>WOVY01013012.1:0-160137 GCA_013436015.1 Rhipicephalus annulatus
GCAATCACGATCTGCCGGGCTTCAAAGGTTTCCCGTTGAGGTTCACATCGTTTCCGACAAGGCGCACCAGCAACACTTGAAGGACAACACGAAACTAATTTCATACTTGGCAGTGATGATGAACGCGGTAAGATAATTTCGTCGTTTTTTTGAAATACTAGTGAACACTGGATAATAAAACCTTTAAGGTACTTCATAATAACACACAAGCTAGGTTGTAAACTTTCACCACGTGGCTGATCGAACACTTCGTGGCAATGACAGCCTTTCTTTTCCCTTGACCAGGAGCTCACATAATGCGTCTTGTATCAGAAGTCGTATGTAAGCGACGTATTGCGCCGTGACAACTCACAGTGTATGTTAGCGCCACTTCAAGAATTCAGTTATGAGCAAAGACGATGGCTAATCCAAAGATTTTGTTTCTCAGCAAACTTTTCCGAAAAGCCCTACATACTATACAGGCATTTTACCTGTTGGATAACGCGTACATTATGTTGATTCTGCGAGCCTTCTGCTTCACTGACTGCACAGTAAGAGCCCTTAAGTATCTCATCTTGACCTCAGAAAGCGCTTTATGCATTTACTACTGCTGCGGATTTTTCTACGGCTGAGTTTTGTAAATTGGGGCTTGACTCACAGAAAAAAACATGTTTTTTATTCGAGTATTGGCAGTCGAAACAATCAGAGGGTGGTGAACACGCATCTGAACACGCCGACGGCAGTCTTTTAACTGGAGAAGTGGAAGGCAACCATGTGGTGGACAGTGACAGTTGCCTCGGTAGAATACCAGAAATGCTAGCCTCGGTGTTAAGTTTTTTGGCGTTAGTTTTGAGGCTGTTAAATACGCCGGCCTACTTCATGGTTGAACGAAGGCCTGACAGACTTTAGAATACAGTAGGTTCAACGCAACGAGACAAGAAGCGAGATCCGATTGGCAGAGTGTCTCTGGCTCGCAAGTCGAGAGAGTTGGGTGGTGTCAGGAATGACAAGTGAAGTGGAAAAAACAACATGACAAGGAAAAGACAAGAGAACAAATGGGAGAGAGGCTCCGATAAAAAATAAAGAAAGAAGTGTGCGTGGGGACGCCACATTGGATGAGGGCGCGCACAAGAAAAAATTATGGTGGATGATCGAGGCAGCTTTGGTTCTGCCCTAGTACTGCAACGCGTCAAGAGCCGCCTGAGTAGCCACTTTGGTGAGCTACCGTCTTTATGCTCCGGTCAGGCAGTTAGTTGGCGGGTGGGGCAGCGAGGGGCTGGGACAGGTAAGGGTCACGCCGCCGACCTCGAATGAACGTGGGCTCGTTGACCACCGTCTGCTACGTCAACGGCACACGGGCCAGAGGGGCCTGGGACGTGCCTGTCGTACCTGCCGGCACTCCTTCGAACGCCACATGAAAACGACGGCCTCACACTTCAAAGCGTTTGCAGCAGGCCTTTCCAGATCAGCAGGAACAACAAGCACGGACGCACGCGGTAAGCTACGCTCGGGTGTCGGTGCGACTGATATTCGTCGTAAGCGGCCGACACCTTACCTCTGCTTCGGCAGAGAGACATTAACCGCTGAATATGAATATAGGGACGCGCGTAGAACGTGGCTGTGGTGGGATTTCTTGCTGAGTGGTATTTGCTGTGGTGGGACATTTGGGGACTGAATTGGTTCTTGAGATTGTTAGTCATCTGTGTGTACTCAATGTGTTTGAGTGTATATTGAAGGGTGTTTTTGTGTCCCGTGTCCCCTTCATGCGTTCATCCCACTTGACTCAAACAGAGCCGGGTGACATCATAACGTGACCATTTGACGAGCCTGTCAGGATTCGCTCGAGTTTGTCTTGAACAGCGAAATAAATCTTTAACGGTTACTATCATCTAGGCATGCCGTGGGTTAATTTCCGGCAGGCATTATTGACCTTTACCGCCAGGAAAAAAGGCGATTAAGAGAAGAACGCGCTGAGGCTCAGAAGACTGCAAAAGAACAGGTGGAGAAGTCTAAAGCATTGATTGAACGCGCATATATGCAATTGATCAGGGAAATTGAGATGATAGAGGAGAGACTACAGTTACTCGATAATAACAGTCCTGAAAAATCTCGATAGCAGTTGATTGAACAGCAGACGAGTGGAAGGAAAGTGCAGCTTAAACTTGAAAGTCGCGAAAAGAAAACGCAAGGAGAGCTTGAATGTTAAGATTTGCAGCTGCAGATTAAGCTGTCCAATGATAACGATATGCACTGTGACAGTAAGAAGGGCGATCTAGGGGTGTATGTGTCTTCTGAAAACAGCTTTTGTGAGACTGAGATGGATGTTTTCGATAATGTTAGTCTTGAGCCTTGTTGTGGCCTCACGGCACAGCCGCTGTCTTTTCCAGAGAATGGCATGAGTCGTCAAGGACAAGGACATTACTGCGTGAGAAGGGAAGAACCTGATTCGTACTGTATAGTGTCTAGGGCTGCCGAAGCTTTTTCAACTAATTGTATCTGTATGGTACACTTTCTTGAGCCAAAGGAAGGAGTTGTTGTGCCGAAAGGCGTTGCTGGAACGCTACTGTCTAGACGCGCATGGAGGCAACGCCTTGTCATCGAATCGAACGGTTTCGACGCTGTGTCTAGAAAGTGAGTTGAGCGTCTTGGTGTTTTGGTGAGGGTTTGTAGAGACACATTGAACCAAACATGCTTCAGTGCGTCTTTAGTGCATGGGCTTTGTCAGCAAGTGACAACTTTCAATCTCTTGGTTTGGAACGCCGAAAAATAAGTCTTCCGTTGAATGACCAGTCAGGTTTTATGGCTTACGACAATGTGTTGGGGATGTGCAGTGAAGTGTTCGTTCTACGCACTGAAATCTTAGTCACGGACAATGCATTGGTGATGTGCGTGGTGACAGAGTGTGTTTTCTTAGTAGTGAAATATCCTCAAATGTATTCATTGTATTGTGATACTGCATTTGACTCGGGTATCTCGCAAATGTTTCGTCATAAACCAATAGGGCCACTGGAAAGGAAGCGGAGGAGGCTTTTGCGCTATGCCATGGAAAGGAAACCCACCGACTGTAGACACTAAAAGGCGACAAAAGTTTTTAAAACGCACAGAATAGCTTATGTGGGAACATCCAACGCTGCGATGGCAGAATCGTGAACGCAGTCATGCTCGACTAGATTAAAGAATCAGTGGCATCATTTTGACACATGTTGCGTTTTCTGCGTCAATGTGTAGTTATCAATCCCCTAATAACCATATGCAGTGATCATGCAACAGAAGGACGAGTGTGTACATGTTGTACTGTTTAGTACGACCAGTATTAAACTTCGCTATAACGGCTGCATGAACGAGTTGGTTCATGGCCAAGATAGATTTACCAACGCAGAAAAATACGAAAAATTGAGGAGAGAAACACAGTGTTGACCCTCATTCAAAATGGGTGCCAAGTTCGTCGATTTTCCGCGCAACCAGCACTACTCCCTGCGGTCACACCCCGTCTGGTCACGAGACCACACGAAATGATGACGTCAGTTTCAGGTGACATTTGGTTTACTCGGCATGCACATCTTGGCATTCTTTGCCATCCCCACCATCGTCACTGCCGTCATCAGCGTCTACAAGCGCCTATGAAAGCATGGGATTATTGGACTGCTGCAATTCGCAGTGTGGTGAGCCACTTTCAGTTCGATCCTCTTCACAGCAATAATTCCGAAATCGACGACCGAACCAGCAGCAACCAGGAAATAGCTGGAGACGCACGCATGGGCCACGCTGGCTGGCAAGACATGTTACAATTACGCTAATTATTGCATGCCTGCTACTTCCTCAGGATAAGATTTCTTGAAGCAATACTTTTTTCAGACTAGTTGGTTCATACTTGAAAAATTTAATTGCTGCACAAACTTGAAAAAAAAAAACATGGGAGACAGCCTTGTTTTTCTTCGGCCTTGTTTTTCTTCAAGTTTGTGCAGCAATTCAATTTTGCAAATAAGATATGCTTCGCACATGCTTATGACTCCACGACAATTGTCCGAAGCAGCACAATAATAAAGCGGTACACACTACAACACGCTGTACAAATCAAGCAATACACACAAGAGAAGCCGTTCCCAGGAAACCAGGCGTAGTCGCTAGGCGGTACCACAAGTAGGTACCACGATGTCAATATTGAACTTGTCAACAAAATCGCTGTTCCCTCATCCTAGGTTCGCTGTTCGCTGTTCCCTCATCCTAGCACTTGACTCCTCAGAGAGCCTCAGGAGTGAAGTGCTAACACGCCGATGGTGCTTAACACGCCGTTGAACCTTTTCAGACGCTTTTTGCATTAAAAACAAAATAACTTTTACGTAACTGAAGCCAATGATACTTCGCTGAAAAAAACTCACGCATACCAAGCAATCGAATGAACTCTACATTCCGAGTTTGAAAATTTGATGGCACTGCTTCATCAAGTCGCAGTCTCACAAGGCTCGTGCTGCACCCCTATTTTTTAGTAGCGACAAAGTGTGTTTGGGGTAGCAAAGATGTCTCACGTTGAGGCCGAACCAGCATTGTCTATATGATAGCCTATTAGAGAATGAGACGTTGCGTCATTAATGTATTCTTTTTTTTGTTCCTTTGGTGTTCAGCCGTGATTCGCGCAATACGCTTGTCCCTCAAGTTTTAAGATTTGCAACATTACTACATACTCTATCGGGTGCCCTATCTTTGAGGAGCATCGCTATTATCGAAATCAAACAAATATTCTACTAAATCTGTTGTTGTATCTGTATTGCGTAGTACCTTTTCCTTCTTCCTGCAAAAGTATCTAGAAAACTTCCGGTTACGTTAAACACAACTATATCACAGTACTCTGTTTCAAAATTCCAGGAAATATATCTCACTATTTGTGGTCCGGGATACTTTTTGGGCTATCTCTGCCCAGCGCTGAGTGGAAGAAAGCTTTATAATATAACTTGTATAAATAGAGACTGCATGCTCATCACAATCGAGACGATGATAATGAGTATAACACCTCACTGCGAGCTTCAATTAGATTTATTGTTGTTTTTCACACATTACGGTTACTGTTGACAAAAGTGGCTCTTTACATTTATCTGTTGCGTTAAGAATGCACTCTTTTTCAGGCTAACTTGGGATATTTGGACACGACCAACCCGAAAATCGACTTCCTTCTCGTCGTTGTAACAAGAGTTACAGTAAGAACAATTTTCAGTCATACCGTTACGGCTGCTATGGCCACATGTAGTAGTACCAGAGTTATTCAATAATTTTATTGCTTGTGAAGCGTCGGTGAATGTTTGATATAGAGGTAGGAGCAACCGCTAGGGGTGCCCTCGCCACCGGCGGAGCATCTGAGCGGCCGCGGCGCAGCACTTGTACGGAAAGTGCCGGAGCTTCAAAGCGTTACCAAATGTAGCCGTGAAGGTTGAATACGTCTTCAGAGTAATGTTAGCTTCATGAAAATCTGGGAAAGCTATAATACAGTGAAAGTTAGCGTCGTGTGAGCCCTTGAAGCTAGAAATTCGACGGCATGCAGATTCCGCTGTACAATATGCTACTTGTATAGGAACATGCTTTTTTTTCTCTTAAGCATATACTAAACAATAATCTACAATACAGAATTTTTTAACAACTCTGGTAGTTTTTAACGCGTCGCAAGAATGCAGTTGCTGCAATTTTCCACAGCGCATATTCAACCTAAAAGGCTATATATAAATTCGGTGCTTTTATATGCCAAAATATATGTCTTATAATTGCCTCGCACTTCTCAAACCATTCGTCACGTTGAATGAACTAGTAGTTTATTGAGCTAGTGATGAGTAGAAGCCAGATTTGTAGGTGCTTGAAGACGGAACCCTAATGTGCAAGCGTGCGAGAAAAGCAAAATGACGTCACGCGAAGACGTTGGCGATCGCGTGTTCGTCGGTGGCGCCGTACGCTAGGGGGCGCGGTGTAGTAAAATAAAAGCCGTTTTCTCCCGTGCACGTTCAGCAGGAATCCTGATGTGCCAGCGCGCGAAGCAGAAGCGTGCCGTGGCACTGCGCTGCGGCACCGAAAGATCACGGCGTGCGAGAACAGGACGCCGAAGCGGCGCGGCAGTGGCGTGCAGACCCAGCTTCACTCCACTCTCCATCATTCTCCCCATGAATATGCTGTCATTTTTTTCCCCGTGTGGTTTCCAGATATGTCTTTCCAATTCTAGTCCTTCGTAGTGATATAAGTGTCCACCGTCAAATAAGGACGTTCCTGGGTCTCATTTTTTTATCGTGGCTCAGAAGGGCAACACACAAACAAGTAGCTAGAGCACTAGTAAACCGAAAGGGTCTTTTTGCCTTCTACTAACTTGGTCAACGCAAAACGCCCATTTATATTCTGTCTGTTAGCAATTTAAAAGGCCTTACCCCAGCTTTGAGAATACCGAGCAGGAAAGAGGAGTGCGTGCACGGGGCGCCCACAATCTCATCTGAGAAGATTTCTATTGCTATAAGCCCTGGAAAGAGGGGATATCTCGGGATATCTCAGAGGGGATATCTCGGGATATCTCAGATTAACCACCGCTTGACCTTCATCTAATGGGCGAGCGCCCTAACATGATTGAGGTGGCGTACATACAAGAAGGAATAATCCAGCTTGCGTCAAAGTAGTACGTCCCACTGTGAGAATTATTCGAGGCATCGTGTGTAATCTGTGGAATCTGTTTCTTGAATTGAAATATGAAGGTGGACAAAATAATAAAACATACAAATTGAACAAAACGCGCTATTTTTTTTCACTTTGTAGCGTGCTAGATGTGAGACTAAGATACTTCCATTTTGTTTTGATTGGTGTTCTCACCATCCTTGCATGGTGCCTGTACCAGCATTCCCAACGCTTGTCGTATTTTCTAGCAATTCCAACGGTACGATGCTGTATATTAGGTAAGGGTACATGATCCATGACAGCCTCTCCAAGCGAGCGCGCATACACAGAAACAGGCAGTGCAATACATAGAACGTGGAAAGGACACAACACCGCTTGCGTGCTCGACCTGGCATGGGCATGTCATATGAGTGTAACCTTGCGTCCGCATGACGTGTTCGTGTATCTACCTCGTCTCCTCTTTCGGTGCCGAGTTGTTCTGATACCGAGGAGGGCAGAGAAAGAATTTGTCTTGCGAAGTCTGCACCGGGTGGGCAGCAAAGGTTTCAAGCTGACTTCGTCCCATCATGCTTTCGCTGCTTGTAATACACCAATTGAAAATTCTAGTGGTACAAAACTTTTCGTCGGGCAGGCAACAAATTGCAGTATTCGAGTAAAATTTCTCCTTTCACAAATCACCGTTAAAGAAGGAAATCACAAACCAAACGAAAACCCCCACGAACTTCTTTTTTTTATCTACACTCCACTTTTACCTGATCACACTCCATGGTTTCATATTCATTATTCATCGACCTGTGGCTGCACAGAAGCACCTCCTGTTACCTACGCATGCAAGAAGATGCCGGAGAGATGCCGAACAGACGACGCCACGAGAATGATTACAATTGTAGAGGCTAATCGGTCTTCCTATTGGCTAAGAAGGTTTGAAGTTTTGAAAGGGCTGAAGGGAACTTATTAGATGAAGTATGGGTTGCACTCCATACAATTCCAAAGGCTCGATGTTACCCGGTAACATGAATACCACTTCCCAACTGCACTTTAAAGCAACATTTGAGGTAAATAGCGTTTATGTTGGCCCCAATTTGTAGAATAGGCATTGGTACGCACCTATAAAAATATAGACAATAAATTTCAAAAATACGCATTTATAGACACTATATAAACACTATTAAAGGTCTTCTTAACCTCTGATTTGTGCTGATTATTCAATTTGTCATGTTGGAAACGCAAGAAACAAAATAGAAATTTGCCTTCAATCCGGACTCTAGTTATGAGGGTCAAGCAATATCTCATATGACGTTTGGCTCGTTTTCATTTTTTGTTTCGCATTAATTTATCACTACCACGTCGCAGCGCTTTCCTTGTTTGGTTGGTCAAGCAGTGTACTTTCTTGGTTCTTTATTCTGCTGTGTAGCTTACTCATGCTGTGTTTTGCCTGTCCTTCTTTTGTGTTTTTACTGTAAAGGCGAAAGTTTTACATGCCTCCTCAAACTTGAAAACTGACCGACTGCGTCTCGCGGCGGAGGCGTCAACAGGTAACGCAAAAAGTTATCTTCTTGTGCTCATGACGCATTGATATTGAAAATTTACTTTTCACGCTTTTACAGCTTGCGCAAGTTTTGCACAGTATTTTAGTGCTACCTCTCTTGCGCCGTCACCATAGCGCATTTCTATTGATAGCGCTGAAGTCTCTGTTGCATGCAAAAGATGTGTGCTTTGATAATACCAAGCTGTGAGGAGCTGCATGTAGCTTCGCCTGTTTGGCATGTCGCACGTACACTTTTGGTCATCTCAGTGCCTGTGTAAACAAAAACGCTGAGCGTTTCACTCGTCGGGCTTGCGTATTACTTACCGGCATGGAACAAGAAAGAGGCGGCCGGTAGGCTCACTGTCATTAAGTGCGTCATTATTTATTGCAGCTATGTGAAGTGGGCTCATCCGCTGTCCAGTGCAGCCTCAACAGTATCCAGCTCACTGACGGTTCCCGTCAACGCTTGGAGGCGGGCCAGCTCTGCATATTTTTGCAGTATACAAATACATTGTGAGGCCATGAAAACTCCTCGGCGAAGCGTCAGCAAAAATATCAGAGCGTCGCGCGGTGACCTCACAACAACACCACCGATGAGCTACTGGTTCACCCGAACGATGTCACTCTCATCGCAATTCTTTTCGTGCACGTGCATATTCGGGAAAATAAATGCGAGTCCATTAGTTTCTTCTCAAGGCACTGCGCGCTTCACGTTTCCCGTCGATCACAGTAGGCAGCGAGATCTCGATCAGAGACCTTTTCGTTATATCTACGTGAAACTACGTGATTGCACGCCCCAACATCATGCATTCAACTCATAGCAACACCAGTATATAGCTTCCCTCCGGTATGCCAGATGCCCCGCGCTACGGTTCCTCGATGCGTGCGCCCACCTCCGCTGTTTTTGAGGGTGGAGACCATTTCGTCAGCTACGGAGTCCGCCATTACGATGCGCTCTCCGCAAGCCGCTTAAGACCACGACGGCCAGCCAATCAGTGTTGCGTGGATGCATACAGACTTTGTTGCGTCAAAATATGTGGTAGTAAAACAACATGAGAGAAATATGAAGTTGTTTCCTCAGGAGTGTGAAGGTATTAGATATCTGGTCTCTAGCCTCCAATTTTAAAATGACATTAGCAACTGAAGTTGCTCGGAGCAGAAATATACCGTCGACGCAAGCCCCGTTAAGGCCTTCACTTAGAGTGTTTTTGGACTGCTCACTAACTATTCGTATAGGTTAAAGATGTGAAACACCAGCACCTAAGTCACATGACTTTTTAATATGTCTGGGTGTTGTGTGCATTCCATAAAAGCGTAAAAGCAGTTTACCATTTGCCAGCTGGCGGGAGAAAAAAAGAATGAAAATAAGTGCCGTCAAGAGAAAAGAGAAAAATCACAGCATATCTACGGAGTGAATGATGATGAGTGGAGTGAAGCATTTATCCGTGCTTCTGTTCGTGCTCCTTTCTGTGCGTGCGTCCGTTCATGCGTCCGTCCATCCGTACGTCCGTTCCTACGTCTGTCCGTTCAGCATATCCACGGAGCACAACAAAGCACGGACGGACGAACGCTTCGTTCCACTCATAATCATTCATGATGAGTGGGGCTGAGCGTACGTTCATCCGCCCGTGCACCTGTCTGTCTGACCATCTGTCTGTCATGCATCATGGTGCACAATGCTGAGTGAGTCAAGAAACTAGGTGGTTATGAACCGTTCATAGAAATGCATGGATAACCCAACGGCTTTAGAAGCTTCTCGCTTAAGCTGTGATTGCGTACCATATTTTCATATATTGTTCTTGAATTATTCAATAGCTACCTTATTTACAGACCATACCCTGCAACGCGCAGTATGTTTTACGTTATTTTCATCTCTTATAACTTACTGCAAACAGCCAATTGGCAAAAAATTGTTGAAAACATATCATGCTATTCGGTAATCTACACGTGGCATTTATAGCATTAAATCAAGACTCGAGCGCACACATTGACTGTCACACCATGTTTAGCGTGTTTTCTATAGAAATATGTTGTATATTTGCGATCTTTACAAAGTTTTATTGATATCGGTGAAATGAAGCAACTAAGAGGCTTTACAACAATGAGTAAGCAAATTGCATTTATAATGCAGCAATTTCGGATGTCACAGCTTTATTCGAACGATACCTTCATTATACCTCAAAAACAAGTGGTATAACTCAGTGCAAGTTAACCGCGGCACATGTCTTGCTTCCACTTCCACTGGTTCTCCTTGTTTCAAGCTGCCGAAGGTTAATGCGATGCTTTACTCGTGCACAACTTGATACCAAATTTTTTTTCCTGAGAACCCTTCTATGGCTAGCATGCCTGCACGCTGCACTGCGAATATTCAGTTACAGCTTTGAGAGGCGACATCAGGGCGAACAGGTTGTCTGCTCAGGATGTGACTCCTTTCAGATCCTCTTCACAAGATTTTAGCGAGCTCATAACCTCACCACTCGGATAACCGAAGTTCTCGCCCTTCTGAACAAACTCCTGCAGTGCAGCTAAATATGCACGTTCATGGCTCGCCGAGCCCTTAATTGCAGCCCTTCACTGCCAACAATTCGTTTTTAAGGGCGAAAATTCTTATAGCGGCACTCATTTGTCCCTCGTAGCCGTTGTAGAATGCAACTACTATAAGATTTTGAGCTGATAGGTGGTGCCAGTGAGAGATTTCTTCTGTGCGTTGTTGAACAATAAAAAATAGTGCTCAATGTGCATGCCAATGGCTGCTGATGGGGAACAAGAAACAGGGGCATTCGACTTTTAGTTAACGCGCACGCTGCGATCGCTATTAGCAGCCATTGGCATGTACGTTGAGCAGTATCTGACATGATAGGGTTGCTACGTTATACTCGCTGGGTGTAACCTCCTTGGTTTTAGCAAGGTTTAGCGAGCGTTGAGCCTCAGTGCCATGAATACAATGAACTAGCATATACCATGAATGAACTCGAGTTAGTTAAAGGTGGGAAGTAGACCCGAAGCGCAAGCCGTAAGAAAGTGTGCAATTGATTGATTGATTGAAAACTTTATCTGACTATTTACAATGTGCTCTCGCTTATTAGCTTCAGCACCATGAAAAAGAAAAAACATCAGCACCATGAAAAAAAAAAACTCGGGTGACCTCAAACAGGTCAGCTAGTTACTGCAGGGCAGGAAATGGCGATCGTGCGCATGGCAGCACACCACAGGTTCAGCCTGGCTCTGATGAGTGGGTCTTCAAGCATCCAGTTGGTAGTCCCTTTCATGTCTTTCTGTAGCTGAGGCAGGGTACGTTGGGTTTTTTTTTCATAAAAGCAGCTCGGCTTGATTCGTGAACGGGGCATTCCCAAAGGATATGCTCCGTCGTTGCTGCCTCGTCGCAGTAGTCACAGTTGGGGTCGGAGTACTTAGTCGGGTGTATCTTGTGAATGACCGAGATTGTCGTGAATCTTCTTGTTTGCAATCTTCTGAGTGTGACCGCATAGATGCGGGTGGATCCTGGGGGTGGGGCATCGTGTTCCGTAGCTTCTTCTGACTTATTTCTGACTACGTGTTCCGTAGCTTCTTCTAACTTCTTCTGACTTATTTGCCGCCGGCGTTGAACTTTCGCTCGGTAGTTGCCTTCATGGGTCTCATCTTGCGTCATTGTTGCGGCCTGCTTCGAGCTCGCATCCCCGAGTCGTTCCTTGCTATGATGCTGGAAGGCTCGTTGATGAACTAGCTCGTGTTCAGGTATATCTGTGTGTCCAGGAATCCAAAGAACTTGTACTCGGACTGATCGTTCTTGAAGTGTGGTGGCATAGTGCAGGATGTGCCTGGCATACGCTGGTAGCTTTCTTCTAGTTTGGAGAGTTTGAAGCACTTGCTGTGAATCCGTGAAGATGTGAATAAGTTTTTGTGATGATCCTGTTTGATTGTAATAAGCTAGAGCTTCCGAAATAGCGTACCCTTCAGCTGCTTCGGGCAGTAAGCAGGGTTCAGTTATAAAGAATGAGGATTCTTCCCCTGTTCTCAGGTTGAAAAATGCCCCAGTGTTGGAGCCTTTTAGAGTGCATGAGGCATCCATGTAGAATATATCTTTTTCGTTAGGTATATCTTCAAGGTGTTCAATATGCCGCAGGGCGTAGTATGCCCTTCGCTGATTGTCCGTGGCTTGGCTCATATGGTTTGGAAGTGGCAGATTGTCTGCCACGGTGATATCTTCCCATGGCGTAATGATGGGTATAATTTGAGGCGGGTCTTGGTTGCTTAGACGAGCTCGTTCCTGATGGCTCTTCCAGGACGGGTGAACTTGAGGCGCTCATTTTGAGCTTGCAGTGCAGGCTCTACATAGTCACGTAATCGAAGAAGTAGACCTGTTCCGTACAGGTCTTCGACTTTGGTGTATTTCGGTAGCCCTGTGGCGATGCGAATGCATGCTTTGTTGATGCATTCAAGTTTTTTCAAGCTGGGTCGGCGTCATTGGCAGGAAGGGTATTCCATATAGGAGCCTTGGGTGGATGAGCGTTTGTGTGAGCCTTTTAATTTGACCTTCGGATAATCCCCAGGCGCAATTTGTCAACTTTCGCAGCCCTCTTATTGTCTTTTTTGTAGTGAACAGCGCTTTTTCTACCCATTGAGTGGACTTGGCGTTACGTTGATATATAATGCCCAGTACCTTAAAGTGCTCATTGCGCTGTATGCTTGTATTGCGTAGAGTAAGGTGGATTTTATCTCGAATAAATTGCTGCTTGCTGTGGTTTGGAGGTTTCAGAACAACTATAAATTCTGTATTCTATGGTGAAATCTGAAGACCTTGCCTGTCAAGGAAAGTGGTGATAACATCAATTGCCTTCTGGAGTTGCTGCTGTTGCGTAGAGATGTCTCGCGCGTTACACCAAATTGTAACGTCGTCGGCATAGATCCCCGCCGAGATGGACTGTACTTCACTTAAAGAAAGGCAAGTGGGCGCATTGTTATGTTAAACAGTGCTGGAGAGATAAAGGCTACCTATGGAACTCCGATTTTGTTGGAGTATGACTGACTGGTGAAAGAGCCTATTTTTATAGAAAAGTTCCTGTCCCGGAGAAAACTCCGGACGTAATTATACAGCCTTCTACCAACAGGCAGTTCTGACAGCTCTCGTAGTATAGTATTATAGGGTACCGAATCGAAAGCCTTCTTCACGTCAATACCTACAATAGTGCTCGGCCAATAAGGTGAGGGGTTCTTTAGTATGTCTTCGTATAGACGCCGGAGTGTGTCTTGAGTAGACAGGTGGGGTCTAAATCCAGTTTGGGTCCAGTGATAGTGCTCCCCATTTTCTAGCATCCATGTGAGGCGCTTGTTTACCATTCGCTCTATCACCTTTCCAATTACTGAAGTTAACGAAATTGGCCGAAGGTTACTTGCAGTCGTAGGAGGTTTGTTTGGTTTCGGCAGTTCAATGACATTCGAATGTTTCCACTCTTTAGGGAAATTGCCATCTTCCCATGCTTGATTGATGATTAAAAGAAGAAGTTTTAGTTGGTTATCAGTCAGTTGCTGTAATTGTTTGTAGGTAGTCATATCAGGGCCCGAAGCTGTTTTACAATTTGACTCCTTTAGTGCTATTATAAGTTCTTGAATTGTGAAGGGAGCATCGATTATGTCGTTGCTTTGTTTGTCCTCTGGCCACTTTGGATACTCCGGATGCCTTGCCGGTTGTGGAAACAATGTGTTGGCACACGTATCAGCGGTGCCTGGTGCTGATTATTGGGAAGCCAAACAGAGTTTTTCAGCGGCTGTTCGAGTTTTGCCCCGGCCTTCCGATGATTTGACAATGTTCTATATTCTTTGATTATTAATCCTACCATGTAGCTGGTTGCAGCAATCCTACCACTGTTGCCTACGTAGCTTGCATGCGTACTTTGATCCTTGTCTCGTAAGAAGCTTAAGCTTCGGGTGGCTGCGAGCTGATTTTTCAGTCCTGTGTGCATGTAAAGCAGCTATGCGTGCCTCCCACAAGTTTAACAGGTGCCTGTTGGGCACAGGCTTTTGAGGAATCTTTTTGTAGGTTTTGCTTGCCTTCCTTGTTGCTTCTCATATATGTTTTGTGAATTTGTCAAGGGTGACTGTTTTAGGGCATCCATCCATATAAGCCCGATACTTCTCCCAGTCAATGAAGGAACACTCCTTTGACATAATAAAAATTTCGCCCCAGGCAATCACAAATGGTAAGTGGTCGCTTCAAATATTGTCGGGCCATAAGTCCCAGTGCGTACCTTTTGGTAGGTGCCTAACCCACGTGAGGTCTGGCGATGTATTATTCTGATTCGCGCCACCAATCCTTGTGTATTGGCCTGGCGTGTTGAGGAGGGTAAAGCCGGCGTCTTCTAAAACTTTTTTCAGTTGCTTCCCTTTGAGAGAATCTTGTGAGTATCCCCAGAATACGCATGGTGTGTTAAACTCTCCCAGAATTAAGGTTGGACCTTTGGGGCCTACTTTACCGAGGGGTAGCTCCACACTACTTCATTTTGCAGGGCTGTAGCAGTTTAATATTTCGTTTGTCTTGCCCTCTATTTCGGTACGAGTCTGACTGCACGAGAATGAAACTGAAGAAAGAAGGTCTTCGACCACCGGAGGTTTTTCTTTGTATACGTAACACATCGACCAGATGAAACACCAGCAAAGCCTGGAATGGGGCAATATTTACCCGGTTCCTGCACGCAAAAGATATCGGGAGTTTTTTCGAGAGCGTTTATGATGTAAAGGAAGTCATCAACTTGATTGGGAAGGCTTCTCGCGTTCCACTGAATATTTAGAGGCATGATTCTGAATATATGATTCCTTCTTGATCTGCACTTGCAATAGGCCTGACGTGTTTGTTACCTTTAGCCGACGTTTTTGGTTTGAGTGTCTCAATAATGCGTTGCGTGTGCTGTAGCTGTGCAGCGAATTGCTCAAAACGACGCTCGTATTGCTTATGCTCGGAGGGGAGTTGCCCTTGACTCAAGGTTAGAGCGTCTTTGGCAGCGTTTTGTTTTTTTCAATTGGATAATCACAGTTTTAAGTTCATCAATAGTTTTCTGTTGGTCACTGATAATTTGCAGATACTTCTAGGTGTTTCGTCGTTCCGATAGTTCTTGCAGAACGCTTGGACGCGTCTGTGGTGCAAGCGAGGCATATTAGGTGGAGACTGCGTGTGATGCACCTTAGCTGCATATGTGGTAGGGGACGCTAGCTGCGTCGGAGGTTGTGTTGCCGACTGCGCGACTGCGGGTATGAGTGTTGGCTGATCGGTAGCAAGAGACGTGAAGTTTTGTTCCTGTGAATGTTGCGTCTTCTTGGTCTTTTTGCCTGACACGCAGCGGTTTGGTGAGGAATAGGGTGCCGCTGGCTTGGGTGGTTTGTTCACTCGCTTACGATGAGCAGAAGTAGCTGCTGCTACCTTTGGACAGTCAGGCGGGCACGAGTTATGGGGTCCGTTGCAGTGTATGCATTTCGGAGTACAGATAAAATCCTCCGCATGTTTAGTATGACACTTTGTGCAAACTCCTGGGTCTCTTTTAGGAATTGTGCGAACATCAGCTCTTTGTCCTATGCCTAAGCAGTTCAAGCTTGACGTTATCTTGGGTCTGTATTTGTGCACAGGGAAACGTACTGATTCGAAAGCCATGTGTTCTGGCACGTTTAAACCGATGAACGTAATTAGTGCTGTGTTAAACGACCCGAGAGGCCGTGCTGACACGATTTCACGAGTTGAACTTGTCAGGCCTTGCATTAACTGCTCTTCAGTTTATCCCTTGACTCTGTGAATGACGCCTCTTATGCGCCATTAAGGGAGCGCAACATATGTATTAAACTGCACGATTTGATTGTCAATGATCAGGTGGTACAGGTTCAGCAATAGATGTGCAGCGTGCTCTGTGTAGAAATCAACAACTGCTAGATAGACTTGGTGAGGAGTCTGCAGTGAATGTCCGACCCCTTTATTTGAGGAAGACTTAGACGGAGCCTATACGCAAACTGGTACGGCGGAATCTGGGTGATGTTAAATGCTTTAGGCCTCAACATCATGGTCTCAAATAGGGTCTGTGGCTATGGGGAGGTTGGTGGCTTGGGTAGCGGGAGTTTTCGGTTCTGTACTACAGTCCAGCTTTTCTGGTCGTCCATAGCTGTATGCTAGGATGCCGCATGATGTTCGGCAAAAAGATGCGGGATTACTTGGTTTCCTGTGGTGGTGGGGCCGTTTGGTGGTGTGTCGCTCGGAGGCCCTGACCGCGATGATCCTTGGATGGTGGGGTCTACTGGCTGGCTGTTAGCAGCATCTTCCAGTTGGCTGAGGGGTTGTAATCTTGACGGTGCAATGATCTCTTTTAGGTATGCTCCCCTACAAGGGGAGCCGCCTCGGTGATGAGCGGAATAAGAGAACCGCTGACAGACGCTAGAAGCGTTCGTTGCAGCAGCACGCCGCAACAACCTTCTAGCTCGCCGGTCGAGAAGCGTCTCCCAAGAAAGTGTGCAAGTGACACCTCTCATTTAGTCCTTGCTATAACCGCTGGATGGCGGTGCTTCTATATGGGAAATATATGGTAAAAAATGGCAGCATATCCACGGAGTGAATGATGGAGAGTGGGGCGAAGCATTTGTCCGTCCATGCGTCCGTCTGTGTGTCCGTCCATGCGTCTGTTCGTGCGCCCGTCCCTGTGTTCGTTCATGCATCCGTTCATGCGTCCATCCATGCATCTGTCTGTGTGTCCGTTCGTCCATCTATTCAACACTCCAAGTACCACCATCTCGCATCTTTTTATCATATATTCCTCTTATAGAAGCACTGCCATTCAGTTGACAATCCAAGGACTAAACGAGAGGTGGCACACGCACACTTTCTTACGGCTTGCGCTTCGGGTCTACTTCCCACCTTCAACCACCTTGAGTACATGGTATATACTAGTTCACTGTATTCATGGCACTGTGGCCCAATGCTCGCTGAACCTTTCTAAAACCAAGGAGGTTACGCTCAGCGAGTATAACGTAGCAACCTTTTCCTGTCAGATAGTGTTCAATGTACATGCCAGTGGCTGCTAATGTGAAATGAGAGAGGAGAATTCAGCTTTTAATTTCTTACGGCTTGCGCTTCGTATCTGCCTCCCCCCTTTAACCAACTCGAAATCGTTCATGGTATATACTAGTTCATTGTATTCGTGGCCCTGCGGCTCAACGTTCGCTAAACCTTTCTAAAACTAAAGAGGTTACACCCAGCGAGTATAATGTAGCAACCCTTTCTTGTCCGATAGTGCTCAATGTACACGCCAATGGCTGCTAATGAGGATCGCAGCGTGCGCGTTGACTAAAAGCCGAATGCTCCTGTCTCTCATTTTCCATTAGCAGCCATTATCATGTACATTGAGCACTGTTTTTTATAGTTAAACAACGCGCAGAAGAAACCTCTCACCGGCACCACCTTGGAGGTCAAATGTTATACCTATTTCGGGTATGTGCCACTGATGGGTACGTACTACGAGGGACGCACAAGTCACGCCATAAGAAGCTTGGCCCCTAAAAGATGCGAGATGGTGGTACTTGGAATGTTGAGTAGACTGAGGAACAGACACACAGACAGATGCATGAATGGATGCTTGACCGGACGCAGGGGCTGATGCGTGGACGAACGCATGGACGGACGCACGAACAGACGCACACACGAACGGGCAGATGAACGCATGGACGGTCACACAGACGGACGCATGGACAAACGGAAGCAAGAACGAATGGGCGGACGAATGCTTCGCCCCACTCTCCATCATTCACTCCCTAGATACCCTGCCAATTTTTTTCAAGATTCCTTACACAAGAATATGGTGCCAAATGCTACATTCTATAAAAACAACGCTTCAATAAAAAATATTTCTCATCATCAATTTCCTGTTTAGCATCTCCAGGGCACTCTGTTTTTCCTCGGGAAATCATGCCAACCAGGTACTGTGAGTAATCTTTTTTATAACTACAGATCCCTGGCAGGTTCAAAAACTAGCTGACGCATAGAAGCTTGAAAGCGCATTTCATGTTGTAGGCGTGAAGAACGGGTGCAGAGACAGACGTACAGACGACCCGACGTGTGGACGAACGTAATGAAGAGTGAATGGATGGACGCACAGACGCACGGATGAACGCATGGATCGACGGACACACGGACAGATGGATAGGCGCACGAGCTAACGCAGGAATGGTCGAACGGACTGATGGAAGAATGGACGCACGTAAGCACGGACGGATTGACAGAAGCTTAGCCTCACTCATCATTCACTCCACGGACATGCTGTGACACCGTTTTAATTGACATGAAATTCAATGAAACTGGCTAAAACCACTACGACGACCCGCGACATACGACCAACGGTTTAAAGGGCTTCACCCCTAAAAGGATTAGTTGAAAGCGCTGCAAGCACCAAGCGCACAACGTAGGCGTACATCTTCGCACAATAGCAGCTTGTGTACAAGAAGCGATTGAGAACAACGCATTCTGTGCGCTCCAAAATGAACCAGATAAACGCGCATGGGCACAGCATGAAAATGAACGTGTATTGCACCCGATGCACTGCTGATTGCAATTAAGCCCAATCGGAATCAAATTTCCAAACAGTGATTGGCGCCGTTCTGCAGCAGGTGTAACAGTCAATCACATCAAGCTTTATCGCAATGTAAAGTGCCCGTGTGACAGCGCTTTAAGTTATAACTCTCGAAATGCTGAAATGAGATTAATTACGCGGCGCAAACACAAACGGTCCATGGGTTGCCACTTCTCGAGCTTGATCTTTACAAACCACAAGTGTCACCTTTTCGGATCCTTGGAGAACTTCATCATCCTGTAGCCGTTCGCGAGTGGTTTGTGCACTGTGGCACGCAACTCTCAGGCTTTTGCCCTAGAAAACGGCGCGCACGTGTGTCACTCAACCAGCTGTGACGAGACGAGGGGAGCTGAATGGCGGCCGCTGATCGGAAAATGGCACTCACTCCTTCAAAGAGTGGCTTCACCCTCCAAGACGGTGCGCGCTTCGAGGTACCCTACCCCACGCAGTGATGCAGCGATACACCCTTAGGCCTCCGCTTGCAGCGCACAAAGCTCTCTCATGAAGTTACGGTATAGCTTCATGACCAGTAAATGTATTAAAAGACTCTGATAGTACGAAAACTAAACCATCGAAAGTAGAGCAATTAATATTTCTATGCGCTTTTTATGTAACTTCTAAAAAGTGTTTTTGTTTTTGTTTTTTGTTAACACGAAACCATACATTCCTTGGACTGTACTTCGGTAATAAAATTGTCTATGTATACAGCGTACGTAAAACATATAAATACGCTTTGAATACACGTGGCATCTCAAAAGCACTATTCTTCTGTGGTATTGTTAAAGAACGATTGTTCTATTCCGTCAAGTTGCCTTCACTAGCTGTACTTGTTGCAGCACACACATGCAGGTGCTCGATTTCTATCCGAAGGTCGTGGATTACGTCCCGGCTGCGGTGCACGGTCACACTTCAATGAAGACAAATCGGTAGAGGCCCGTGCGCTGTGGAAAATCAGTCCACGGTAAAGAGCACCTGATAGTAGATATATTTCCGAAGCGCTCTATTATACGGTGTCTGTCATAAATTATATCCTGGTTTGGGGCGTTAAGCCCTACATAAAGATCACATAACGCACACATCTCTCCTTCATTGCAATTTAAACTTCTCTCTCATCCACAAATGCTTCACATCAAGCTACAAAGCACTCCAGTGTTTCCTAGTTGTTTTTATTTGAGCGAAAAATAATCAGATATATCCATATTGGTATTTTATTATATTGCTAGTGTGGCATAAGTGCGAACAGCTTCGTAAAACTGTTTAAAATAATATAGCATCTTATTCATTCATCCGTTTAATTATCTCGATCGTCGCTGTTTGGGGAAGTACATGAGGGAGTGGGTGATAGAAAGGTTATCAATCTAACGGTGGGTATGATGAAATGATGAGATAACAGTTGCAGGAAATGCAATGGGTTTTTCCGATGCATGGGTTATCTAAAGACAAAAAAATAGAAGACTTCTTGATTAAGTTTAAGACGTGCGATTTTGCAGAACTTTGTGAAATCAGATAAATAAATCTGATTATCTGATAAATTAATCTGATTATCTGATATATTATTCTGATAGTCAGATAAGTTAGTCTGATTTTTATCGTCGAGATGCTTGAGCTGTGCGAATCATTCTACAGAATGAATCGTGTGGTAGGGTACTGGACAGACTCTAGGGCGTTGGCGACGTTATTGTTGGGAGGATGAAAACTCACATTCACATACTCAATCTTGGCTGGAGAAGGTTTCGAAGGCGACCTTTTCAATACAAAGAGGATCGAGCGAAAGTTTGTAGACAATATACCTGATAATATGATTAGCAGAATTCATCATGTGATCAATATCAGAGGTCTAAAATAGCAGGCGTGAGATGTTCCCCTCAAGGCATTCAAATTATTCAACTGTAGCCATCTGGTTGTTATGAGCGTTTTTGGGTCTAATATACATCAGATAAACGTGACCAAAACACTTTGCCACAATTAAAAATGCTAAGATAGGCCCAGTGCTGCAACACACAACAACCTTAGATTTCAGAAAACCACTTGTAGACTGGTGATTGTGATGAAGTTTACCGTCTGCAGTGAGAGAGAAAAAGCAGTTGTGTTATAAATTAACAAATTATGGAGCGCAAAATAGGCGCCTCTTAGTTATTTCTGGCAACGAACGAGGAGAATGAATTGTCATGCCAGATAGTCTCAGCTTCTTGTCAACATATTGTGTGACCACCAGGCACATTCATCCTGTTTCAAGCTATGACTGCTCTTCAAGTATGCAAGCCTACAACACCCTGCAATCTTACTTATCAATCCGTATACTTTGAGCAGTTGGACACGGGGAGAAAAACAAAGAACGGTGCAATGCGCTCTTACAATCTATTGTTATCGCTGAGTACATTTTATGCGCTTAAATTTATAAGGGTAAATGCTGTAGCAAGGGGAAAAAACGCAATGACACAGATTGCATGCCAAAGGTGAGTACCATCAACCTGAAAAATTAAAAAAAAATATATTTCTTGTTTTATTTCTTACCGCGATCCATATGAAAAAGCTCATTTCACAAGGAAAGACAGTAACGAAGAGAAAGATAACGAAATATGCCCTGTAGCCTCAAGGATTTAGGAGCATTAAACGGCTGCACAAATAAATCTCTCTTGTGAAACAGTGCAGTACGTCAACATCTTTCATTTCTATTTGTCCTCATGATAGTGGCATACTGCCAATTCTTTCCAACAAGCCCAAGCAACTCTCTTACATATCTCGGGGAAATCTGACAAAAGTTTCACAGATCATGATGGCAAAGGCGACACTCAAGTTATTCCGCTGCGAAGCTAAAGTTTTCACGAGTTGAAGCATACTTAAAACCAAAACCGACTTTCACGTGCCTGCAGCTAAACGTGTTCGGTTTTCGAGGATGGGTTGCGCGTGCTCTGAAAGTTACCTCTGATGACCCTTGATGTCACAACCACTGCAGTTGCACATCATATTTTGCGATGCAGTGCTAAGATCACGTACCATTCAATTGCTTTCATTTTTTTTCTAATAGGACTATGAGTTCGCTCGAATTGACGGCCGGTATATTGACGCGGGAGAAATGATAGATGGACTAAAGCTTTACAAATGTCAAGGAAGGATACATGGGCACCATGATGTGGTGTAACTCATCAGCGGGTAGGTAAACGTCTTTTTTGTTTTGTACCTCTTTATGGCTTTATGGCAGAAAAAAAATTAACTGGGAAAACACTTCAAGCGTTTCTGCTTTTCGTCGCCCTATCGTATACACTTCGGTGGACGCGTAGAGCTTCGGTGCACGTGTACATACAGTGCAATGTGCCGCTTCAAAAAAAGATCGCCCAGCTGAACTGGCATCTAAAAAAGCGAATGTATCAAAACAGAAAGCTTTGATAATAACATTTATGATGCGGAGCAGGGGACATCGACGCCGCAATTCTACGCGAAAAACAAATCCGAAGTCCACGAGATTGTAGGGTGCGATGGTATACATCTATGTAGGCTTCATTCTGCAATGCTTTACAATACATAATGGTTTACATGCCTTGTGCAATGAAACCATACAGACAATCGACGTCCCAGTTTGTCGGCAATAAGAAACTTGCGAGTCTCGTTTTGATGGGCAGGCACTTCATGACTGCAAAAAAGATAGAATGAAAACAAGAGTACATGGCCATGGCACTAAAAAATCACAGCATATCGACACAGTGAATGATGATAAGTAGGGTGAAGCATCGGTTAAACCGTCCACGCTTTCGTCCCTCCGTTTGTTCTTACTTCCACCCGTCCCTCCGTTCGTCCGTGCGACCATGCGTGCGCCCATCTCACCGTCCGCCCGTGCGTTCGTTGGTGCGTCCGTCTGCGGGCCGTCCACCTCTGCGTCCGGCCATCCGTTCATCCGTCCGTCCATGCGTCCACGCGTGCGTCTGTCCAAGCATCCATCCGTGCATCCGTCTGTGCGTCCATCTGTGCGTCCATCCATGAGTCCGTCCATGCAGCTGTCTGTACGTCCGTTCGTCTGCTTACGTGTGTGTTGGTCCTCGCGTCCTTCCATACGTCCATCCATCCGTCTAACTAATGAACACTTGAAATACCGCCATATCGCATCTTATAATGATCTATTCATAATACAAATGTACCGCATTCCAGAGGACATTCCAAGTACTTAACGCGAGAAGGCCACCTATTACTACAACGATGACGACTAATACTTCTACATACATCGCAGATGCACGATCCACGACCTAAAGCGCTGCGCCCCTAAAACCTGATAAGGTTGATGTCATGTGCTTGACACCAATGGCGCATCAGCGTCTGGCTTATCTACCAGGCAGCTTACTTATTTAGCAGCGGAGAGGCAAGGTTCAACTGCTCGCAACGTTTAGGAGGCTGAGCTCCTCAAGGCGTGGGTAGTGCGTCTTCTGTATGTAGTAGCCACCACTCTTTTTATCCCTTGGAATGTTCGCTGGATGGCAGTACTTGTAAATGATGAATATATGAAGATGCGATATGGCGGTACTATTATTGTTCACTAGATAGACGAGTGGATGGACGGATGGACAGGCATAAAGAGAGATGGACATGCTGACAGACGGATGGACAGACCAACGTAAAAAAAGACAGACAGACAGGCTAATGACGGATAAGAGACGAACCGACGCACTCATGGACACATACATACAGACAGACAGAGAGGTAGACAAACAGACAGACGCATAACTGATGAGCGGACGGACAGACAGATGAATGGCATACATGCAGACGCATGGACCGACGCACGGATGGACAGACAGACAGACAGACAGACAGACGCGGCCAGCAGATGTTTCATGGTTTGCCAATAAAACCCTTCCAAGTGTTGCCTCACTCATCATCATATTGTGATTTTACGGGCGAAGCTCCTTAAAGCGACACCTGATCGTCCGTCATCGTAGTGGGTAACCAGTCTCACGCTTCCATCTGCAAGGTGGTGCTGGTGGGAGATTTCTTCTGTGCGTTGTTGAAAATTTAAAAAAATTCGCAGCCTGCACTATAACTTAAGCCGAATTTTCCTGTCCCTCATTCCCAATCAGCAGCCATTGTATGTACATTGAGCATTATCTGACAAGAAAGGGTTGCTACGTTATACTCGCCGGGTGTAACCTCGTTGGTTTTAGAAAGTTCCAGCGAGCGTTGGGCCACAGTGCCATGAATACAGTGAACTAGTATATACCAGGAGCTCGAGGTGGTTAAAGGTGGGAAGTAGTCAAGAAGTGCAAGCCGTAAGAAAGTGTGCGTGTGCCACCTTTCATTTAGTCCTTGGAATGTCCGCTGGATGGCGGTGCTTCTACATGCGGAATATATGATGCAAAGATACGAGATGGTGGTACTTGGAGTGTTGGCTAGATGAACGAACGGACACACAGGCAGATGCATGGACGAACGCACGGATGGCTGCACGGTCGGATGGATGCATGGATGGATGAACGGGCGGATGCATGGACGAACGCAGGGACGGACGCACGGATGGACGTGTCGATGCACGAACAGATGCACGCACAGACGAACAGGTGGACGCACAGACGGCCACACAGACTGTCGCATATATGATGAAAGAATGCGAGATGGTGGTACTTGGAGTGTTTACTAGATGGACGAAAGGCCACACAGACAGATGCATAGACGAATCCACGGATGGCTGCACGAACGAATGGACGTAAGGACGCCAAAGCCTGACGGGGTTGAAACATTGTTACAATCCCGTCGCGTGCGTTGCCAAACACTTCCCGCCACATTGTGGCACATACCCAAAGTCGGGTATGTGCCACTGGTGTGCGGGTATGTGCCACAGGTAATTGATACTGACACGGGAACATCAGGAACACACATGTGCAGTTTTAACGCGTGAGCGCAGGAAATCAAGAAGCGCAGAGGGGGCACGCCTGACAGAATCCCAGTTGTCAGCAGAGAAAGTGAGTTGACTTGAGTTGGCCCGGGGGAGCCCAAATCGGGAATACACCACGAGCATGGCGTTCCAGCTTGTATCACCGGCGGGGCAGTTTAGGAGGAGACGGTCGAGAGATTCGACGTCGCCGCAGTTGGTGCAGTAGGCGCAGCCACGACCAGGGAGTCAGTGCATACGCCCAGCTTCACGGTGAGAGCCAATGCGAAGCCGTAGTACGAGCCGAAGGTTGGCGCGAGAGAGGCCTTTCAGTGGGAGGCGTCTTGGCAGATAGCCAGCCGCGACACGAGGATTAGGGTTTCGGCCATGAATGTGTCGCGCGACTAAGAGGCGAGTGACGTCCACCAAGCTCACGAAGGTGGTGACCTTCGTTGAGGGGTCGTGAACTTCCTTTGCCTCACGTTCTGGAGCATTGTTGCCCGGAATCCCCACATGGGGGGTGGGGGGGGCACCAAGTGAAGAGAGATGTTGATGCCGTGAAGTTTTAGGGCGTACCGTCTATGGGTGACTTTTTGGGCGAGAGTGCAGCCGTATTCTTCGCTGGAGAGGGCAGCCAAGCCGGAGTGGGAATCGCTGACGATAGCCGCAATGTTGAGAGCCGATTGTTCGAGGAGCTCCGCCGCTGAATTGAAAGTGGCGAGCTCAGCGACCATCGAGGGAGGGGGGGGGGGTGCAGGAGAGTTGGCACTTGCGCCCTGCTCCGATAGATGGCGCGACGCAGGCAGCGGCAGCGGTTTTGTCGGAGAGCACGAAGCCGTCGACGTAAACAAGGACGAACCTAAGCATGCTGCGGGGCATTCAAGCATTTTACCAGAGAGCTATGCCAGGCCTCGGAATTACTTTTCAAATACACGCCAATCTTTGTGATACATCAATAGTGGTTGAAGTGCTGCATGCCTAATTTCATAAACATCACATATGTACTCCTTTCATACAACCGTCCCGTCGGGTTAACGTCAATTGTGGTCAGTTGCCATGCGCTGATGTTTATTTATGTAGCAGTGTCCAAGGCCAGAATTTTCGCGATCATCAGGGCTTCATATCAGCTTCTGGTGTTTCTAATACGTATGTTCGAGTTAGAATCGTTGCGCAAGTGCAAACAACTGGTTATCTAAACATCTGCAACTCTTCTATATATGTATATGCGTGCAACATTTGTACATATAGTTAGCATCATTTCATGACGTGTCACTCAATAAAAAAATTGCAACACGGTCTCCTTTCCTCCGCATGCTTAGATTAACATTGATTCGTAGTTACGTGGGACCTGTGGAATTTTTCGTAAGCGTTAATTTCTGGACTGAAATATGTGACTAAAGTCTTAATGAATCCCGGCGTAAAAGCTTTCGTGTTAAAAATAGCGGCTCTCGAGTGCCAGCTTATAAGTCCGTAATGACATAGTTTTTTTTCAACAAATCTCGATATAACATTTCAGGTATGACATCTCAAAATGGCTCGCTAAAGGAAAAAGGTACAATGGCATTCGTGGTAAGTGCATTGTTGCAAAGAATTCAGAATTTATTCAAGGTTCCTCAAAACTGAAAGCATAGTTTTTTTAAGCAGAGTATAAAAAGATAAACTTTCTGAAATAAATGCAAGAAGTTACTTTTGAAATGCATTAACTATATTCATATATTCACTTTCTTGTACTACTTTTTTCGTACTTCATTTTCCCCGAAATATTTTTTTCTACTTTGTAGGGCTATCACAAAAGAAACAATTTCAGAACAGCGGCAATATTGTACATAACTTATCCTATAAGAATTTTATGTCTACTATACTATACATGTCCATATTTTGCCTCTGCAATGGCGATTTTAATATGAACTAATATTTATTTATTTATTTCCATTTACCATCAATGGCAGAGGCTCTAAAGAGGGGAGTTGTTACAAAAATACAAGTCAAAAACAAAATTGATTAAATGAGTACAGGCTTCTTAGGTTCCTGGGTAAACAATATTAGCTAGTGCAGTACGAAAAAGTTGGTGGTCGACATTGGTGGCTGTCAGCCCGGGAAGGTGGTTCCATTCTTTTGAAGTGCGGGTATCAAGGATTGGAGGCAAGTTCTTGTTCAGCAGGGCTGGATTCTAACTTTGTGAACGTGGTCTACTTGTGAGGAAATGTACACTGGTGGAAGTAGGAGTTCGTCGCGCAAATGAGAACTGTGATGGAATATTTTAAGAAACTGGCATAGGCGAGAAAATTGACGACGGGTTGCAAGAGAAGAAAGGTTCAATGTGTTTTTCATGGACGTTATGCTAGCGGTACAGTTGTAGTTACACAGCCCCGCCGCGGTGGTCTAGTGGCTAAGGCACTCGGCTGCTGACCCGCAGGGCGCGGGTTCGAATCCCGGCTGCGGCGGCTGCATTTCCGATGGAGGCGGAAATGTTGTAGGCCCGTGTGCTCAGATTTGGGTGCACGTTAAAGAACCCCAGGTGGTCTAAATTTCCGGAGCCCTCCACTACGGCGTCTCTCATAATCATAGAGTGGTTTTGGGACGTTAAACCCCACATATCTATCAATCAGTTGTAGTTACACAGTATAAAGCGGGCGGAGTTATTCTGTACTAGCTCTAAGGAACAGATTAGGTTATCAGTACTGGGATCCCATATAGAAGATGCGTATTCTAATTTACTGCGGACTGATGTTTTATATAACGTTAGTTTTAATGACATAATGGTGGAAGACAAATTACGCCTAAGATACCATAACGTTCTGTTAGTACTGTTGATAATCGTGCTAATATGAAGTGACCAGGTAAAGCAGGAAGTAATATGAACACCAAGATAGCGGTAAGAAGTGACTGACTCAAGAGGAGAAGAGTTAAGGTAGTACGTAACAAACTTGGATAAGGACCGAGAAATTCGCATTGATTCACATTAGATAGTTTTAAGGTCCATTAGTCACGTCTCACACCAGTTTGAAATTGCGTTCATGTCAGTCTGCAGAATGTGAACGTCAGTTATATCGTTAATCTCCCGAAATAATACACAGTCATCCGCAAATAATTGAATGTTAAAAGAAACACAAGACGGCAGGTCGTTAATATATATTAAAAACAAACGTGGACCTAAAACTGAACCCCGAGGGACGCCGGAATGAACAGTGCTAGAAGGGGAGTTATAATTGTTGGCGGAAACAAACTGCGTTTTGTTGCAGAGAAAGGGCTCCAGCCATGTTAAAATATCGCGACCGAGGTTTAATTTGCTTAGTTTAAGAAGTAATAGCTTGTGTGATACCTTTTCAAACGCTTGGGAAAAATCTAAGAAAATACAGTCTGCCAGTGAACAACGATCGGGGATGATGTTAAGTTTATGAGTAAAAGAAATAAGTTGGGTTTCACAAGAGAAGGTTCTGCGGAAGTCATGCGGGGTGCTGGTGAAAAAAGAGTTAGTTTCGAGAAATTTTACAATGCTTGAGTAACGAATGTGCTCCTGTATTTTACAAGGACTACTAGTTAAAGAGATTGGACGAAAGTTTAAGGGTGAATTTTCACTACCTGACTTATGAATAGCCACCACTTTCCTGCCCTTCCAGTCCTCAGGAAGTGTGCAGGTGTCAATAGGTTGCTGCAAAATCTTTGACAAAATAAGAGAACAATACAATTAAGCACCTTTTGAGAATTTGGGGTAATTAGATCAATACCAGGATTTGAGGAGACTTTTAGCTCCTGAAATATTTTTTCTATTCCTTTGGGTTCGAACATTATTGGATACATTTCTAGGAATTCATGAGTCCGTATGTTTGGAGTAACAAAATCGCCACAAAAAACATCGTTTAAAATCACTGGGCATAATCTATCAGGGATGACCGAGCCATCTTCATCAAGTAGGTTGATTGAATCACAAGCGTTGGGGTTAATCACTCGCCAGAACTTTTTCAGATCGTTTGAAAGCATGTTAGGTAAAGTGTTTTGGAAAAAATTTTTTTTGCTTCTTTTAATTTTGACACGTAGTCAAGGCTAGCTGCTTTGTAAACATGCCATTTTGCAGCACAAGAAGATTGTTTCGCAGCATGGTACAGGCGCTTTTTCTTGTTCGAGAGGTGCTTTAGGTATTTGGTATACCACGGGGCTCGAGAATGGGATGAGATAATGCACAAAAGGACGTATTTGTTTATTAAGTCGTTCGCTTTTTCTTTGAACATAGACAAGTTAGTTTCTATTGTACGACTGTCAAATTCCTGGAGGAAAAGGTCGATGAAAATTGGGAGTTTCTGGTTGATTGATTTAAAATCTGCTTTGTTATAAGCACGAGTATGTTTTGTTCTTTTATTAGTTTTCAGTACAGGCATCAGAGTGTCATAACTAAGTGATAAGTGCTCGCTCAGGGATGGTAAATAAAAGGTGACTGTTGTAGTATCTGGATGGGAAGTTAGTATCAAATCGAGTACCTTAGCTGAGTCGTTCACTATCCGAGTTGGTTCAGTTGCAAGCTGTGTAAGCTAAAACTCGAGCAGAAGCTAACAAATTCCGTGCTCTGGGATGAAAATGGCATAACATATGGTCTGGTGGGGAGCCAGTTTATATTTGAAAAATTGAAGTCACCGATTAGAGAAATTGTAGCCGTAGGGTGCCGCGTGACAACGATGTTGAGCACGTCGTGAAGCTCGTCAACAAAATTGCGCGGGTAGTTAGGGTGGCGATAACAACCCCCCAGCAATTTTTTGGTGCTCAAGTTCTAAGTATGCCCATACAGTTTCTAGCTGCGTGCGTAGGTTAATCGGATAAGATATGATGGATTTGTTTATGGCTAGAAGAACACCACCACCTTGTCGCTAAGTACGGTCGAAGAGGTAGGTGTTAAACTGAGATGGATAGTTATATAGTTTGGCGTTATGCACGGTTGGGTTCAACCAAGTTTCTGTTATTGCAACAATGTCAGCATTACACGTATCAACTAAAGAGGTAAACGAGTCTCGTTTATTAAAAAATGCTTCTAACATTTACAAGTAGTACGGTCACGGATGTTAACGTACCACGTCCCCTCGCATTCTCCTATGTGGTCGAAGATTTCGAGCTTCGTGCCGCTCTTTCGCTTTCGCGAGGTATGTTGGATGAGCGAGCTTCAGGGACTGCGCGCGCAGATTCTGTTATGGCGTTATTACGCGAATTGTACACGTAGCATTTTACCAACGAACAGCTTGTCATATCGCAAATTAAACTCCAGAGAATTTCGCAAGTTCTTTGCGAAATCTACGAGCTTTCGCCTTACTTCGCGAGTAGCTGGTGAGTAGTCTTCTGATATTCTATTGTTGCTTCCTTTTAATTTTGAACGCATAGCTATCATCTGGATTTTTACTTTAAACGACAGCAGCCTAATTATGATGGGGCGGATTTTGAAGGAGGAAAAGAGCCGATATGGTGAACACGCCCTGTTTCATTCGGGGGCAGCTCACTGCCGAGCGCTGCTGACAACACAGAAACTGCCTTTTTTTCGGTCTCATTTCAAGTTTCTCGTTCATCTGGAATGCCATAGAGGAGAACTTTGTTTCATCTAGACCTGTCTTCAAGGTCTTGTAGTTGCGACATTACAGCACTGTTCTGGGTTGTCAAGCGCTGGGCAGTGTATATCACAATTTCAAGTTCTTTCTACATTGCACCAAGGTCGTTATTTGCAGTTTCAAGAAATTCAAGTCGGGCGAATATATCTGCATGCATAGTTTCCATAGCAATCTGGCTGGATTTTATTGATTTAATGTCAGTGCTAAGATGTGTTGTGTGTGCGTCGGTGGTTTGTATATAGCGATGGCTTGTAATATAGCGACGCATTGTCATAAACTGCCAAACAGCTGGGCGGCCCTTAAATGTGGCTCAGTCACCCTGAGTGTCAGTGAATTGCTTTATACAGGCCACTCTAATGGTAAAAAAAACGAAAACAAGTGCTATTTTCTTACAAGAAACCACAATGCCTTTATGATCTGTATTTGCAATTTTAATATTAGGAATTTTTTTTCCGAAACATAGGCGCATACTTGCAGCTCGACATTGGTATGGCTGTCAGTGAACTCGAAATTTTTTCACAGCGCACCTTTAGAGGTGAGCCTGTCTGATACGTCTTCGTAATGAACCAAACGAATACAGCGAAACGTATAAACGAATGCGGAACCAGAATAGAACAGAACAACGTTGAAGAGAAATGCCTCGCCAGACCTGTAGATGCAGTCATAGTATTGGCAGTCTTCGCTGTTGCTGGTGAAGCCTTTTCAAGCAGCAGCATCATGCCGCGACGCCGCTGAGTGTACTGCTGCGTGCGCTACTGAACCGCAAGCAAGGTGCCAATGTCGAGAGGGCCGTGAATTTTCCGCCATCGATGCTGAAACTTTTTACAGCCGCCGCCAGAGTCGCACAAGTTGAAAACACAAGTTCATGTGCGCTAAACCATCTCAGTGGCGATTTTAGTGGTCAGGAGTAATATTTTAAACACCGAAAGCTGCCATGAGATCACAAGGTTTGCTTTACAGCAAAAGCTCTTGTGAGGTTCCAAGAAGGGCTACTTTTGACGCCGTAGTTTTCCGCCACCGCCGGTGTCCGTAACTGCCATCACCCGAAAAAAATGGCTAGAAACTTTCGGGACGAAGCACGGCTTTAACCTTGGTTATCTAGGTCACAGCCCAAAATTCTGCCTAAGAGCTATGCTGTTATATTTATTGCGAAAGTTGTTATCAGATCACAACTCGGGTCTCGCGCAGCGCCGTAGTTGTGCGTTACCTCCATCGGCAGTGTCCGTAACCACATCCCTCGAAAGAACAAAAAAAAACCTGGAACGTATAACACAGTTGGGCTAGAACCTGGGTCCGCTCCGCTGTGTGCCAGCCTAGTATTCTGCCACTGAGCAATGCCGGTGCTTGCGATTTCTTCGCAAACTTGCCTTAGGCAGGTCGATGTTGAGAAAATAACGCGTTAATACGACTTATAAAGCGTTTTAGGACAGCAAAAAAAAAAACAAGCAGCCTTCACACAACGCGCATAGCATAACGAGTGGGTCGTCTAATCCCAAGACATAAAAAATCTTTTTTTCGTTAAGCTATCAACTGTCATGCATACCCAATGCAGGCATGATTCCTCATTGTCATCAGCCACTGCATGAAAAATTGGCACAAAATTCCTCACAATAATTTAGCGGATACCGCGCTTCTGGGAAGAGTGACAAAAATAGCATGTTGAGTGCCAGCCTACTACCCTAAATTATTTATTAATAACGACGTAGTGGGCATCAAGCAAGGGTGCTTGCAGCAGTTACCCAATGAGTGTTTAGAAAAAACTCTGAAAGGCCGCTCTTCTAGTTTTCGCTGTGAGTGTGCTGCACCTTCCAAGCAAGCCTGGCGTTTCTTCTTATTCGTATATATTGAAATGCATGTTGAAGTAGCACACTGTATTGCACAGAGTTGCGACAGAAACCAATCCACCAAAGGATCCTATAAAGTGTTATGACGTGAAAGAACCGCGTTCACATGTGTAATATATGGAGTGTTATGAGTGTGAAGTAGCAAGCAGGTGTCAAAAATACCAACCCTATAGCCAACGTTCAAACAATACGAATTGCATACCATGTGGATTGCTGAATGCTCGTAACCCTATTATAAATGAGCGAGTCTATGTTCTTCATCCTCCCAAGTCAGTGTGAATAGTTTTTGTGCAGAATGAAGAATAATGTCATAAAGGGGGCTTCCTAACTCGACAATAATATCGTTCATGAATTAGTGCCATAGTTACCTTGTTAGCGGACTTGTATTATAAACCTTCGAAAGCTTTTATTGAGCTCTAGAAATTCTTTTCAACGTGCTCTAGAAGTGCCTGTTGCCCTACTGCGTTGTCGCCGCTGAACATGAAGTGCTTGGTTGGACTGCAACAGTGCAACATACTGTATTGGCGAGTGTAATGGTGTGACAATGGCACGGCGACACAACTCAGCTTACCGTAGTGTATTACTCTAGGCATGTTCACAATCGTAAGATGTTTTGGGCTACTTAATCTGACAAGTAATCATTTATTTTAACCACATAAATTTATAGTTTCATAAATTCTCTACCACCTGTCCAGTGCGCAGCAAGATGTAATAATTGAAATGAAAGACTTAACATTGCTAGTGACACACTGTCTGTTGGGTAGTGATGTCATGACCATTTCGTCAGAGTTGTTGCATTGAACAGCTAGGCTATTATAAATAAAAAAATATGTTTGATCTCAAGATGCTACGTATACGCATAACGCTATGCCGTGTAGTCCGCATATTGTTAGACAATAAATGCTTGGCTGTAAACCCGTGGCTGCTGAGTAGAATATTAGCATTTCTACACTTTGAAAACTCTAACCCCCGTATTCACGAACGCTCCTCGACTCGAATCTCGTTATTCACCTGAACGAGCTGAGCACAGCACCGCCACATGTCTAAAAATGACGCTGTGTTTTTGGAGAATCACTGCAGATTATTCCTGATATTGGGTGACTTGCTCTGCCTAAAGGCGGCGCTGCAATCAATTTTCTCAATTCAAGGTGAAGCGTTGAGTAAAGGGATGTTCTAGAATAGGGGGGTAAGCTTGTTTCATTGTGGGATTGAAAAGTAGATGGGTGGTAATTGTAATACTTATGATATAACCAACAAAAAACTAAAGCGAGAGAAAGAGGACCTTGACGCCTGCAGGAATTGAATCTGCAACTTCCAAACCCGCAACCTCTAACCTTCACTCAACTGATGACCAATAAAAAGATGACGGGATAGGTGACTCCAGCAGGTTAATAAATATTCTACTATCGCCTGCATGATAAAAAGCAGTGTTCATTAAGAATTGAAAGTTAACATGCACATGTATACCGATAGTGCATCTGGTTGGATGATTGCCACTACAGCTCTGATGGTGGATCACCTCGCGAATTATTGAAAAGTGGTAGGTCTGGTGCCTGCTGGGGTGTAGTTATCTATTCGTCAATTTCACTTGCCTCAAATATGCATAATAATCAGAACAAACGTCGGCGACACTTTCTTCCACTCAGGTGCCTGTAGGTTCCAATTATTTAATTTCACAGAATAGTTTCTTTGAAAAGGCTAACAATGCTTCACTGTCTGCACCTGATGGCATTTTCTGATTATTTACAAGCATGGGGACATGCAAAGTTAGTGCATTTGTATGAGATGCACACTCTACGTATTCCTGGCAATCCGCATATCTTGATGACCTCCTTTAATTATGCTGTATCCATCGAGCTGTCTCCAACGCCTGGAAAGACAGTACGCATATTGTCATCTATATGCGCTCCTGTAATCGCATCGTGATGATTCTCTATTCCGGTAAGTGCAGCCATCATTTTTGTGGGAGGATGTATCGCATCTACACTTTTCATCTCAAAACGAAGATCTTCCCCCCAACGCTTTGAAGTCTGTCCTTTTTATTGCCCACATCGACTCGTTACTCGAAGCATCACCTGTTGCGCGATGGCCGACAATGGAGGCTCGAGATCTGCTAGTTAAAAAAAGGTTCCACTTTTGAAAGGAATCATCAATGAAGTTCTCTTGTTTCTAGATCATCATTGAACTCGAGCCAAACATCTTTTGAAGCAGAGAAAAAATGAGAAGAAAAAAAGAAGGTGTTACAGCTATTTTACTGGGAAACCTGAGAAAGTGTTTGAAATAGACACACTGTGATATCCGTTCATAGGGTCTCCACGCCCCTATTTACCAAAGCGTCAATGACGTGAAAGTTTTAGGTAAGCTTGCAGGGTTTCTTCAGCAGGAATGGAATCTTGGTAGGCACATTCACACACTATGTGTTGGATAATTGCGCTGTTTTTTGGCTGCGCTGCACTGCCTTTAGTCAAGTTTTTCTCTCTCATAGGATGTAGCCAGTTGCGGGGAGAGCAGTCCTGACGCAGAGGCGGTGCAGAAGAAGGTCATTCGTTGACTCGGCGAAGCGGGTAGTGCCCTTTCGAACGCATCGCTGAAGCCAGCACTATGTTTGCGAAACGTTTCAGCGACTTTATGTTAATGCATGCGATGACGTCTTGGCTATTTTGTAAATTTATTATTTTAGACATTCTTCTTTCATTTTAACCTGGCTTTCAGCCCTCATATTTATATTAAGGCGTGTCACCAGTGCGTTACTGTGAGCGTGATCATTCTGCTGCATGTGTATAGATGAATGAGAAGCCAGTCCCCTAAAGTGCACCATACATAAATCTGCTCTTTCATAAAGAACAAAGGGGCTTTTGTCACTATAGACTGCAAGTATCAAACTATTTTCAAGCCTGTGTGTTCGGTACACCCACAAGCGGAACACGCGGTACAAATCTTTGTGTCAGAACTGTTTGTTTTTAACGCATATAAAGTGTTCCGACCATGTATCAACGCTAGACAAGATGCAGTCAACTACTTGCAGCTAGATGTGGTGTCGAATTTCGCAGGGAGGCCTACTACAGTCAGACGAGGTTACTGGTCCTTCCCCTTCCCCAAATTTTTTATAACAAAGGTTGGTTTACCAAGAACAAGTATTTAAAATAGGTGTTTTCGGGAACTGTTCATTATTTAAGAAGTGACCCCTCCAGAAAAAAAATATGGCAACGAGCGTGTCAAGAGCATGCTGCCAGGGTACTCAAAGTAGCGGCTCCAAACATGAAATTCTGCCAAGGCAGCACGCCTTCGGTAGTTCTTTGATACTAAATATCACCATTTTCTCGGCTTGCATTTACTTATTGATTAGAATAATGAGAAATGGGATTTATATTTTGAATAAACTATTGGGGTTCGTCAGGCGAAAGGCGGCCCTATGCAGCTTGAATGCACCTTAAGACCCTCTCATGGGCGCAAACTCAATCACACCTCTTTATTAAATTTACCTTTTTATGAGTTATCTCCTGATAAATATTCATATGCTTCTTTTACTGTTTCTTATTCTTACCTTTCTTAATCATTGGTGTGGGCTTAGTGGGCAGCATAATGATGTTGCACACAAATTCTAGCGCGAACTTGTAAAATAATGACACAAGCAGTCTCATCTATTTTAAACACTGTTAAAATATTTGTTCCCTCTTCAAAATCAACTGAATTATATTTGTTTCGTGAGGTATGTTTTGATTATTACAAATAAGGTAAATTCTCTTAATAAAAAGTTCTTAAAAGCGAGAAAAAAGCTTTGAAACACGAAGAATCGTTTGAGCCAACGTACCTGCAAGCGTACTTATTCTTGAAGGCTGCGCAACTGCACTGTTGCAGCCTTCAAGAAAATAGAGGGTATTGGAACGCGTGCGTGTGCGTATTTGCGTGCGTGTTCTTGTTTTTCTTCTTCTCATGCATTTCCTAACCTATCTTGTTTTATTCCTAGTACCTCATCCCCTGTGCCGACCTGCTGAAGTTTCATACAAAGGATAGACAGTGTAGGGCGGCACTTTTTCTTCTTTTCCTTGTCATGATCACCTAGAGAGAGACGTGTCTAGTGTCTTTTTATCAATGCATGATACATTTATTGCTGAGCTCTTGTAGTGTAGACTCCTTCGTAGAATAGCTGGTGCTGTTTTGTGAGGCATCCTGGTTTTCTTATACCTCAAGGGCGTGCAAAAGTGGGCACAGTCTGTACAGAACTTGGAATAAGCGAAGGAGAAGATAGACCTCACGAATACTTGGGTGTAAACACTATTGCCCATGAGCTGGGCCACACGTGAGTAGAACTCCAAGCAACAACCACTCTTATATGAATTTTGTTTTAGCCCTGTCGCGACTACTTCTCTTCCAGGTTAGGGGCGGTGCATGATCACACCCCCGAGTGGCCCTGGAAAGACGGGTATCTGATGAGTTACGAAGACTGAGGACTAAAAAAATTTCGACTTTCGCAATGCAGCGAGAGAAGCATTAGGAATTATATTAGGTGAGCGAAGTGACGTAAAGATTTTTTTCACTATCGCTAGACTCCTTTACGTGACTAATGTAGTAGACGCATAAAAAGTAACCGCTTGCGTAGAAGAAGTTTTGAGGGTTTCCACGGAATCGGTTTGACCGCTAATATATCATTTCGAGAGTGAAAATAAGGTTTGAGATTATTCTCTTGCACTGAAGCGCTTGTAGAAATTCAGTAAAAATATGGTGTTTTTCTCTGCGCTTGGTCGCTCGCCCGTCAGGGTAATTGCATCCCGAATTGGTAAAATTGGCGCATGTGATCTGAGAGTGAATCAAACGGTAATGAACAGGAAGAAGATAGTGGAAATTGTACGCGTCTGTTATACTAATGACCATCATATCTGTTCACTCGTCACAGGATAAACAGCTCCCGTGTTAAAATGAAGCTGTGAAAATTTGTAAGCTCGTATAGAATGGCTCAAAAAACAAGCCCTAAGCGCGAAAGTCCACAAAACAGTGACGAGCGACACGTCGTATATCTGCCTCGTGCGAACAGTCTTTGGCCAGGCAAACTTATTTTAGGTGGTGGTATCGGCTAGCGAACTCCACTGTTGCTGCCGTGAGGCCACCTGCTCGTTCCAAAAATGTCCCGTAACCAGTGCTATGCGATGTGAAAATATGTGTTGTCTTTCTTAATGCAACTGAAGTTCTTTTTATTTGTCTTGCAGCCCTTTTTATATGCAGGTGCATAAACATTAGGTTATGCACATTAAGCTGTGCACACATGACGCGAACGGACAGGAGGTAGTGGCTCCACACCGCATCAGCACGCGGAGACAACCGACAGCACGTCACTGTTTTACCTCCTGATTCGGTGTGTAGCTATTGGCTGCTTCAGCACACAATTTTCAAGCAATGGGCGACGGTTTCCACATCCGAAAAACCAAGAGATCGTGCGAAAACGGCCAGGGGACAGGTCAAACTAACGTCTTGTTTATCGACACTGTCACGTGCGTTTTGGCGCTTAAGGGGTTCGGTCCTCAAGCGCGTCCGGCGCGCGACTACGGGGCATGCAGGCACCGATAAGTTCGTCGCGCCATTAAAGACAACCTATTGTTTGATCACTCGGACACGTATAAATACCCCGACAACCCTGAGTATTGTCCAAAAAGGTTCTCGCTACGCCTACGTGGGATTATCGGCGTCACCATGGTCACCGAATTGGCAGCCCATGCGTTCTTGTCAAAGATTTTTCAGACGGCTGTCGATGCTGCGTCTTGATATAAAAATTAAGGAGATAAAACAAAACGAAATATAAGGGCAGGCAGGTCAACCAATCAAACAAATGCAAAGGAACGACCAAATTTGAGCAAAAATATGTTGTTAGGAAGGAGTATTCCTACATACATCCATAAACGCTTGCTAAAGCGTCTTGTGCCTAAACAGCAGTGTCATAAGCAGCGAAATGTCCTCGATGCCCCTTTAATTTTTTGAGGACTTGCAAGAGCTACAAAACACATTGGTGTCATGGATTAGGGTGGCCTGGATAATGAGTACAGCATAGATAAAATTTATCAAACAAAAACGACATGGTACGCTGGAGATATACAAATATGTAAATAATGCAGGCACATCAAACTGATACAAGCAACAAAATCTAAGCCTAGAGAACACATTGACAATTTCAATGTTTGGCCTGTGCCTAATCACAAGTGTTGGTCAGAATTGAGCGCGATGTGGACATCTCACTTCTTGCATGAGTGCGCCGATTGTGCGAGGGCTATAGAGAGCACACGCTCACGTGAAAGCCATTCGACTGACTCGACTGCTGCGACGAGGTGTCCAATGAAGGAGGGTTGCCACTCGTTCCGCTGTGCCATCATGTGGTTGCTGAGAGAGTGTAAATGTGAGAGAGCCTAAATACCCTCCCTTCTGAAGCGTCTCGTACAGATGAATAACCAGCTAAAGTGAAACATGCGACAGTGATTTTTAGCAATGGTGATGGTATATCAAAGTGAGTTTTGCTATACATTTTCACTTTTGGATGACTAAGAAATGTGTGCATTTTCGTATTTGTAATGTAAGTATAAAAATTTTAGGCACACCTTAATACTTTTTAGGGGTCATGCCTAGTGCTACGGCTTGTACTATGCCAATCTATATGTGCTGAGAAAACCATAGGAGAAGGTTGTGGAAGTGTGGAGACCCGTATGCTAGAATCCAGGGCACTCCCGGAAGCAGCTGGTCACCGCGACTATTAGATATTGCTGGTTTTCGCTAGTATACCACAAGTGTCTATATTACCCCCGGACGGCGTTATGGTCTCTCATAGTAGAGTGCCTCGTACTCGAAATCGTTAACCATCTTTTCTAAACATACTCTGCATTAAAAAGAATCGAGACAGCTCACTGCTCTTCCATAGTTGAGTACGAAGTGCTCAAAATTGTTGAACTTTTTTTTTCTAAATACTCTACTGTTACTTGCGTACAATAAACTTTCCTCACTACTCACAGCCTCGCACTCCCGTGTTACAATAACTGCAATGCGTTGGGCCGGCCGCACTTGGGTTAGTTAGTGGTCAATGTTCACTAGGTTGTCATATTGAATTAATTCAGTCAGAAGTCGTAGACCGTGAGGCCTTCAATCGGTTGTGGCCTTACAGAAGGAGGCCGTTGGGCCACTGGCCTGAACGCTTCGCCCGTAAAGTCTTAATATTTCCATCGGATCGTCAACCTGTTGCGGCGTTCCACTGACGCCGTGATAATACGGGTATTATCTTGAGCGGCTTTCTTCTGAAGGAGCTTGCAACCGGAACGCTGGTCATTTCTAGCCGTGCATGCGGGGTTCCGGAGACCTCCTCGCGAATCCAACGAGTTCGCCGGACACTTCGCGATGCCCGCTTGTAAGGCAGCAGACCCGAACGCCCTTTACCCTCATCACCGGTACATTCATTAGCTGGCAATGTGTCCTACCGCTGTTTAGTCCTCCCAGACAATGTCCAGTTACTTTGTTCTCTTTGTTGGCGGCTAATTGAGTGTGCTTCAAGCACTCTATATTCGGGAACAACTTTCTGTGGCAATGAAGAGAAGGGTACGTGCTGCAGGAGAATTTGCGCGTATTGAACTTTTATCCTATTATTCGGTAGTGATTCGCTGCCTCCATTTGCGTCGATGCCTCCGGGCTACCACAATTCGTTATAGTGGTAAATACCTGCAGTGATTTAATTACGACGTATTGTTGGCATCGTCTTGCACTATTAACTTTTTGCGTGCAGTAAAATCGCTACCTTTATTCTTACAGCAGTCTGTCTAATGATTGCCTTAAAGTTGTGAACTCGCAAAACTACATGAGAAACCAAAGGAAGTTTCCTGGAGAGACTACGCGTAAAAAACATTACTGCAGGAAAAAAGTGGGAAACACTAAAGAATCGAAAAGTGTCTACGTGGAAAAGGTGAGAAAATTAAAAGCTTCAGTTCTCGGCCTTAACCGAAGAGTATCAGTTTAGCGTTGGCGCTCAGATCTCGAAAGTATCATTGTGGAGTGGACATAAGACAATGGACGTGCCGATGGTAGACTAGGCAGAGGGATGCTCTTTCACGAGCAAAAAAAAATATGATTAATGAACTTTAAAGAGTAAAAGCCTGGAACCCGATAGATTTAAGTTAATTTGTAGATTTTTTGAAGATATTTGATAGGCGTAAGACAGCCTATGTGAGAAGGTATATTATTGATACGGGGTAAGTGCAGACTCAAAGGTGCATGTATTTACAACTTCTTAAGCCAGCAGCGCTGCCGATACGATCAGCTCGCGCCAGTATATCCTGTGTCGCCATTTTCTTTTTCGGTTTGGCTGTGATGCCATTGGCGCGTCAACATCACCCGCTGTAGCGGAAGCACTATTCCGTAGCTATAAAGGTCGTCTTAACATAGAGTGTTGTAGAATTTTAGTCGTGTGATGTAACATCACTGGACGGATTCGATGACGAGGTGCATGTGGAACAAATCTCGTAGGTTACAGGTGTTACTTCACGAAGTACCCAGTAAGGCCCCGTGTAACAAGACAAAAGTTTTCTTCAGATAGGACCCCGATCGACGAAGACAGTACCAGGGTCGCACAAAGAAACCTGGCACGAAATGTATATCATATATTTATTATGATTACTGTAAGCAAATACAGGTTTTTAGAGGATGACATTTGCGAATACAATCAAGTGAATGTCTTACTGCAAAATACAACAATCCATAGGAAGAAAATGAGCACGCACAGAACAGTAACCAAAAAATCACGAAAATTAAACTCAGTGAAAATAGAATTCCAGATTTTGTTGAATAAGCAAAGAAGTCAGCGCGACTGAAAACTTACAGACGAAAGTCATTCTATTCAGTTATTGCATGAAAAAAGCGAAATAACTATTTGTACTTACCAACTTGTCAGTTATATGGCCAAATACATGACAGTCAGTGGTGCGACGAGAATTTCTTTTAGGCGAGAAGCAGATATGATGAGGTGTGCAAATTGAATTTACTAACAGCTGATAATTGAATGCCAGACGGGCAGTTTTCCGCCTGACATTATGCGTTTGTAGTCAAGCCCTTTTTAAAGGGCTGTTCTGGACTGCGGTAATTGATAAGATGAGTGAATATGAATCTTGCTGCCACTTGAGTCTGTCTGTGATGGTCATGCCAAGATATGTAAGTTCTTGCGTGTGCTTGATTTTTTTACTATCGACACTGTAATTAAACTTCCGGATAGTGTTCTTATTTAAAATCGTTACAACATAGCTTCTCGACAATATATTTAGGTTTTCGTGAGAGCACAAATAAAATATTCGCAGGAATTATCAAGCAAAACTCAATCACTGACAATTTTTACACAATACAGGGAATAGTCATCTACAAACTCCCTCACTTTAGCACTAGGACTTCTACTATTTGCATTATCATTCACGCATAGTAAAGACAAAATGGGTTTTATAATGAGACCTTCATGATCCCCCGATCTCCCTTGTAATGTAGACGAACAATCACCGATTATTTTAACAAATTGAATTCCATTACTGAGGTACGATTCAACCTATTTACGAACATTCACGTTTATTATGCAAAGCTTCCCAGTGTGTTGTTGTGGTGGACTTTACGAAATGGTTTTGACACATCTAGGAATGTCAAGTCGATTTGTTCTTTTCATTTATTGGCCTTTGCAACGCAGTGCACTATTACAAATGACTGACTGACGGCTGAGAAACTCTGACAACACCCGATGAAATTCAGCCTAAAATAGATTATTTCCCTCCATACGTTCTGCTCGTTACTTAGACGTGTTCACACGTTTTACTTACAGTGTACGTAATCTGATTAGGGTGGCAATGCCAGTGTTCGATGCCATTTTGCGTCTCAATGAGTGAAATGTACATCTCGATGTGACAAATCATAGTGACGACATTAGACCGTCAGCAGCCTTGTCAGCCAAGCGCAAACAGGCATCATCAGCTTGCGCGAGCGCGTCGTCAGCATACTCGCTGGTAGACGATGTATGGCTGAGAAGAATGTGACCTGTGATAAAGTCGGCTGCCTATTTCTTAAAAATGTTGAATGGTGAAAAGCCAAATGCATCGTGTTGCGATAATTTATATGCGAAAGTTGCCGAGGGTAGGGAAAGATCTTAGTCACGGAAAGTTAGTGGCATGTACATAGCAAGCATACCCGTGATAGTGCTGTTGGTGGTATAGAGGCTAAGGTATTTGGGTGCAGACCCGCAGGTCACGGAATCAAATGCTGGTTGTAGAGGCTGCATTTCCAATAGAGGCGGAAATGTTGTAGGCCTGTGTACTCAGATTTGTGTGTACGTTAAAGAGCCCCAGGCCGTCAAAACTTTCGGAGCCCTCCACTACGGCGTCTCTTATAATTATATGGTGCTTTTGGGACGTTACACCCCACAAATCAATAAATGAATTGTAATAGTACTGTTAAAGCGTTCCGTAATGCCGTCACTTAGGGGGTGGTTAGCATTGGTCAGTTTGTGTTGTGTGGAAGAGGCACGCAGGATGTCAGTGATGACTTGGAGGATAAACGTATGGCCGCAGTATGTGGGCAGTTATCTTAAGCCACCAAAAACCAATATAACGTCCCGTAACGGTAAGCAAAAGTAAGCAACTTTTGTCGAAAAACTGCAGGAAAAGGACCAAGCAGGTTTTTTCCGACATGGTAAAGCAGTTCTGCTGTGTTGTCTTTGGGTGAAAATGGCTAGCGTGTGGTAGCGATGGTGGTTTACGACGTTTACACAACTGATACGTAGTGACGTATCGGCGTCATGAGCGAGCAAGACCTGGTTAAAAGAAATGGAGCGGTGCGTGATCGTGCATACGAAGATACGTCAAGTATGTGCAGCTGTGGGTGCATAGTGAAATTCAAGGAGGACAATCTGCCATTGCTTACTCACAACAGCGAGAAAGCCTGGCTGGTCAGAGTGAAGATCACGGTCGTATAAGACACACTCTTGAAGCACGAAGTGATGGATGAAGGCGTCATTTAGGGTAGACTCTGTGCGCCTGATGATGCCGAGAAGCACTTGATATCGTTTCTGCTCTTCCCGATAAGAGCAAATTTGGACACAGAAACGACAGAGTGCACTGTCTTCGTGCTGGCGTCCCCAGGATGATGAACATGGTACCGTGAGAGGCAATCGGCATTTAACTACAGGTGGCCATATCTGCAGACGACCACGGAATGCTAGTGTGTACTCCTTGTTTTCACTGATGGAGAGAAGCAGACGTAAAGCACACCGCTTTGGGGAGGAAATAATCTCTCCCCATTTTCATTTCTGCATCTCCTTTCAAACACAAACAGGCAGAGGAGTCTAGTCAAAGTGTCCCTCCCTGTCTGTCCAGTAAGGAACAGTTTTGAGAAATTTTGGTATGCTTCAGGCGAGCCACGTTGCCATGTTGCCTGTGATGCCAGCAAGTCATTCATTGCGGCTAATCTGTGAAACGCTGGCACTCGGCACTTGTACTGCATTGCTGCTTATAACATATTGGCAAGAGGAGATGAGTGAAGTTATCCCGTATCTCTTTGGGATCGTTGAGACTTACAGAGGCCTCCTTATACATTCGCACCGCCGTGATAAGTGGTGAAGCTGCTGTCATCACTACAACGTATAGCTAATAGCACCCCTATGCATGTTTAGGAAAAATAACTAGGAAAGTTTCCTAGTCAATGATTCGTTGTCTATCATAGTCGTATGTCATTCCAGACTCTAATCCGAGGCATTGTAGCAGGGTCGTACAATATGCGGATGACTCCACAAAAACGTAGAATTTTATTACAAGATTGAGTACCTCTTCAGCCGCAACCAGCAAGAATGGCCAGCGTGTGTATACAATGCACCACCTCCTCACTACGAACCGTGGGCCAAACAATTGACCACATGGGAGAAATGGTGCGATCCACACACGGTATGAAAACAAAGTCAAAGTAATGGTTCATTTTTAAGGAACCTAATTACGCATTTCAAAAGACACTAGTGTTTAAAGAACAATAGGAACACTTAAGTCGAAATTTCATTACAAGTATGTTGTATACAGACTGACGTGGAAGCAAAATAACGCAGATATTTTGAAAAAGAAGTCACACATGCAGATAACGTGACTATTTTCGGGTTTCAATAAAATATTTCCCTTATTAGATGCGCGTCTAATAGTACTCATTTAGATCCACTCACTGTACTTGCGAATAGGTTCAGACGAGGTCCTGCATCTCCACGCAATTAGGCGTTCTTCGACTCCCCTGGAATAAATCCCGATAGATGTCTCTTATACTGCAAATATTTTGATATGTGAAGTAAACGCACTTTTTTCACGCAATGTAGTTTTTAAGCTGGTATTGACCCCAGAGCAGCGGGTAGTTCTAAATGAGCGTCATATTCGGCTACACAATGGTACGTTACTTTGTTCTTGATTAAATATTTCCTCTGTGGCAGCCTGGCCACCACCGCTGTTGCGAGATGCTACGTCTATAACAAGTGAAGAGTTATCACAAAATAACCGCTGAACAAGACGCAGGGCTTTAGCGATCAAGAAAAAGTTTATTCAGTCTTTTCGTTCTTAAAGGTATCCAATTCAACAAAAAGTACCACTGAAGTACCAATGAGACTTTAAAAAAGTCATTTTTGTTATTGTATGTGGCGAAAATACATGCAATTATGAATGAAAGTACATATTTTTCAAAATTCTCTCGAATAACGTATCATTCGGTAGAATGGAGATTTGCCATCGCATGACTAGCGTCGCTTGTTGGTTCCACGAGTGTATGTCTGGCTTCAACGCTAAGCCACTCAAAGTCGTGGAGAGAAGAAGCTCTATTTAAAACTTTGGCCCCGTATCTTTATGTTTCACTACAAATGTGGTCGAGATACGAGTTTTGCGTCTGGAAAGAGTGAATAAAACGTTTATGTTCTGCGTAAAAAAATGGTGAATTGTGTTCTGAAAGCTCTGCGTTAGAGAGTCTTGATCCGTGCAGTGAAGGCAACCGAGCAGATCGAGGCACGTTATACACGAGTGCTATCTGGCATTTATCTTCGAAAATGAAGGAAGGCATATGCGGCCGTCCTGGAGGCGATAAGGTGTAGAACACAAAGCGATGGGCAGGTGCCACCACCATGTCGTCTCAGCAAAGCATTCGGAACACTTGCCTTTTTGAGCATCGCGTTGCATTGTCAGCGCAGCGTGATAAACTCTACGGTTCTTAGAATTACTTTTGTATGCGTCCTCCAGTATTAAGACACACATACAAACTATTGCCGTGTTGTGATAATGCCTCAGATATGCGCAATAACTGCTTATTAATTTACACTCGCACAAGTATGAGCGCGGAAACTTGAGCAATATTAGTGGGCGCTGCGGATGGGTTTAGCCGTTTGGGGTATCGTTATGGTGGACCGATAGACAACTATACGGACAGAACGACAGACAAACGAATCAAAGTTTTTGAATCGAAGTACCCCAAGAAAGGCTATTGTGTCTAAAAGTCATCCAATTACGTCAAGCATGGCCTGCTGCCCCGAGACGTCGACCAGAATCTCTTGCAACACTGCAGCAGAAGGGGTTTCACTAATTATGTCGCACTTGACGTCAGGGTCTTTGCCGGGAAGCAGGGCCTCCCAAAATAGTGTGGAAACCATCGTTTAGACTTGGACATGTCCACACATTATGGACCAAATTTGTCACCTCATCACGAAACTCATCCTGAGACCGGAACACTGTGGGGTGCCACTCTCTCTAAAGTACGAAGTTCGGAAAAACCCCGATCTGTAACTTTGCCGCATAACCTCGTTTTTCTTACTGAGTGAGTGGTCTGTTCTCTGATTTACTTGCCGATACAGCCTGTAGTGCGTCACTGTTGAATGGCATACGTACATATCCTGACTTCTTTTTACAAGTTCGGTAACTTAAGAAATGCCAGGTGTCGACCAGTAAGTGAGACCTCAGGTGAACGAATGAGCCTTCTCGCTCCGTTAAGTCCTTGGTGAGCTTTCAGTGGACAACGATTGTGCAACTGAAGAACATGACCAGCACTGAAATGACTGTATTAGCTGGGAAAAGACAAATACGGCAAAACATTTACCATCTTCGGCTAAAGGGAACCATGAGTTGATTGGAAGTGGTGGGCACTAACGCTTACGCTGGTGGTGCGTTGCTGGCACTCATCTTGGCGTTACACAGAGGAGAAACTTGGGGAAGAAGAAAGCATGCAGTGGCGCACGAGTGTTCTGTACAGGAACATGCCAACCGCTGCTGCTGGGCAGTGAGGGACAAAAGACTTCTATTCAGCAGACAGAACCGCAGACCGCTTTATTGAGCGCGCACGCTGGAGTTTTCATTCTTCAACAGCGCACGGGAGGAATCTCGCACTAGGACTACCTTAGAGGTAAAGATCTATTCCCTATATATAAAGGGTGACCAGTGAGTGGTTGAGCAGAGCGAAAAAAAAAACTCACTAGCCGACGCTGCCTGCGTTGGCGTTACGAGGCGAAAGAGTGGGAGCGTATTAGAGGAGAGAGAGGGGGAGTAAACGTGAAGGTGCAATGGTGGTGTAAACGCCTCAGCGAAGATTGCCTAGAGGAGAGGGGAGGCAATCGTAGGTTAGCAGAGGCTCAACGCATCGGCGTTCCGAGACAAGACGGATGAGCATAGTTGAAGAAAGGAGATGCATATGCGTTATGTCAGTGGGGACGCCGACGCCACGCGACAAAAACCCGAGGAAGAGATGCTTCGCTTCTAAATAAATGTAAAAAGTGACAAGCTAACGCTATAGTTCATAAACGGTTCAAAATTTTAAACAAGCCCGTATCCGCTGTCAGAGCCCGCGTTGAATTTTAGTAGGTTAAGATACCTGTTCTTCCCATTTGATAACTACCTTGTTACTGTTATAAGTATCATTTCGAAGATTAGTTATTCCATCTTCGACATTTATTGTGCGCAGTATTCACCACAAGTCTTTTTGCATCATGCTATAGTAAACTCCCTTGATATCTAGAAATTCCAGCCACAGGGGCCTGTGATAGTTTTCCGCTATTTCAATACACAGCATCAATGAAAACAGATTGCGCTCCAACCTCCTTCAATTACGGAACACATATTGTAGTTTTTCCAGTACACCTAATTCTCCACCCATGTCTGTAGTCTTCTTTACTATCTGCATCACCAACTGTAAACTACTAATGTCACTCTTATAGGACGGTAGTTGTTTATATCAGCTTTGGCTTCCTTAACTTTAGAGATCATGCTCAACCTGCTCAGTTTTTACGCGTTGGGGGCTTCACCATTCATTAATGATTTGCTCACTGCCTCTCAATGTTTGCTTAGAGTTTGGTCCTAGGTTCTTTATAAGCATCATTGGAATGCTGTCAGACTCTCCTTTCCCCAGTAGAGCTGCTGCGCTAATTGGTCCATTTTCATGTGGTACGGTGCCTGCAGCACTGTCTTGGTTGAAACGTTTTCTGTAATTGTTTTTATATATTACATTGCCTCATCCTCTTCTAGTCTGACACCTTGATCTGTAGTTATAAACCTTTGTTTCATGCTTAAATACTCAGAGAATGTAGATGATTCCAAAACTTTGCAGCTGCCTTTCTATACTTTTTGTATACTTCCACTATCCATTGGGCCTCCTTTTTTTTAATACTTTCATAGATTAGATCGGACGCTTCTCTCCTGCAGCTCAAAAAGTTATCAGATTTTTTTTCGACATCATCTTCTGGTTCAGCCTTCTTTTTAGCATGCCTGTAATCTCTGGAGGCTTCTTGACTTTTTACTATGGCCTTCTTAACTTCATCATCTCACCAGCACTTGATTTTGTGTCTCTTTTTTTCGGTAGATTGGAGTCGTACTTTAGCACGCCCTAACTCAAACAATCCATGTATATTTGTGTGTGTCTACTCTGTTTTCGTATCCTCAGAGCTTACTTTCTCAATTTTCTTAGTTGCTGTTTCTGTTTGCCTTTCTGAATAAATATCCGTGTGGTTGCTAATAATACCTACTTTCCATTTTCATTTCTCTTCCAAAGCTCAGCTTTGCACATTTGTGATCACTACCTTAGCTTCTGGACCCATATTTATCTATGTTCATCACCCTTAGCTGGTAATGCATCCTATGTGACATCATTGCACAATCTATCGTCAACTGCAGCCTTCCCACTTTTCATGATATTTTCCCTTGGCGTTTCTCGGTGGTGTTGCAAATGTATAAGTCAAGTCTTTCACAAATATCTATTAACATTTGATCTGTTGGGTCAGCATACCAATCCACATCTATGTACGCATTCACATCTCCGAATATAATTGCCTCGCACTCTTCTCCTAGTTCGTCAACGACATTTTGACGAACAAGTATACAAAATCCAGGAGCTTTCTCTAACCCGCCACTTTCCCTTTTAGCCAGAAATGTTCCCTACACTTCTGCCAGACCCTTTGCCAGCCTGTACTTTTATGAATGAATGTTCCAATATTACTCCCTTTTCTGTTGCCTTCTGTTGTGTTGCAATATTCCCATGCGTAGTTCGGATTCTTATATGATTGTTCCATGTGCCTAAGGTGTGTTTCTACAAACGCCTATACCATACGTTTCTCATCACTTAGCTGTTCTTCTATTTCTCCACTCTTTAGCCTATTCCTGCCAACCTGCATCTTATATCTGAATTGGCTCGGCCCTCGAGGCAGGTCCATTTCTGCCCCGGACTCCACGTGTCCTAGATATTGGTGTGAGTTCAGAATCGTATCTGCCTATACCACCTGTCAAACAGTTCCCCCAGTGGTTTTCCCCGTTGCTAGCTATTTCGAAGCGCGAAGAACCCGCGTGTCCAACAAAAAAAGCTACTGCGCATCCTGAAAGTCGCCAACCCACCTCATGACCTAGCCTGCCATCGAAGTGAAATATGTCTCATTGAAAAACAACTTACTTATGCACCTCTCTGTTTATTTCCCCTACCTTAAAGCTTTAATCTCGGCTCCTCTGTCATATCTCTTTGTTTTCGTTGACAAGCGATCTCTGCACGTTGCCGTCACACACTGGTACCTCCAGTATTGTGCATATCACTCACTCTCTGTACCCGAGAGGAAATGACGCGCGTGTCATCAAATTTTTTTGCTGGTGGGTCGCTAGTCCTGCCGATTCTCCATTTATTACATTGTTTGAACCACCTGCAATTATAACGTGGTTTATTCCACCAGCATTAGTTGTGAGTATTGCACTCGCTCGCCTCAAGACTGCCTCCTGCTTAGGTCCTAAGAACATTCCTGTTGAAACCCTTTTGTCACCTCTTGCCCTCCCTTTGATTGCTTCTGCGCATCGATTTAAATTCTAGTCGCCGGTCATTATCGCTTGCTGTGACTTTTCCTCTACACTGTGCCACACCTGGAAGTTACTGCACCTCTGACGTCGGCGGCTTTGTCCTTTCCCACCCCCACCACTACTTTGCCGAAGCTGAGTCTTTTGGACATTGAGCCGGCTGATCCTTTTTTAAAGACGACAGTCTTTCTTGGGGACCTTCGACGCAAAAATTTGGTCTGTCTGTCTGTCTGTCTGTCAGTCTGTCTGTCTGTTTGTACAATTTTCTGTTTGTCCACTTCTAACAGCATCGAGTACTTCAAGCGGCTGACACCAGCTGCAGTGCCCACCAATGTTGCTCAAGATTTAGCGTTCATACTTGTGCATTTGTCAAATTAAAAGTAAGTATTGCGCATGTCTGGGGCACCCTAACAGCATGTGTATATCTTGCATGTGCATCTTTTGCTAGAAAATGTATACATAAGTAACTTTGAGGACCGTAGCGCTTATCACGCTGCGCTGATCATCCAACGCTTGCACGAAAAGGCGAGTGTTTACAACGCTTTGCTAAGACGAGACGACGGTGGTGGCACCTACCTGTCGCCTTGCGATTTACACGTTATCACCTCTGAGACGGGCGCGCACACCCGTCTCAGAGCCACGCGCTTCGTTTTCCAAGAAAACTGCCAGATGGCGCTCATGTCTCAAGTGTGACGTGACTTGATGCATTCCTTCGCCTCCGCTGCACGCTCGGAGCACTCTAACGCAGTGCCTCCAGAATACCATTCACCGATTTCTTGTGCAGAACATCAAATAAATGTTTTGTCCACTCTTTCCACACGCAAGACTATCGTCTTTCGACGACATTTGCAGGTTACATGTTAATACGGACCAATTTTTTCTTGACCTGTTTTCTCTTTCCTCTGGGCCATTCTGGGTGGTGGTGCCCTGTCGTGCTAGATATACGCAAAATGCCATCTAGTGAGCAATTTATAAACTAGAGGTCGCTACATACATACAACACTCTCAGTCAGGTGCCGGGTAACAAACGGCATAAAGGTGGCGTGCTACAAACAGAGAAGGGACCACTAAGGAGCTTTGCTCCTATAAACATTAGGACTGGCACCACATGGTATTTACATCTGAATAAGGTAGGCACACAGGCACGCATTACTTATCTCAAGGTAAGGTAATAAAAAGAAACCGAACTTACTACGTGGGTCAATTAAATCAGTAAGAACACAAGCCAACAAAAGCGAGGCTCACTAGTAATTGCACGGGAAGGCAAGAAACACCAGCGTGCACATTTTGAGGGTCTGCATGGAAGTACGCGTACATGTTGGAGCACAATTGGCGAGGTATAACGAGAAGCCATTTACTATCATCCGGCTGATAGTTGCGACGGTACAACATTGCATCCCGTATAGCATAATGGGGAATTTTGCCGGCGTAGTGCGCGAGGTAGACGCTGGCGTGGTGTCACCGAAGACGAGAAAAGAACGTCTATGAGCAAGGTTGTCCAAGAGTCCTTGGGTAGTTCAGATGGCTTGTCAGTGGTATCGATGCTGTCGATGGTGGCTTCAGCAAAGGAAACAGGTGCAACGGCTGAAGAAAGGGGCGAACGAGATAGAGCATCTGCGTCGGCATGCTTGTGGCCTGAGTGGTAAATGACATGAATATCAAACTCCTGTAAGCGTAGCGGCCAACGTACAAGCCGGCCCGAAGGATCCTTCGATGAAGCGAGCCAACAGAGTGAATGATGATCTGTAACTACATTAAATGGGCATCCGTATATTTATTTAACGACGAAATTTTTGCAATGCCCAAAGAACGGCCAAGCATTCCTTTTCGGAAACCGAGTATTTGTGCTCTGCCTTTGTTATGGTGCGACTGGCATACGCAACTACGTACTCCGAGAAGCCAGGCTTGCGTTGAGCAAGAACAGCGCCAAGTCCTATGCCACCGGCATCCATGGGCACCTCGGTTGAAGCAGTAGGTTCGAGGTGGCGTAAAATAAGTGGTGAAGTGATGAGATCGCGTAATGTTGCAAAAGCATCATCGCATGCTGGCGACCAATCAGGGAGGTGTTCATCGCCAGTGATCAGCTGTGACAGTGGTGCGATTATCGAAGGAAAGTTCTTCACAAAGCGGCGAAAGTATTAACACAGGCGCAGCTTTCACGGTCGTAGGCTTCGGGAACTTAGCGACAGCACGAAGCTTCCTTCGGTCTGTGAGGACGCCATGCTTAGAGACAACGTTTCCAAGTATTGTGAGACTCCGAGCTCCAAAGTGGCACTTCTTCATGTTTAGTTGAAGGCCTGCGCTCGTGAGGCAGCTCAAGACTCCACTGAGATGATAAAGGTGGCTATCGAAATCAGAGGAAAAAACAACGACATAATCCAAGTAACACAGTTTTGTATTTCATTTTAGCCCACGCAAGACGCTATTCATCATTCTTTCGAATGTTGCTGGCGCATTACAAAGGCCGAAGGGCATAACATTAAATTCGTATAGCCCATCGGGCGTCACAAAAGCAGTTTCTGGACGATCTGATGGTGCCATGGGTACCTGCCAATAAGCGAACCATAGGTCTAGTGAAGCGATGAGTTCAGCGCCTAGCATGCAGTCCAAGGAATCATCGATGCGCGGCAAAGGGTATACATCTTTAAGCGTGACTTCGTTTAAACGGCGGTAATCGACGCAAAAGCAAATCGATCAAGGAACTATGTTTTAGCACTGATGGTAGCCTTGTGTGTTCCCCGTTTAAGGGTGTAGTGCACCTCATTTCTTTGACGACGACTTCAGAGAACTCTGCGACTGTGTACCCAGCACCCCCACCAAATTATAGGGGGGTTTATTGACCAAAGCCAACTGCCTGGTCAAGGGCGTCAGTCACTGTCACGAGCTCAGCTCTTCGTTGTAGTCGTCTTCTAGGTTCTGCGACTAAATACTGTCTCTCTCCTTCTTCCCCCCTGCAATATATACAGGGTGCAACATAAATTTAGTCAAAAACTTGAAAGTGAAAGACACTTAGGAGGCGAATTGAACCAAGCGCACATTACTCGCACTAGCCTGTAGGTACTAATGCTATCTTTAATTTCTACCCATACCAGATAAATTTAATTCTTAATTACCTATTTTTGATTATGTGCTGGAAATGCAATATATAAACATTTTAGTGTACAGCACTTTCAGAAACCACTGACTGAATCGCTTATGGTACGATTAGTCTAGTGCTGTAATTTTTTCCGCGTTGTAAAGAAAACCTTAGCAGCACTATGGCAGTGCACTTACGGTCTGGCACACGGCTTTTTTTCAATTTCGCAGCTTCCTTTGCAACATAGAAAAATTAAGAGCGCGAGACGCATTGTACAGGGAACAATGTAGTCGGTACTTTCTCAAAGTGCTCTACATATCAGTGTTCATATTTTGGTTTACCAGCCAATAAAGAAAAATAGGTAATAAAACGGAATAATTAATTAGTATGGGGAGAAATAAAAAATTGCCTGAGTACCTACAGGCTTGTGCAATCTGTGGGACTAAGAACACCACGCAAGCCCCCGGAAGCATGGACTTTCGTTAGGGCAGGCACACGAAAACATGGACGATAGAATAACCACTCAGCGGGTTAGAATACGAATGTAATGACCCAGCAGTCGGGGCTGCTGGCGGATGATCTCCCAGGCGTTTACGCACCCCGTCAACAACCGGGCGTCGGGTCGGGGGGACGCCTTTCCCAATATACCGGTGGGTGGCCGGCCGCAGTATTCTAACAACCTACCTACCTCCTGAAGCCGAGGTGGAAGCCCTAGCCACTAGGCCACGGCTACGGCAACTAGTACACGTTTGGTTCAATTCGCCAAAGCAGTGTCTCCCATTTTCGAATTCTTAGCTGAGGTTATAAGGGACACCCTCTATAGTCCGACATGGGGGAGGGTGAATGTTCTCCTATGGGCAGAACCACGTTAACTTTTACCTATAGTTCGCTCAGAAGTGGTCACAATTCTCCGTTTCTTTTACGAGGCGTTGCAGCAGCTTCTTTGCTTTGCCATTTTTTTTAGGTGACCATGGGCCTAGTATTTTTTCTAACACAAAAGGCCGCTCACGATGTAACGTGTGGAGTTCCTGTTCGAGCCACCTTCGGTGTGTGTCGTGTTTCGGATAGTCAAGCAAGGGGTCATATATATCCTCGTCGTCATGGCCGCATGAATATGCTGACGATGTTGCACGCTGAATACAAAGTAGGAAATGCTTTGTGTAAGTATTTCCGAATCTCAGGCGATGCATGAATGTGTCGATACGCTTTGGTAGATCACGGTGTAATTAGAATTCAAGATTGGGATAAACATCATATAGGATCGATTCCTTTGTCTTGTCTGTCAAGCAGGTACACAAACACAATTCACGTTTCACTGTTTCTAAAATACTATTTACATCATATTGAGATATACGAATGAGGCACGTTTGTGTAAAATTATGAGCGGCTTTCGCCAACTCCTCTGTCATTTCATTTCCTTTGACACTGCAGTGACGGGGAAACCACTGAACTATTACTGCATGATTCGACTTTGTAGCTTCTGAAGGCTCTTTTAGTATAGCGTAAAGCATGCGCACATCAAAGTGTCTTGATGTGGCATTTTCCACACATGCGAGTGCCGCCAGAGAATCTGTAATTACCGCCGATTTTCTTGGTGTCATTTACAGTTTAATAAAGAATATGGCTAGCAGTATTGCTACGAGCTCCAGCGTTGTTGAAGAGGAGAGATGGCTCAACGAACATGCATATTCTTCGCGTAATTTATAAATGCTGATGTCCCTGTGTGTTTGGCGATGGAGCCGTTAGTGTACACGTGAGCTTACCTTTGGTATCTATTAAGCATATGGTGTGATGCCAACTGCTGTGCGGCAACGATTGGCACTTCATGTTTGTTGCGACGTCCTTCTATTGACGTTTCAATAGTTGGTAGCTCAAGCAGCCATGGCGGGTAGTTTAGGTCCAGTGACGTGTCGGCACAGGAAGCCGGGAAATGTACTGTTGGCACACATGGTGTATTTGCGCTCCGGCACGGTTGACAATGTTGGATTTGAGTCGATGTGAAGGATGCTGCGTGTCAAGAAGAAAGAGGTGCCGACAGGTCTCCACATTTTTAATTACTATAAAATTGGGTTATTTTGCCTCTGCCAGTGCCAGTGAACTTGATGTTGCCTGTGGAACCCCCAGATATATGCGTAAACTTTGAGCTTGTAAGAGCTGAAGTCGGTGTGGAGGCGTCTGAAAGATGTTGTGGAGAACTGGCGCAGAGTAGGCAATACGATGTCAGATTAGTGCAAAATGTTCGTGAAGTAGAGACGCTGATATACCGCCCCATTTTGTTCCCGCTATGCGACGTATAATATTTATGGTGTACTTCACTTGAATATCTAGTTCATCAATAGGCTCACTTCATCTGAGTTGGCTTTCTAAGATAACACAAAGAAAACTATTTTTTGTGTGATTTAGATTCTTTGGCCACTCACACAAAGTTTCAAGCTTGTCGCTGTCTTTCTTGTAAACGGCAGAACTACCAATTTGGCGTGATAAGTCTGCATGCCTCGCGCTTTCAGGAAACCAATTATCGCGTTTAGTCCTTGCTGAAGACAATGTTTGATCACTTCCGCTGATTTGTGGTACGTTCATATGCATCTGTCGTCTGCATACATGGATATGTTGGAGGCTTCGGGCAGCACTTCTGGAAGACCTGCCATTGCAGCATTGGAAAGAAGCGGGCTTAGAACGATTTCCTGGGGTATAGCTCTGCTCATGTTGAAGTGATCGCTGTCTCCGTTACTGGTAGAAATCTGTATTTGCCTGTTATGCAGGAAGTTGGCGATCCATTGAAAGATGTGATAATGAACTCCCATTCGTGTAAGCCTGTAAAGCACAGAAAGTCGGCTGTCAGCGTTGAACGCCTTTTTTATATTTATGAACGCCACAACAGCAATGTTTCCACAGCTCGTCTCATGTTCTACAAATATAACGTGGTCGAAGACGCAGTTCATAGAGCATCGCCGTCGTCTAAAGCCAGGGATATGTTATAGAAGAGCTTCAATATACCACTGTAACCTTTTGTCAAACATTTTTCCGTGACTTGAGATACACAGCTTGTGAGGCTGACTGGTCGAATTGAGTCAATTGAAAGAGGTGATCTACCGAGCTTCAGCAGTGGCATTATCCTCGCATCCTTCCAACACATTTGAACGTACGCCTTCATCCACTAACCGTTATATATCTGTTGAAGAACTGGCATGCCACAGGGGCCTAAATTTTTCAGAACACTGTACGACACGTTGTCTCGACCTGCTGCTATTCTTACGCAGATGAGTGATAGAGCAGTACGCATCTCTAGTAGAGAATTTGTGTTATTCAGTTGAGCATGTGATAAAGCATATGCGTCTTGGGTTCGCCGTTCTACAGAATTTGGCAGTGCAGCACTGTTGTGAGCAAATTGCCCAGTTCCAGTCAGAATTGGCCGAAACTCATTGGCAACATCCCTTTCGGAGAATCTAAGTAATCAGGCCAAAGCCCTTAATGGTTTTTGCTTGATTACTTAAGCAGTGATTGCCGAGTTTTCGGAAGTGAAGTAAGTGGGGTCAGTGAATTGCAGAATTTACACCATTTTCTCCAACCGAACGTTTGCATTTGTCGGTTAGATTAGACGTGTCTGGCCCACCTCTCCTTGTACTGTTCTAGCCTCCCAGTGCAGCGATAGCGACGTTCTGTTCGTCTTTTAATTTCTCGTAGGTGCTCAAAGTCTGCATCTACACTGAGGTGGCCTGGTGGGACGTCTATAAGCGCTGTCGCCTGAAAATAGCTTCTTTTGATGCAGGACATAAATGTATCCAGGTCGTAAAGTATGTTTGAGAAATAGTTTTTAGTCAGTTATTAGCGTGAGAACGTTACAAAGTTTGTGTTGCAGAAATTCCGCCGTTGGCGTCTGCCCCGTCGGTTGTGAGCAAAAAATCGTCCTTGAGCGCAAATGCTCGTTACAGAGATCGCCAAAGGTGGCCGCTACTTGTCCGCGCGTGTGCGCGCGATGACAGTCAGAGAACCGCACATTCGAAGAAAAAAGTGCTCAATCAAGGTCAAGTGGCGCAGGCGATGTAGTTTTTTTGCCCCTGCCACCCTTCCCGCCTTAGCTTCCAGCGCTTTCGTTGGGACTAGAGAATGCAATAGCAGCATGCGACAAACCATTGTAGCGACAAACCTTTGTAACTTCACTCGCACTGAATAGATTCTTGAAACTTTTGGGGCGTTGAATTCGTGAGGCCACCAGGTCTTCTAGCGAATCCATTCCAGGGTTACCCAAAAAAGTGTTTCAGGGCGCCTTCAGCGCATTTCGTTCGATGGTGTCACGAGGAAAACGAGTTCAATCAGCAATTTTTAGGCGTATTTGGGAGGCCTCAGACTACGTCAAAAAAGGCCGGGATAGTTCAGCTATCGGTGCTAAAAACACACATAAACTTTTAAACAGCCCTGAAATTTGAAAACCGTGTCCATCTAGCGGAAAACTTATTATTCCTTTCCAGAGGCGTTGATGAAGCAAACAGCAGACACTAGATAATGTGCCGCCATCTGTGAGACATTATCAAACTCTTTATGGCCTCCGAGGTGGTAAGTGTGCGGCGTGTATCTTGGAGGCCTTGCAACTCTTGCTTTAGATCAAAATTATGTATTGGCACGTGCGAGCTGGTACAATCTACTGTGTGAGTGTGTATGTAATATAACTTATTATAGGTATGCAGTTAGCGGCTTAAAAGTGCACTAAAGTCCGGATTTCGCTATCGCGTTGAACTCTTGTAGGCGTAGCTTAAGAGTCTTCCCATTTTTTTAGGTTAATGTGGTTGTGTGCACTTGCATTCTTGGGTGTTGCATGAGAACTGGGTAATGGTTACTTCATTGTTTTTTTACTTCTTCACACCAGCTCATATCTCAGTCAATGTCAGGAGAAGCTATAGACAAATATTGACAGCCGGTATAATTATAACCTACTAAAACGTTACTTATGTATCATTCAGTACAACAAGACCACATCTATCACTTGCTTTTTTAGGTGTTCTCCCACGGCATTCGGTATTAGCACTGCCTTACGTGGTATTGTGCGCAATAAAGTCTTCACAGATGAGAGCTGGTCCCTGGATATTACCGAATATATGAACCAGGGATGATTCGGTGATGCGTGCTGATGGTTGAAAATAAATGCAAATTATGGTAATAGTAAGTTTCTGGAATTGAAGTTTGCACTCTACAAATTATTTTTTTATTTTTTTTTTATTTTTTATTAAAAAAATTCTAGAGCATCCGAGTCCCACGAGTATGAAAGAAAAGAGGGTACGTCGCGCCATACGCGTAACAGCACCCTTTTCCTTGATGCGCATGTCAAATAATTAGAAATGATAAATTCAGACCCAAGGTTCGTTTTATTTAGACACAAACCGGCCAAATGTATAATGAGCAACCAGCTTCCTCAAATGTTCGCATTTGGACCTGAAGCCATTGACATTTCACTGGAACACAGTGGTGTTGCGGAAACTATTGTCCAATTGTAGAGCCATTTTGCTATACAATTTTGTTGTACTATCAGAGACTCAGATAAAAAGATGGTGCTCACATCTGGAAGGCTATAGGCCTATGGAAATACACAAAGAATTGCGTTCAAAGCAACGAAGTGCATCGACATACCCATATCGACATCACTTGTTTTCGGTGCACGTTGCTTTTTTGTCATTCACTTCCATGAGGTGAAAGGTGTAGACGCATGGTAATGTTGAGTCGCTGATGGTTTCGGTGTCCTGCTGACACTTGTCTGCCTTTGAACACTTCGTGATCGTCTTCTACGATCCGTTTGGTTGTACTTTTGTATTTCTGAGCTGAAGCACGTTTGGAAACAATCACAACTGATAGCGGTGGTGTACTCTTGTGTGATTTTGAAGTCACAGGGAGTGCATGCACTGTTTCAGAATTCAGACAAGATGATCGCTTTTTCGGAGCTATTCCACACAAAATTTCTTGTCGCTTTAGTAGCGTAGCCGCCTGATGTTTTGGACAACCAGCGTACGACGCTACGTGGTATCCATTTCAAGTGGAACATTTGGAATGATTCCTCGATGTACAGTCATTGTAGTCATGTGCTTCTGCACAGATTTTGCTGCGAAGTTGCCCATGGCACAATTTGGCAACATGTCCATATCGTTGAAAGTTGTAACATCGTGTAGCGGGCTCTAGATACACTTCCACCGAATTCCTTGTCAATCCTAGAAGAACACGAGGTGGCAATGACTTGTCGGAGGAGAACTCAAGAATGACACTGCCCCGTAAGTGTGGCTCTGCTGAATCATCTTCATGACGGAGCCATTTAGTCTGTCTCTTGGCTGAAATTATACCACTGTCACCTAAATATTCATGCATACTCTATGCTTGAAGTACGTGCTGCAAGTTTCGAGCTGCCTGCCGTAGTCACATGGTATTAAAACTTGTTGCTACAACATTTATTTCATGTGTCCTTGCGGCAAAATAATGCACAATCAACGCCGTACACCATTTGTGAAGACACGCGGCACTTTATTGTTATACGAAATCGAAGAAAAAAGAACCAGTCTCGCTTTTTTTTCAATAAACCTTCATTTATTTGCATCTGAACAGCTACGGTTTCTGCGAGCGAAAACCTACTTATTTGATTCTTTGGATATCAGTAGGCAATAAAGAAGTGATGAGAGCATACCATATATTAAAAAAAGATTTTGATCGCGTCACTGGTACTATTGGGCTATCGCGCAAGCAGGCAAATGAGTTTTTGTATTTTTTGTTTTATGTTGCATTGGGTAATATTTTTTCTCTGGATGTGAAGGGCAGAGTGCTTGTGTATGCTGGCTGTACGGTGTGGACTTGGCAGAAATTTTTTTCTCAATGAATATAGTAGCGATGTCGTCATTGTCCTGTACCGAATGTTCACTTGTTTCACGTGGCGAATTTGTGTTCTAAAGTTAGCTTAAAGATACACAAGTTGATCAAATTGACGTGGTTTTCATCTCCCAACACATCTTAGAAATAAAAAAAGTTTTTTGGGAAACATCTTGTATACTATATCTATTTTGTACCTGTCCCTTTCATGCATTGTATTTGTGAGGCCTGTGACGTATTTATAAAGACAGTAAGAATAATAATCACATAGATTGGTATGTTATCAAGCATGTTACTTTATTTTTTATGCATAGGGAAACCCGTATAATTTGCTCATTGATCGTCCATGGTCAATATACCAGCACTCATGTTAGCACATGTAAAATGAGGAGTGCGGACATAACTTTTTCTATGCGTCTCGTAAAGCCACAGTGAACTATTTTTTGTAATGTGAAAATATTGAATCATACCGAGGCACACAACAATCACCACCGCATTAGCAGTAGACACACATGAGATGTAGCTAATTAATATCGCCTCATATAAAGTACAAAACTACATCCACAACACACTCCGCAGTTGCAAGTCATGTCTATTTCTCATTCTATTGCAGGATAATGGATGCTTCCTTCAATGTTGCATCAAGCACCCCAGTCATACGGGGTGTGGCAAATAGAAAATGCTCGACGGCATGACATGTGACCGTGGCAAGGTAAGTACCGTCATGTCTCGAACGTTTCTTCCTTCTTCACTCTTGCAAATAAGAAGCAAAAAAATTGCGTTTTTAAATTCTGCGTGCTGTGAAGAATGTAATAACATGGCATATACACAAAGTTTGAAAACTGTGCATATTACTCTGGTATGTCTACTTAACCTGTTTCAAATAATATCGAGGCTGCGAAACTGACTAGAACCAGGTCAGTTTCGCAGCTCCCCGCGCGTTCCGGCACGAGCGGCTGACGCGTGAACTAATGGCGCTGCTGTGCCGGCTTGCTTCACATACCACGCCACGCGTCGCGACGCGCGTGTTGCCGCTTAGACACGACAACACGTTTTCGGCGCTCGGTTACTTCTTCGCGCCATTATTTAGTGAACTGTCGTTCCTTACGAAAGAGTTCGAACATTTGACAAGAGCGCCAACGAACAATACCTTATTGTTGTGCCCCGGGCCGCGAACGCGGCTACAGTAATGACATTGATCATCATTTCTTTGAGCCACCCTGGGATCGCGACGAGTTTAAAAAAAGCCACCCGCATGTTGCCGCGGAAAGAAGTCGAGTAAATGCGTCCCAGATAGAGGGGGGGTGTATCGCGTGTATGTTGCGTAGTTGGGTATTGTTATTTTATTGTATTTACGGAATGATGAAGAAGCGCGTCCTTCAAGGAGTGTTTGGAGGCTGATGTTGGGTTGAGCCCCACTACTGGTTGAAGGTACTGTTGCTTCCAGCACATCTACTCGAGTCAAGCAAAGCGTAGCCAGAAATTTTTTTTGAGGGGGAGTTGGGCGGGGGGCACCTGCTTCATTTCGGGCAAGGCACCCCCTTGAAATGGTCATTTGTTATTCTCTATGCTATCGCGTAAAGAATTTCCGGGGGGGAGGGGGCGTGGGCCCGGTGTGCTACATCCTCGCTATGTCAGGCATGGACACAAACTGCACTCTGTGTAACGAACCCGAAACGGTTGGACATGCTGTGAGTGAGTGCTGGGATCCGATATTCTTTTGGGATCTGGTAGAAAAGACCCTGAAGAAATACCTGCCGATAACACCTCATGGCATACGTCATATTTCAATACAGAATGAGGGTGGTGTTCCATATAATATGACGCGATTACTGGACCTTTACAGTCTCTAGATAAAATGCATGGCCGTGAGCCACATGAATCCTAAAGCAAAATCGGCACGGGAAACTTCATTGAATGCGTAATATGTGCGCAAGATAGATCGAACCTTTATATAACCTCAAAATCGTATGCAGGTGTTTATTAATTGGTGAAAATGAACCGTTCTTAAACCGCCAAAGGGGTGCGAGTAGACCAGTATGATTTTTATGAATATGTATTTATTTATTTCTCAATAAAAAGCTTCTAAAAAGCACACGCGTGCCTGTGTAGTATAGAACCCCCGCTACCCCGCAAACTGCCAGAGTTCGACCCCCACTCAGGCACAGAACTTTTTATATTTGCATCTTGCTCAATTTTTCAGTCGCGCCAAAGATGATTATTTTTCGCTCACAACCAACGAAACCAACGCCGACACGAGAATTTCTGCGAAACGAACTCTTTAACGCTGTCGCGTTAAAAATGGCCACAGATGCTGTGCCGCAGGGGTGGGCGGCTGACTCACAAGTCCGCTACATGTGAGTGACATTTTGAGGCGCACGATAATATCAAATCTCATAAGTACATTATAAATGGGAAATGAAATACTTCCACCTAGAGGAAATTGGGCGCTAGTGCCAAAAACATTACCTCGCTTTTTTCCCGATCTGCCAGAGTGCATATGGAAGGCACATGTGACGACAAGAACAAGGAGGTCACTCACTCACACACTCACACACACACACACACACACACACACACACACACGTGCTAGGGATGAGCTCATGCCAGAAAATAAAATAGGGAAGTTATGGTCATGGAGTCGGTCGAGTGATTTTAGCGACGACGCATATCCGGGCAGATCAGACGTCTAGTCAGCTACACCGTTCGCGCTCAATGAAGCGATGAACTTTTCGTTGCCTTCCGCGTGCAGGAGCCACAAATTAATCGATGATGCCGTGTCAGGGATGACGTGCGGTGTTTTTCTACTGCAGAAATCTTGCACCAAGAGCTGCTACTACAAAAACTTGTTATTGTGGAACGAGGTGGTAGCTCTAGATTGTGCCCACAACTATTAGTGTTCGTCGTAAACACTGTATAGTGTTTACAAAGCGGCCTACTAGCTTTCTCTGCCTGTTCTACGGTGGCCACTGCTAGCCAGTAAGCCTTCAAAGGTGGTGACAATCAGAAAACAAAAGGTCCGCAACCTCTTAAAGAGGTTTGCCCGTGCGGCTGCCTCAAAAAGGAAAAAACATTAGGAGATCCTGGCTCTTGAGTGAAACCTTTCCGAAGTTTCGAATGAGGGAATCGAAAATATCCTTGCTGAGCTTCCTCATTTGCTAAGGCTTTCATTTATGACATGACTAATGTAACGAGTGTTCGGCAATACCCTGCGAAATTATTCGAGAAAGATGGCTAATACTTTAGCCATCTTTCGCGCGAGAGTTGGCATGATAACTACAATTTTTTAATGCCCTCATGAGAGAATTCTCTCGCGAGAAAGATGGCTGAAAACTACACATTATAAAAAAATGCCACCTTGAGCAAACTGTATTTCTAAAAAGTGTTTTCATTATAGCGCAGTGGACATTTGGCTGGGAAATTTTGCAGGCCGACGAACACTGGAGAGAACGTAAAAGATGCACAGCTGATCACAAAATTAACTACGCTTAAGATGAGGCACCCATATAGAAGGACGATCGCATACTAACAACTCGTCCTGTGTACTTCTATTCTGGCGTCTTGTGTTTCAAGCACTCCTATTTTTATAATGTATCGCAAACTAGCGCCCAATACAAGCTTCTCAGGCACAGCCGATTCCGCCCGAAAACAGCGTTCCGGGCACTGTTTGTAAATAAATAAGTAAAACAATAAATAATAATTAGTTTCCCGATTGGAAAGGCTCCTGACTTTTAGCGGTGATCATGAAACAGGTGTTTTACAAATTTTCGTTTTTGAAGTAGTTGAGTTTACCGCTCAAGTGTCAATGGTGAATCTCGGTTATCACTACTGACGACAGCTGCGACGAGAATGGGAATCACTCGCGCTGCAGCAGACGACGCGCGCGGCTTGAAGAAAAATAGAACAGCAGCGCCACTAGTTCTCGCGTCGGCCACCACGGCCACTTTAGAGAGCGCGCGCCTACGGGGAGCTCCGAAACTGACCTGGTTCTAGTAACGTTGTTACCAATGGCCATCTCAACAGGGCTCTTCGACAAAATCATTTACCAGCGAAATGATAAAGCTCTGCAGTTAAAGCTCTAGTTGGGCTTCCAGAGTTTTTGTGTGGCCATGGTTCTCGGCGGCGGACAACAAAGCATGAGGTTTGATTAATAAACTAGAAAGAATTCAAGACAGAGTAACCAGGTTTGTCTTGGGTCGGTATGGAAAAATCATCATTGTACCGAATTGAAAAAAGAAGTTAAACTGGGAGTTGCTGTCGTCCCGTCGTAAAACATTGCGTCTGAAAGTTTTTATACCAGATATTGCATTATAAAAAAATGGGAATTGACAGTGACATTTCTTTAAAAAGCTAGATTATATTTCTCAACACACAGACCATGGACACAAATTACGGCCTCGCCGGGCCAGGACGAACCTGTGTAAAAATTCGTTTTTTTGTAAAAACTATCAACTAATAGAATAGTTTGACATCTGTGCAAGTGTCCAGTGTCAATGAAAATGTATTTTTTTAACTCTGTAACCCCGTGCTGTAAAGCCTCGAGGCAAAGCGGGGACATATAAGAATTAGGATCAATTTGAGCCACAGCGGTTGCTTTTCAGTAGAATCAAAATGCTAGGGAACGTCTGCGCTATGGTAGAGCGGGCCTTATATTCAATGTTTTTAATTTTGGCGAGTGAAACCACCAAACAATAAAACATTATTTTGTTCCTTTGTAGGCACTGAAGTGCGCTATGCTGTGCTGATTCGACTGCTTTTATTGCCACCGGGTGCACTGCGGCATCACTTTATTTAGTAAGCTGTCCAGCTCCTCCTACGAATATACGAGAATAGGAAAGCAGCTTCTGCGCAGGCGCCTGAGGTAACCTGGCCGGCGATGAATATGCAACTGATATACGGTTGGGAGTGGTTTTATCAAGTGAAGATTGCAGTCTTCTAGTAGAGCACTTGGAAGCACGCTGTTTTGTACCACGAACACTGTGGTAAGATAGATGGAAAGGTCAGTTTTGTGTCTCATAGTTGTCCTGCACCACTGCCTCTGCAAATATACGAAACAATCATCACACGCAATCAGAATTATTGAGTGGTTCCCACACAAAGGAAGAATTGGTTCCATGCGAAGCTGTCTTTGAGCAGCTGCATATGTTGTATGTTTCCTTCTCGGTCAAGCTTCACGGGGTGTATCCACGTCTTTCTGCTAGTTAATTTGTGCTGACATCAAGTAGTGCACAAGCAGTGCTAGAAAGTTTGCGCGCTAGGTAGTGTTGAAAAGCAAAGCGCGTTTCCGCATTGCTCTATCTGATTTCCTGATTTCTTCTTGCCCTCAAAAGTTACGAGTAACGTAGACACATATATTGCTTTCACGTTCTTTTACGTACACACACACGTATAGTTACGAGTGTCATAAGAGAAAACTTTGTGAATGTGGTATCTGGTTGCAAGTGTAGGCCGTGAGATGATTCTGTCGACCCTCGAACAACTGTAACGTTTCGTAACGTTCTTCGTGTTTTAAACGACAGGTTTTCAATGCTTTCTTGTAGACTTGCAGGAGAGGAGTTTGTGCGTAGCACTAATCATGGAATACAGAAATATTTATTGACATTTCAAAGACAATTTACGCCTTGAATTGATAATAAAATGTTCTGGCGTGACAGGTATTTGTACTTTATTCATATATATCTGCACCAACTATACTGTGGCTTCAAATTTAAAATCACCTGATAATGCACGCCAAAACGAGGCGCTTACAGTTGCATCTTTCCTCTTTTCAGAATGTTATCAAAGGAATTCTATTCGAAAAAAAACACGACAAACCAAATATTTCTGTCAAGTGGGGCTGTTCAAATTTGGGATAGTTTCGTGAAGGTTTGTGCTGAGAGTTGTGTAGATACTAAGTTTTCTCGTTTTAAAAATATATTAGTATTATTTTTTAGCAAGGACGTTAATGTAACTTTATTAAAGTTCTTTTTATTTCTCAAATTGCCTTGTGATACACTCTTGGAGAAGATTGCGAAAACGTTCTATGTTACCAATCTGAAAACGCAAGTGTTTTATGCCAAGGTTCACCGCAGCGCCACTAAAGTATCTCCATAACAAACAAAACGTTGTAAACTATACACTTGCCGATTGCAAGGGAAAAGAACCGAGAAGAGAAACTTGGTTACGTCATATCCAGGAAGTGAATGATGATGAAGGAGCTTGCTCCGGAGGTCAAGTCTGGTAAACCACGAATCTTCCATACGTGATTGACCATTCCGTACGTTGATTTGACCATCATACAAAACATGCCCTTCATCAAACCCTAACAAATCTTATTATTAGTGGTAATAGTACAAGTAGTATTACAATGTATTATAATTACTAAACGGAAGAATTCCTTAGTGAACTCCAGCAGTTTTTAGCGTATCTATCTATTGATACGTCTGGGTGCTTTCGTGGTCACCCCCCTTAACTTGGCGTGAACCAAAATTAGCATTGGAGGGTGAGGAGGTTTGACGAATATGACGGGCTGGTCAAGACAGGAATAATATTACAATCCAGTCGCGTACGAAGTTAAAGACTACCCGCAGGGCAGTGGCACTAACCTACAAGTGGGCATGTGCTGGTGGTATGCGGGTATGTGCCACAGGTGATTGACACTTAGTATCTACCCAGGAACCACGAGAACACACAAGGGCAGTTTAAACGCGTGCTAGCGTTCATAAAGATCTGACATCTGTCAGGTTGATCCGACAAATGAAAAGAATAAAAATCAGGGTGCCAGTGGCAATGAATGCAATCATTCTGTCTGGCAGTGGATCATTTTACCACATAGCTATGCCAGGTATCGTGACTACTTTACAAATAGACGCTAATCTTCACGAAACGTCCACAGTGGTTGCAGTGCTGCCTGTGTAATTTTTATAAACATTACATACGTACTCATTTGATAAAGCCGTCAGGTTAGCGTCAATTGTAGTAAGTTGCCATCCTCTAAAGCTGATTTGTGTAGCAGTGTCGAGGGCTAGCATCCTCGCGAGCATCAGTGCTTCATATCTTCTGGTGTTGCTAATACTCATGTTTCATTTGTAGTTGTTGCTCAAGGGGAAACAATTGGTTATATTGTCATGGGGCCGTGACGTGAACGAAGGAAGAAGACTGAAGTCGAATAATAAACAGTTTAGTCGAGCCAAAATTGTAACCACGTAAAAGGAAAGTCAGATTACAGATAGAAGCTGGCGCTGATAGCAGCGAGCAGGATGCGGCCATCGACCAGCTGGAAAGCGGCGAAGCGTGTCGGCATTTATACACTTGCCATCGAACATTCTAGCGTTATCACCAGCTGCGACGTACGTTTGAGAATAATATGAAGGGTTCGCAAAGTGGGCGTAACCTTAGCAAAACGATCTACTACCACCCGGAGGCTTCTCTAACACCATAGACGTAGATTGCACTAAACACATTGTAAAGGGGCGATAAGAAAGGAACGTAGCATTATCGCCCTCTGAAAAAGACACCGTCCTGAGGCTCTAACAAAAAAATTAGTACAATAAAAGAAAATATATATTCATTGCAAGCAATGAAACACAGCAAAAAAGTACATTCTTCAAGTTTGCGCATGAAATGGCTTGAGGCGCATGACATGGACGACATCCGGTCGAGCACGGAGCCGTTGAGAGTTAGTAATGCCATCTCGAACAACCTCGTAGTCGAGTGGGCCGAGAAGTCGAACTTCTTTGTATGGTCGAAGTGCCGTGTCAGATGTTTTCCACTGAGGCCTCGTCCGCGAATCGGCGTCCATACCTAAACACGGTCCCCGGGCTGGTACTGCACTAAGCTTCGTCGAAGATTGTAGCGGTGGCTGGCTGTTGCCTGCTGATTCATCATGCACAGGCAAGCGAGTTGACGAGCCTCTTCTGCACGCTGAAGGTTGGCTGTGACGTCGAGGTTCTCTTTTCAGCAACCATTGAAAATATAGCGTCGAGCGACGTTGCCTGGCTCCTTCCATACATCAACTTATACGGCGGCATCAGCATCGTTTCTTTGACGGCCGTATTGTACGCGAAGGTGACGAACGAAAGATTTTATCCCATGTCTTGTGCTCGACATCGTCGCACATGGCCAGCATATTGGCTATGGTCTTATTAAGACGCTCTGTGAGACCAATGGTCTATGGATGGTAGGTGTTGATCCGGCGGTGACTTGTCTGGCTGTACCTCAGGATCACCTGTGTTAGGTCCACCGTAAAGACCATTTCTCTGTCAGTAATGAGGACCTGTGGAACAGCGTGACGCAGGATGATGTTCTCGACGAAGAATTTTGCTACCTCAGTGGCAGTGCCTTTGGGCAGGGCCCTTGTCTCGGCGTAGCACGTGAGGTAGTGGGTAGCTACGACGATTCATTTATTCCCGGAATACAATGTAGGAAACGGGCCCACTAACTCCATGCCAATTTGCTGGATTGGCTTGCGAGGTGACTCGACGGGCTGGAGAAGTCTGGCTGGCCTAGTCGTCGGTGTATTTCGTTGTTGGCAGTCCCGGCATGTCTTCACATAACGAGTGAGGTTGGTGGAGAAACGTGGACAGTAGTACTCCTGTATTGTTGCGAACGTGCGGGAAACACCAAGGTGTTCAGCCGTCGGGTGGTCGTGTGGAGCATCCAATACTTCTAGACGTAGCGCTTAAGGTAATATGATGAGGTAGTCAGCCCGAAGTGGCAAGAAGTTTTTCTTCAAGAGAATGCCGTTCCGCAGAAAAAAATACTCAATTCCTCATTTGAATACTTTTGTAAGAACGACGGCTTTACCCACGAAGTATTCTACAAGGCTCCTGAGTTGCGAGTCAGCTCGTTGTCACTCGGTGAAGTCGTCGGCACTTACTGATCTCAAGAAGTAGTCATTGTCTGCGTCGTCCTTTGGTGGTGGTTCGACGGGAGCATGAGACAGCTAGTCGGCGTCAGAGTTCTTTCTTCCTCACTTGTAAATGATTGAAATGTTGAATTCTTGCTGTCTCAGGCTCCACCTTGCGAGACAATAAGACGGGTCTTTCAGATTTTCCTTCGAACACAAGGCTTGGTGGTCACTTACAACTTTAAAAGGCCTGCCGCAAATATAGGGGCAAAAGTTTGATGTAGCCCGGATGATTGCAAGACACTCCTTTTCTGTTGTCGAATAGTTGGCCTCTGCCTTCGATTGTCACCGGCTGCATAACTGATCACCTATTCCTGTCCACCAGTCCTCTGCACCAAAACGGCGCCGAGTTCAACACTGCTTGCGTCTGTATATAGTTCTGTTTCGGCAAATTGGTCGAAATGCCCAAGTAACAGAGGTGTCTAAAGGTGTCGCTTTAGTTTTTCAAATGCTTCCTCTTGCGGCTTTTCCCACTTGAATGCTACGTAGGACCTGCTAAGGTTAGTGAGTGGCTCGGCCATCTGGACGGAGTTTTGTAAGAACCGCCTGTAATAGGCGCTTGAGCCGAGAAATCAACAGATGGCCTTCTTGTCGTTGGGTGGCGGAATGCAGCGATGGCGGCTGTCTTCTGTGAGTTCGGGCGTTCTCCGGACTTGCTTATCACATGGCCAGAGAATATCAATTCCTCGTACGTGAAGCGGCACTTCTCTGGCTTGAGCGTGAGTCCGGAGGTTTTGATTGCTGGAAGTACAGCTTCAATGCACCGGAGGTGTTCGTCGAAATTGAAGGAGAACACAACGACGTTGTCTAAGTACACAAGGCAAGTCTACCTCTTCAAGCAGGCTAGTTAGTATATATAACACGTTGGAAAATCGCGGAAGCCAGACAAATGCGGAAATGCGTCACCTTGAACTCGAAGAGGCCGTCTGGTGTCATAAAGGCGTAAAGGCGGTTTTATCTCGGTCTCTCTCGTCAACTTCAATTTGCGAATAGCCGGTCTTCAGGTTTATTGACGAAAAAATGGCAGCATATCCACGGAGTGAATAATGGAGAGTGGGGCGAAGCATCCGTCCATCCATTCGTTCTTGGTTCCGGCCGTCCATGCGTCCATCTGTGTGACCGTCCGTGTGTCCATTCGCCCGTGCGGCCGTGCGTCTGTTCGTGCGTCCACACGTTCATCTGTGCGTCCGTTCCTGCGATCATCCAAGCATCCGCCCCTGTGTCCGTCCATGCGTTCATTCGTCGGTGCAGCCATCCGTGAGTCCATCCATGAATCTGTCTCCGTCTCCGTTAGTCAATCTATTCAACACTCCCAGCACCACCATCTCGCATCTTTTCATGATATATTCCCGATATAGAAGCACCGCCATCCAGCGGACATTCCAAGGACCAAACGAGAGGTTGCACACGCACACTTTCTTACGGCTTGCGCTTCTTGTCTACTTCCCACCTTTACCAGCCTCGACTTCATGGTATATACTACTTCACTGTATTCACGGCCCTGCGGCTCAACGCTTGCTAAACCTTTCTAAAGCCAAGGAGGTTACGCCCAGCAAGTTAACGTAGCAACCCCTTCTTGTCAGATAGTGCTCAATGTACATGCCAATGGCTACTAATGGCGAATGAGAAACAGGAGAATTCGCCTTTTAGATAACGCGCACGCTACGAATTTTTCATTGTTCAACATTGCACAGGAGAAATCTTCCACCGGCTCTACCTTGCAGGTCAAAACGTAAGACTGAATACACACTACGACTACGACTACGAGGGACGAACGGGTGCCCCTATAAAGAGCTTCGCCCCTAAAACAACCTCGCGTTGTGGAGTCGCTCGAAATTGTCGTGCAGCTGTGGGAGATTATACACATCTTTTTTTGTGATTTCGTTCAGGTGGCGATAATCGACGAAGAAACGTAGGGTGCCGTCATTTTTTTCGCGAACCTCACAGGTGACGCCCACAATATCTTGGAAGGGTCGATGGGGTCGTCATGTAGCATTTCGTCGGCTTGCTTCCTTATTGCCTTCCACTTTCGTGTCGAAACACTGTATGGACTCTGACAGAGTAGTCTGGTCTTCTTCTCTGTTATGGTGCGATGTTTTGCTACTTTTGTCTGCCAAATTTTTGACGATGATAAAAAGCAGTCCTCGTGTTACCTGGGCAGGCTTTTTAGCCATTTGTTCTTATGCTTCGAAAGTATCGGTTTGACGGTGAAATAATCTTGGAGACCTGGATTCGTCGACACATGTTCGGTAGCTTGGGCGAGGGTGATAGCGTCACTGGCTTCCACAATTTCTTCGAAATAGGCAACCGTCGTTTCTTTGCTCACGTGCTTGTATTCGTTGCTGAATTTCGGGAGAATTATTGCTGCTTTCCCCCACTCAGCTCGGCTGCCCCTCTTGCGACGCAAATCTCACGGTTTTTTTAAATGGGGCTGGTCACTTTCAACGACGCCTTGCAGGTTGGTTGATTTCTGAGAGCCAGCAGAGATGTTGATGCTGGAGCAAGGGGTAATGGTGATTTGATCTTCCACTACATTCAAGAACTGCTTTCTGGGCAGAGTGTGCGGCAGTACTTTAAGATGTAAATCATGACATTCATGACATCCATGTCAAGATTTTCCTGTTATTACTAATAAAAGACGTTCTTTATACATTCAAGTTACGCCATAACAAATTTATTATTGACCGCATTTTCGAAACGACCTGGAGAGCTAAAGCTCGTAGGCGGCTAGATAGATAAATAGATATGCGCAATGTCACGGAAGTTCACTAAGAAATGCTTTGCATTTAAAACGCTTCATAAACACTGGCAGCACAAGCGGTACAAATGCGTTTCAAACACACTGAATTGAGGTGTTGACAAGTGAAGTTCAAGTCATGGGGTTGGAGGCTACGGTTCCTAAGGGTGAGAATAAGCGCGCGCACCTGCTGCTGTTGCTGACAGCTGCCGATGCTGAAGTGTGACATGGTGGGGGCTCCGATTGCTAGGGACGCACGCACCTGCAGCTGTGTCTTTGGGAGGGGGCAGTGAATGGTTACTGATGGGCGCCTGACATAGCCCGACTAAGAAATGCATTCGCATTTGGAAAAATTCGCAGCATATATCCAAAGGTTGAATGATGATGAGTAGGGCGAAGCGTCCGTCTGTCTATCTATTTTTCTGTCTGTCCGTCCGTCCGTCATTTCGTTCATTCGTCCGTCCGTCTGCGTGTGTGTGTCTGCCTATCTGTCTGTCCATCCGTCTGTCTGTCAATCCATGAGCAGCTGTCAGACTAGAGCACACAGCGGACGCACGGACAGATGGGTGGACGGACGCTTTGTCTGACTCATCATCGCTAACTCCGTGGATATGTTGTGAATTTCTATTATAACAGCGCAAACTATCATGATTAGTAGTCAACTATACTAAATTCACAAATGTCATCTAGTGATATTATTTTTAAGAACATGTACGCACTATGTCATTACTGAGCGATCCATAAACTAGAGGTTGCTACATACATACTACACGTGGAAGAGGAAACGACCCACACCCTAAGGAGTTTCGCTCCTATCAGCGCATCCCGGTTGACGTCCCAGAGTCTCTGTCCATCTCGCCTATACCACACGATTAATGTTATTGCATAAAGGCAGACGAACGGCTATAACTGATGCTATGCAACGGAAATTCGGCCATACCCGGACGTCTGCAGTACGGACTTGGCTAAGTATTCACTTAGAAACTCGTCCGCTATAAGAGCCCCGCCGCGGTGGTCTAGTGGCTAAGGTACTTTGCTGCTGACCCGCAGGTCGCGGAATCGAATGCCGGCTGCGGCGGCTGCTTTTCCAATGGGCGCGGAAGCGTTGTAGGCCTGTGTGCTCATATTTGGGTGCACGTTAAAGAACCCCAGGTGGTCAAAATTTTCGGAGTCCTTCACTACCGCGTCTTTAATAATCATATGGTGGTTTTGGGACGTTAAGCTCCACATATCAATCAATCTTTCGCTACAATAGTCGGGAATTCTCCAGGCTGACAGTTAGCGTGAGCCATGGTAAAGGCCTGCAACCAACAAGCAGCCGAAGAAGCGGGAATCGCTTTTGCCGCCGCCACATGTACAAACGCTGCAGTGATCTTGGATGACTCAAAGCGGCTTCCAGGATTAATTCGAAGGACCGTGTCTTAGCCGGCGCATTTAGTATTATGAAACAACGAAGCAGTCTGCTTCCATGTACCTGCGGCCCATGGGTTCCCGCACATGAGGGTCTGTGGAAATGAAGCCGCAACACTTCAAACATCATCGTACAATTACATCATCCTTAACGCCCTTATTCTTGTCGCTATTTAAGGCCTTTTGACTTGTACACAGCTATAATTGAGCGTTTTTGTCATGAACTGTAACGTTACTGTTAAATGTTATCAATGCGCTCAACATGCCATTTGAATTGCAAACGTCTATCATTATGTTCAGCACCATTGTTGTTAAAGAGGCTATTGTTATTCAAGGCTCTCTTTGACGCGCTACTTATCGGTGCTCTCCAATTTCTATCACTCAATTCCGCTCGGCAGAAGGGTAATTATGGTGTGTATTTTTGCACGTCGCATGAAAAGGTCTACAATGTCCTATAAAAAAAGGATTTAGCTTTATTAAAAATATTATTCTGTTGAGAACTAGACTATTTACCGTCATTGTACCTTGACTAACGCTGCTAAAACATTTAAATTCGTCATATGATGGCACATCGGACTTCGGTGGAGAGCTGACTGACACCTTCTACATAGTCTGGGCGGGCCAGTCTAATCCACTCAATATCCCCAACACCAACCCTACGATTGAGCATTTCGAGGCGGCCCTGCTCAACTGTCAGGACCTGAAGGCCCAAAAGGCCCTGGTTCAACGGAAGCAAGCGCCGTCGTTTGCCAATAGAGCTCCGAAATAAAGATTTACCTACTACTGTAAGGGGAGGAGGCCAATAACGCCTCAACCCAATCAACTCTGTCTGTACCTGTTTATTGGCTAATCATTCTTTGACCAACACCATTATGAGACCAACCATGACGTCCCGAATACAGTCTCCGGCATTGATTACAATTATTCAAGATCAAGCTTTTCACAGCAAATTATGGTTTGAAGACAGCTTTTTTTGAAAACAAGGAGCATGTTCTGCTAAAACAAAGATAAGCCCGATTCAGACCTTTGAAATGGAAGCAAATGCAGAGCTTCCAACCAGCGGAGTTGCGAGCTTAGTACGATCGAATATTTCACAACAGGTTATTTCGGGTATTTCAGAACAGGTTTTTTCAGAACAGGTATTTCAGAACAAGTTAAACCAAGAACACGCGAAATACGAAGTATCAAACCAGTGTAATTTCGTGGGCTGGGAATTTATTATATAAATATAATAAATTAGCAGAGGAAAAATATCCACAGTCACTTTTAAATGGGGGATAACAGATAATTTCATGTTACTACCTATTTTTTCAGTACCAGTGCAAGAGCGTTACTCTCGGTTTGAGAGGTGTCATTTCAGATAACCGATTTAGGGGGCAGTTAGCGAAGACACTTGGCAGTAGACAATTATATAAACTCGTGTCGAAATTGAATCTTCTTCATAAATTGCAAACAAGGCTGAAAGAGAAAGATACCCCGCTTATCAGCGTGTTTACTGTCAGCAGAACAGAAAAGTGTGACAAACAATCACATAACATTTTTGTCAAGTTTTAACAAAGGAATGACCTTCGTTTTGTTTTTCACAATATACGCATAATAAATTGTTTTATCGTGCATTCTTTATGCAGCGCGCGCTTTCGAATGCGCAATATCTGTTTTAACGCTTCAAACCTACGCATTGTTTCCCGCGCATCAACACTAGTACATCACTCACGTGGAAACTTACATTTCTAACAACTGTACTGACTAGATTTTCATAGAAGGCAAACCCATGAGAGGAAGACAAAAAGTTAGGTGGGCTGATGAGATTAAAAAGTTCAAAGGTATAACGTGGCAGCAAAAAGCACAAAACTTGTTTCATTTGCAGATCTTGGGAGAGGACTTTTCCCTGCAGTTGGCCTATTTAGGATGATGATGATGAATGGCTTGCACTACACATGCGACGTTCGTTTCATTCGTGCAATTTAACGTGCCACATCCACATCCGAATTTCCTATACCAACTGTCTACGTCCATCAACTCGTTCATAGCGCGAGCCATAACATTTGTCAGTTGCTTCATGTAAACCCTGAGTTCTAGTGTGATGGCCATGGTATTTCTGACATCCTGTAATTAGCGGATGGAAAATTAGGTTTTACTCTGACATTTGTGACCTTGTTCTATAGCGGAAATTGAGGATTAAAAGGTTTTGCAAATGCTTCACTACTACGGTGCAGGTAGAAGCATTGGTGTTTTTGGATCGGTAATACTGTGGTGTGCTTCAAAGAAGTAAGAGTAAAAGTAAATGACGTTTCTGTATAGGAAAAGCACATTTACTTCAGTATTTTCTGCAAATGCTTCACATATATGTAAGTTAGATACATAGTCGAAAGGCTAAATACATAGAATGAAATTAAGCTGATTAGTTCTGTTTTCTACATAGTATCATAGTGAATTGCTGATCAAAGTACACGAATGTCGTGACTGAGTGAACCTAGTAAATTTTTTTTTCTTAGCCGTTGGGAATGTCATTCTGCAAGAAGATTTGGCATTGCACCAAGGAAGAGCAAACGCGTTCTACAAAAGATTGTGTGCGCTTAGAGAATGTAAAGACTAATTTGTTTGTTAGCTTCCTTTATTATGTTGCAGCAAATATGTGGGGCAGGAAGGGCGCTGATTAAACGACCATCTCAAGGAGCACGTCTACGGTTCTTTCTGAGGTCTGCAATATCACGGACCGACGCTCTTCTGAACCTGTGGCTGTAAGCCGGAATTTGGAAAATGTGTAGTTCTTTTCATTCATGCTGACCAAATAAATTCGTGAAATGGTAGAAGCAGGCGAAGTGGCTACGAGTGAATGCCACTGAATTATCGCGCCTTCTATTGCACTTCCAGGCACCTTCCAATAACGAAAAATTGCGTTTTAGGCGCCAAAATTAGATAGATAAAACATCGTCTTAGGCTTCCAAAATTATAAATACAGGCACAATAAACTTTCTCATGCATTCATCTAATTTCAACTAATGACGTGCGGGACCTGTAAGAACGAAAAGAACCTAGGAATGTTTTTTTAGGGCAGCAGAAAACATACCAATGAAGTTAGCCAGTGTTTGAACACAACCATAAGTTTCCCGCACAGTTCGCGTAGCGTGGTTTTTCTTTTTGTTCTCTGCCATGAAAATTCAAGTGTTCATGGTTGAATTGAGGCACTCCTGGGTCTCTTTTTTTTCTTTGTGGCTGGTAAGGAGACCGCAGGAGCAGATAGCAGCTCCCTAAATGACTAGAAATGAGGGAGTGCTCGTATCGGCAAGGTCTACTCACGTAAGGCCCATTTTTTTCCTGTCGGTGAGCACCTTAAAGAGCCCCTCAATTGGTCTGAGCATTTCGAGTTGAGAAGTCTAATGCCTGCACTGGGATCTCATGATTAAATCTGCCAAGATTTGAAACACTAGAAATCCTCAAAAGAAATGAAATGTTAAAGTGAACGCCACTTTCTCTTTTGTGGGGGCGCACCCCTGAACGTGGAAAGGGAGACCTACAATAGAGAATGGTCCTGCTCTTACGTTGCTCCTTTCTGCTTATATTGGTACTGTGACCTCGCCCACCGTATGCTCTTAATCAGGCCCTGGTGAAATGGTGGCTATAACATCGAAACCAGACGAACAAAAAGTATCGCGTTTTCTGGCTATATCCAGAACTTCAGGAACCTGATTGAGAGCGTACAGCACGCCAGATTGCAAGAAAAAATGGGCAGATCCCGCGTAAAGTGGAAATCGATGATATACGAAGCACGAATGAGAAAAATTGATGTGTTTCTTTAAAATCAGCACAACGTTACGAGGTGGGGGTAAATAATGCCGTACATGACTTCCGTGTCATGATTATCATGTATGGATGTGTCGTTTACTTTCGTCATCTATTCATGTCGCGTGATAACCAATTCAGTATATATGGAGGTGGCAAAACGACCATGAGAAAATTATGACTGTGGTATGTCGTCATGTTCTTACATGACACGCGTGTCAGGATTATCACGTTTGCACCAGTCATATAGATGTCATTTATTAACGTCACGGAACACCAAATTTGGTATATGTGGAGCTAGTAAAACGGTAGCCAGTACACATTGAAGGGCTCAAGATACTCCTATGTAGCCTTGACACGCGCGCACGCTGGGCCCAGCGACGCTACGTTAGCAAAACACGAGCACTCTATAGTCTGACGCCAGGCGCAACCGGTGCGACCAGCGTCCGTCGGCGTGGCCTGACGGGAAGCGACATGCTGCGACATGCTGCGACATGCTGCATTTCGCGCCAACTGTGGCATGTAGTAATGTTGTCACATAACACGCATCTCATGAATATCCTGTTTGCACCAGTCACATACCTCCGTCATTCATTAGAGTCACTTAATACAAAATTTGGCTTAAGTGAAGTACCGAAACAGCCGCGAGCGCATCATCATTGTGATATGTAGTCATGTTGTTATATGACACGCATGTCGTGATTATTATGTTCGGATGTGTCATTCACCTATGGTATAGAGAACTAGACTATTCTAGTTCATTATACCTTTGTCGTCTGTTCGCGTCACGTAATACCGAGTTTGGTGCACGTGAAGCTATAGCGAAACGGCCGCGAGCATATCATGAGCGTAGCATGTAGTCAAGTTGTTACATGACACGCATCTCATGCTCATCATGTAAGCACCAGTATCATACTTTCGTCAATCCTTCACGTCCGTCATACCAAATTGGTAAAAGTGAAGCTAGCAAAATGGCCGCCAACGCATCATGGCGTGGCATGTAGTCTTGATGTTACATGACACGTATCTCATGATTATCATATTTGCACCAGTCACATACCTTCGTCATCCAATCACGTACTGTAATACCTAAATTGGTATATGTGCCGTCAGCAAAACGGCCGCGAGCACATCATGAGTGTGGCATGTAGTCATGCTGTTACGTGACACGCATGTCATGGTTTTTATGTTAGGGTCTTTCGCTTGTGTTCGCAATGCAATCATGCTATGCCATACCAGTTTTGTATCATGGCACGTGAAGAAAACCACCGCAAGAGCTGTAGCACCAAGAAATGTAAAATCACGACATTTATGGCATTCATGTCAAAATTTTCATGCTAGCCAAATATGTTCTTCATACTGTCGTGTTATGCCATACCAAGTTTGGTGTCGATACCATTATTGAAACGGCCAGGAGAACCTAAAGTCGTAGGCGATTAGATAGATAGATAGATAGATAGATAGATAGATAGATAGATAGATAGATAGATAGATAGATAGATAGATAGATAGATAGATAGATAGATAGATAGATAGATAGATAGATACGCTGAAAGTCACTAAAGTACACTAAAAACACTTCGCATTTAATATTGGAGGCATTCTATGGTTTGTATAATCTTTTCTTGAGCATGTGAATGAAATCGGAGAGAAAAAATAAAGCACCAACGGAACGTGAGCGCCTTTGTATTATTACTTTTTCAAAGAACCCCAGTGAGATGCTGTACACTAGTCGGTGTCACTTTCTTATGGGTTCTCTTTCTCAGCGTTCGGGCACCGTGCCGGCACCAGCTCTGACAACGCTTGGCACGCTTTTAGCGCTTCTTTTCCGACAGTGGTTACAGAGGCGCGATGCTATGAAAAGCGGTAAATACATTCATCTCAGCTTCTCAAAAGAACGCACACTGAGAAAGGCATCCGCCAGAAAAAGGCTGTGCACCTTTGAGACCGCTGAAACGACATAAAAGTGATGGCGTATGAGCACTAGCAGGCTCAGGTACATCATGCGTACGTGACCAAGTTAAGCATGACGTGTTAATGAAAATGCGTCTTGTGATCCGATAAAAAAAAGCACGTAAGCGATTTTGCTTGGGATGGCTGCTCAGCGCGAGTGCGAAGGGTTGCGTGCTTGCCTCTGCACGTCAGTGTTTGGTAACTCGGAACGAACCAATTTGGAAAATTCTGCTGGTACACCACACTTCACTTGGCCCACAACATCTTACAGTGTCTGCACTAATATTGTGTCTACACTATGATAGTGCCTACACTACTGAAACTTCTCATGTGGCCTGGTTAGTGGTTCTTTTAGAGAGCAATAATAGGTTACAAGCAGAACAATACTGTCGTGCATATCGTGTTTTTATTTTTTTCTCCATACTCTCGTTTCCCCTGATGGCTCTTCATTTTTTCGCATTGATTCTCCGCGTTCCTGCGGCTGAACAGAGGGACCTCCTGTTTGATTCCGACTGCCACATCCAGGCCTTCGGATCAGTTCTTCAATTCCTTCAAGACGTTAGACAACCGTCTTTGGAAACCACTCACCACGTCTTTCACTACGGACACGTCTCCTCTCGTTCTTAATTTCTTACTTCTGTCTCCCCATTACCCTGCAGACGCTTATATGTGCTCCCATTTAGGGCTTCAGAAAAAGCGTGTTTTCCTCTTTTGAACCTCTCCTTCTCCCAACTCCCACTACTTGATCACGCCATGTCATCTCTGTAGCATAGGGTGGCTGCCACGTCGCAATTTGGTACTGCTAGCAATTGTTTTGAGGAAGGTGGTTCCGATCATTTGGCGCCAGTGCGTACTCAGGATGCCACCCGCATATGTGATGAGCTTAGGGTCAGTTTTTGGTGTATCTATGCTTCGCAGTCGTCGTACAAAAGCTTCCTGCAGACACTCATTCACTAGTTTGAAAGGGTTATCGTGTGATGGCACCCATGCAATTAGTTGATGGAAGTTGTCGTAATTATTCATTGTGTAGGCAGCCTTCTGGCTGCTAGAGAATGATTTGGGGCCAGTCAATGGGCAGATGATCTGAACCCGATATGTCAGCTTCACTTGACCAAAAGAGACGTCTATCTCTCGTTTATATCGGAAGATCAGTGGCGTAGCCACAAGGGGGGGGGGGGAAGGTTTGGGAAAAAAATTCGCATGACCCCTTTTTCTCTCCGTGCCACTTACCAACTTTTTTTGCTTTGCACTGACATAATTTAGATACTTAGCAGTGCAACTATCACAAGTAAATCCTGGGCGCTTTTACAGTGAATAATATCTGCATGTGAAAAAACATGTCGCAGTGTTTGTCAAGGCTTTGAAACTATTTAATGAAAAAAATGCGTATATAACAGAAGCAGGTCCTAAAGTGAAAACTGTCAAAGAGACCTCCTCTTAGAACAAGTACAAATAACGTAAACGAAGATTGACAACTAAGAAACCGTAAGAAACTATTTCAATATACCAAACTACCACTAATTAAAATATATATCAAAGGGTATACATACGTAGTGAGCATACACACACAAAGATTAATATATTTATTCCAATACATATACAAATGCACAAATACGATCAGGTTTTCCGTGTGGTTAGAAAATATTGTATGAGTTGATGCCGGAAATAATGTAATGAAGGGTTCGAGTAATTGTTGATGGAAGTGAAATCCAGGATGCAATCGCAGAAAAGAATTCTGTCATTTTGGAAGCAGAATGTTGCTATTTAAAAAGAAACCGTGCGTTATTATTGTGAAGATGTGTTAGGGGAAGTATGTCAGTTGTAATGTCACCTGTTCTGCTTTTCAATAATAAAATACCATGTTTGACTTTAGAAGTGGAGGTGATAGGTGAAATTTTGAGAGCGCTAAATAGAGGTGCTGGTGATGCTGTATGTGCTCTATGAGTGATGATAAGGATTGCTCTTTTCTGAAGATAGTTATGGATGCCAGATTAGTGGTGTACGTGTTGGCCCAGGATGAAATGCAGTAAATAAGGTGACGGTGAACAAATGCATAATAAAGTAATTTGAGAATTCGCGGCTGAAAGCAATTTCTTGAGCGAATGAGTGCGCGAAAGCCACAAGCGGTCTTCTTGATGACATAGTTTTTATGAAAGTTAAACTTAAAGTGAGCTTTCAATGTTACACCTAGAAAAGTAACGAACGTTGACGGTGTAATGCCGCAGTTATCTATGCGTATTTGCAGGTTTATTGTCACGTTTTTTTTGTTTGATGCGAGTGAAATAATATGAAAGCTGTTAAATAGAATTGATTTTCAATAAATTGTTATTGCACCATGAAACAAGATTCGCGGTATCTGTGTTTATTTTTTGATAGCATATTGGTGAGATGTTTGTAAGTGTAAAATATTGTAGTATCACAACCATAAAGGGTGCAGTCAGAAAAGGTAAGCGATGATGGCAATTCATTAACGTAGTTGAGAAATAAAAGATGTCCCGAAATGAACCTTGAAGAACTCCCTAGTTAGTTTTCTTTGGAGAGGATAGAACAGCGCAGCAGTTCACAACTTTGGTCCTGTTAGCAAGATAGCTTTGTAGAAGGGATAAAGTAGGGTCACGAATTCCCAGAGATTAAAGTTTAACAATTAAGATAGAGTAGTTAATAGTATCAAACACTTTAGTTAGGTCAATAAAGACCACCTCTGGCCATAGACCTTTATCGACAAACTGTTTTGAGCTATCGCTCAGCTTTATTAGTGCCATTATGGTCGAAAGCTTAGCAAGTAAACTAAACTGCTCAAGTAATAAAAGATTAAATTTTGTTAGGTAGTTAGTAAGATAATTAACAATGAGCTTCTCAATCCCACTACTAGATATTGGGAGGATTGGTATTAAGAGATAATTAGCGAAAATGTTTTGGTCTCCCTATTTAAATATAGGTGTTACGTTTCCTTCTGTGAGAGTAGTAAGAAAAAGCCAGAACGAAATCTGGTGTTGATAAGATTTAAAAGCAGTGATGATAAATCGGGGAAAACAAGTTTAATTTTGGAAGGATAAAATGAATCTAGGCCATATCCTGCTGTCTTCAAACTTTTTATAGTGCGTAGAGGTTCATCGGGTGATGTGCGTTTCAATGAAAGTAAGTAAAACAAGCGCGGCGATGAAGGCAAGGTAGTGACAGTCAATACAGAGTTCTTGCAAAATGAATTGTTGATTGGATTGGCGATAGCAATGGTGTTTGTTATAGTTATGGTGCCGTTCAAAAGAACACTTCGAAGTGTGTCTCACTGGTCTAGATGTAAAAACTATTTGTTATTGTATTGAGAATAAGCGAATCATTTACGTTCCAGATTTTTCTCCAGTTATTCTCATTTTGAAGCACTTTATTTTGATCAAAGGTTTGTTTACGTTTTCGAAGTAAGACTGAAGGGTTTGTGAATTCACTTTAAAGCGTGCACGAAGGGACAAGTTGAATGGCCTGCGCTTTACTTTTTTGCAAAGATTAACTTCTTTCATACTGCGCAGTGGTCCTCTCATAATCAAAGGGTTTCTAGGGGCTCAGTACCAACGTTATTGATGGATACAGGCGTACACAAATTTATGAAAACTGTAAGTTTTTTGGTCAAGGCGTTGAACTCTTTGTTGACGCAAGGATCTTTTGATAAATTCCTTGTCGGACAATGATACAATATCAACAAGTTTTGCAGAATATAAAACAGACTTATTGGCCATTTTAACTTTGCTATTAGTGTGCGTATTTAATAGAAGTAAAATTGCATAACGGTCCATCATATTGAAAGTGACTGCACCAGCCTTTTGAACAGATATTACGTTACTGAGTATATGGTGAATAAGCGTGTTGCGGCTGGGAGAAAGACATCGTGTTCGAGAATCCAGGAGATATTCTAAACCATGCCACATGCAAGAGTTGGAGTATAGAACACAAGATGTATTGTCAGTATGTGTAATGTCAATATTAATGGCCTAAAATTATCACACTGTAGTTTTCAAATATAAACGAACTTAGAGTGTCATCAAGTTAAACACAAATGTCACCATAAGACGATGTTGGGGACCGATAAATAGATCCAATGATAGTTTCTTCGTTAGATGAACGGAAGCCACGGTGAAACTCGAGCCAGACTGAGCCGAACTTTGCCGCAGAAAACACACTATCAGTACGTCTGTGAGATATCAGTACACTCTGCAAGATTTTGTACAGGAATCTGGGCCGCGAGCGTTTTAGGTACGGGATTAATGCTGCACCTGTGGTAACTCCTGTAATCGCCGGACTCAATCGCTACAAAAACATTTCTCTAAGCAGAGGTTCGTTTTAATTGCAAAAACCATACACAGTTTCATGGCCTGATAGACCACGTTCAAGCATATTACATTGTGCCTCTTCAAACGTGTGCCAATATATATCTAAATCAGAGACTAACGTTTCGATTGAACCTTCACGCGTTCTGCTAATATTTAAACACACATACAAACGCACGCAGGCACGCAAACACGCGCGCGCGCGCGACAGTATATTCGGCTTATCCAACGAACTTCACTTGCATACTAGTGTACAATACATTAATACCTATTCTCTCATGCTCTAAGTAGTAAAGACACTCTGAAGTGTTGTCTACTTAGAAGGCTCAACACGGGCAAACGTGCAAGCCATTCACAACCTTAGAAAAACCTACTAAATACCCATGATAAGAGGTGATGATCATAAACCCAAAAAAGCATATAGAGAAACGTAGCGCGGGAAGTTCAAGTGATCACGAATTTTATTGTTAAGCAGCGTGGCAAACATCACAAGAATAAGAAACAAAATCTCAAAAAATATGCGACAAAATAAAAATATTTATATTGATTCGCTTCATCTGTTCGTTTCTTTACATTGGCATTACTGGAAGCTAGGGCACACCAAGCGACTTCTGCACAACGAGAAATGCACATAATGCAGAACAAGAAATGCACAGAATAAAGAGACATGGGTGGACGTGGACAAGGTATTATGCAATTAAGAACAATATACATAGTAACCATACTTTATCAGAAGAAATGAAATAAACTTTGTGAAAGCAATATTTGACGCAAGAAACTGACACCTCACACAGCCGAATACTGTTGATTAGCTTCTTCAATTGACACGAAGATTATCCTGTGCATTACATGTCATATTATATGTCATATATGTTACCAAAATTTACGAGAATTGTTACATGCAAGCTTGGCTTGTTACATTGCCGTTCAGACCTTTTGTATCCAGGAACCACGTCTGCAAGTGAAAGGTGCCACTGAAAAGCAATAAGTAGGCAATGGAATACAACAGAATCCCTCTGGCAACGTGCAAAAGTGATTTTCAGAAATATATCTCAATCAGTTGATCTTGGGCTCTTACAGCTGCACGAAAAGTAGCGCATAATCAGTTTACCCAAACCATCTTTTTTACTACCCGCCATGATGGCCCAGTGGTTATGGTGATTCATTGCTGACCCGCAGTTCACGGAATCTAATTCTTGTCGCATTTTCGATGTACATGAAAATTTGATTTGGGTGCATGTTAAAGATCTAAAGTGGTAAAACTCCTGGAAAGCCCCACTACGGTGTCTCTCATAATCATAATTTGTTTCTCATTATTGTCTCTCATGATCACCTTGTCTCCCACAGAAGATCACCGTGTCTATGATTGAGGTCAGTGTTGTTTTTTCTATTTAATTCATTTTCTGCTTGCGATTGTGACTCCCCCTTTTCAGCGATGGACTCATCTTTTGGTGCTTCTAGAAAGTTTGTCGCTTAGAGAGCAGTGGTCTTGTAGTCACGCTCGTTTTGGTTTTTGAAGTTGTCGAGCACCTTCTTCCGACTTGTGAATGGAGAGGGGACCATGCTTGCACCAAGAACCTGGTGAGTTCCCTTGCATCAACATTTCTTTTCCAAAAAGCACACATATTTTCTTCCTCATCATAGTTGGAATACACCACCAGCCAATAAAGATTTCTAACCAGTGAGGTTGGAACTTCCGTTTGCCCTTACTAGCTGAGGGAAAGCTGGTCGTAGTGGGCGCCTGTTTTACATGTCGTCATTAGCAAACGTTTTCTAGTCTCGTCGTGCTGCAAGTCCTGGTGTCTTGGCCCACTGAACGCGTAACGATCAATCTTGTCAAGAATCGCGGTTTCAGTGGATGCATCTTGCTCTGATAGGTTTTCAGGATTTTTCTCTGCACATGAGACGTATTCAGGCAGTGCATAACTACAGTTGGCAACCATTTGCGTGGCTGTAGTAGCTTTTTTGCCAGATGTGTGTGCATTAGGAGCAGCGTCGGCTTTCCAGAAATAATCATAAAGCTTTACCTTGCGGCGTTTCAGCGCTGCTAGATTGTACTCTAGCTCGATTCGAGTCTCACAGAGAGGCGCTGATTGACACAGAACATGAACTAACCAGCAATACGTGCTGGCAGAGCATTTCAGTAGAGTGATGTCGCATTGCTAGGAAGCAATGCACTCAGCAAAGTTCGGGCAGTGAGTGACACTGAATGCGAGGAACGAAAACTTTACCGATGATGCATGTCGGCTGGTAATATTGCGCCTTAAATACTAGCTCTCGTTTTTCCTCTGGCGGAGAGATTCGCCGGTATACCTTTCCTCCACAACCCTTCAGGTGCCGGTAAGCTCGCGCGCGTCCCAGCATCTCACTCTGCGTGCGGAAGGTCTCACGTTCTTGACTCCGTCCTTACAGAACGCTGGTGGTTTCTGTTGCATTGTGGCGCCATACCAAAAACGTAAATGAAAACGGAGTCGTTCATGCTAGCAGTGAAGTGCCAGCGTCTCGCATCAGAATGCCTGAAACAGACAACCGACAGGCACGACTGGTGCACAGTACAGCGTAAACAAACTTGTGTTGTATGCGCTGGCAGTTCTCGTGGGAGTTCGCGCAATCTGAGAAATTGATTATGGTGCACTATGCTCAGAAGAAGACCGGAGATTTTTCTTCATCACTGGTGAACCGATCGCTCGTGATTTTGCGTGCTACGAGGTTGCTCCTGTTTGCTACAGCATAAGTGCTGCAAACATAAATGCACGAACTAGTTAGAGCAGTGTATACATGACATATCCAGCTGCGCAGTGAAATATTCTGTATGGTTCTGAATCTGTTAACGTAAAAAGAAATGACGGCTCTACGCTTGAAAACAATGGAATACAACTTGCTGCAATGCCATCGGTTCAAGGAGCAGAGCAACGAAAGCTACGAAATAAAAGAACGAGAACAATACGCGTTTTCGCGCGTATTTATATTTTCTAGCGCATATACAAAGGGAACAAATTACTCTTATGTGAGTAGCTATTGTCTGGTCCAGATGCATTTCGATTGAGTGTAGTGAACATTTGTCAACATTGATTACCTTGCCCTCGCCGACTGCACGATAAAATCTCTGCGATCAGAGTACTTCATAGATATCAAAAGTCACTATGCAGCTGTAATGTCAACCATGGTTGCGAGAATATCTGCCTGAAAAATAACACGTGCAAAATTGTGTTGCTAACGTGCAGCAGAGCTCACAAAAAATACTTAGTGCGGATTGTAGCATGTGTGGATGCGAGCAGTAAAATAAAAATGTTGACTAAAAGTTATCACTGTTGCAGGGCTGCTTCACAAGTGGAGCTCAACATAAAATCATTCCTCTAGGCATGCAGTCATTCTCAGTTCACGGTGTAAGCGGAGCCGTTTTCAACTTGTGAAACGCACTTCGCCTCGACGAGGACTACGCCACCTATACGCTTAACAGAGATCAACAATTAACGATGTCTTCTCCGATCGGGCGGGTCGTCGAAGTGATGCGTTTTCGAAGACAACTCTATTCGCTGGTGCGACGAGAGGCCATGGCTGTACCAGTTGTTTACTTTATACCGATTGTTTGCAACCACTGTACCGGTAGTTTACTTTATGTTTTACTGCTAGTATACTTTTGCTTACTCTCTTCACAAGCATATATGCATGGGGATTGAGAGAGGAGGGGGAATCTCGTGACTTTGATATACATCTACAGAATATTCTGAAGATACTGCCTATAATGACGTCACAGAGAAAGGCTGATGCCTGTACCCCCCCCCCCCTTCCTCCCAGTCGGGTTGGTGTGACCCCCTACCTCCAAAAAATTTTCTGGCTACGCCCTTGGGGAAGATCAATGGTGAATTGTTGTTTTCTTTTGTTGAAAAATGTGAATGAGTCATCGTTAAAGGACCGCAGATGATTTTTAACAAAAACTTCATTGATTTCAGCTTTAAGATTGTCTTGTGGGCGAGAGCACAAATGAGGATGATGGGTATTGAAATCTAGCCACGCAGAAAAAATAACGAGCCACACGCAGATAGCAGGCACTCCAGTAATGCGATGTCCGAAGATGGCTTTTGCCAAAAATATATGCTTTCCACAATCGTAGTTGTGTGCCTGAGGATAACGGCAGCTCCTGCACAAATAATATCGGCGTCACAGAAGTCACTTGCGTCAATCACCGCGAAGTGAACATAAGGTTGTGTGTACATTGATGCTTCCGAAGTATTTCGTGGATACGTGGTGTCTGTACACTTGAAAGACCTACATGTCATCCTCGTGCATCGAGCATTCCTATGAAAGTCAGCGTAACCAGGAAGAGTGGGCTCGTCATTTCTTATATTGGTTTCTTGAAGAGCTACAACATTCCGTGGATGCTTATTTGCAAGGAGCTTAAGAACAAGGTCAGCATGGCGAAGTCATAGAGACCTGATGCTCTACTGCTGCACAGAGAAAAGGGGCTTGCGACGGTTGTCCATGTTGAATTTAGTGAAGACTGTCAAAAACTATTCAAAAGCTGTTGTGCGGCTAAGGCTGCTGGCCTTTGATAACCGGCTACTAGAGAACTGACAGCGTTAACAAGCAACTTAAGCATGTGGACAAGTTGGGCATCATCGTCAGCTGGAGTCGTTTCTTGCGTCTGTTTACAGTGTTTTTTACTGAAGAGATGGCCTTGACGGAGGCTGGTTCTGACGTCTGAGGCGCGACCTTTGAGGAGGTTGTGTGTAACAGCTTTCATGAAAACACCGGCCACGATTTTAGCAAAATGCTGCGATTGCGCCTCCCTCTGTCACTTCGAGTCGCTCTGACTGTACTATTCTTCGGACGTTCAAGTGCATCTGCAGTAGCCGTTTCCACCTACTTGAAGAGTACTGTGGCCAGGCATTTTTTCTTGTGATACCATCTTTCTAGCTTTCTGTTCCGGAAGCTTCTAGTTTTTCTTTAGCTTGGGACATTCTCTGTGCGTCACCAACTGTTCGCCATTACAATTATGGCAGTAAGATGTCACACTGTCACAAAATTTTACGATGTGAATTTCGCCATAATTAGCACTGATCCCAACACTTGTGCAGAAAACTTGTGCATGTCCAAGCTTGAGACGTTTCCAGCATTGTGGACGGCCTCGGCATGAAAGGTTGCACCAGGTACCGCACTAGTCGGGCCTCTATATGTCTAGGTAGCTTTTAGCAGCCGAAAAGAATCTTCACGCGTTTTTGAAGAGCCAAAACATCGAGCACTGTTTACCCTGTGTGGTGGGGTCCAAACGATAATACTTTTCAAAACATCGTCGGAAAATCTTAGGTCTACATCTGGTATTACACCAGCTGTTACATTAACGCCCTGTGGAACAAAAGCAGCATGCTGAGGTTGCAAAGCTCAGGTAGACCAACAAGGATTTGCACCATCTTCTCATCTGTCATGTCTAAGGCAATTATGTTTTTCCTGGGATTCACTCGAACGGGAAATGTCGCAATTCTTCATTGTGTAGGTAGCCCTCTGGCTGCTAGGAGAATGATTTGGGGCCAGCCAAATGGGCAGGTGATCTGAACCCTATGGTCAGCTTCAATTGACGAAGAGAGACGTCTATCTCTCGTTGATATGAAAAGATCGGTGGCGTAGCCGAACAGGAGGGGGGGAGGGCCTTAGCCACTGGACCACCCGCCGCGGTGGTCTAGTGGCTAAGGTACTCGGCTGCTGACCCGCAGGTCGCGGGATCAAATCCCGGCTCCGGTGGCGGCATTTCCGGTGGATGCGGAAACGTTGTAGGCCCGTGTGCTTGGATTTCCGCGCACGTTAAAAAACACCAGGTGATCAAAATTTCTGGATACCTCCACTACGGCGTCTCGCATAATCATATGGTGGTTTTGGGACGTTAAACACCACATATCAAACAATCAATCAATCACTCACTCTATCTCCTTGAAGCAGACCAGGGATAAGTTTGAAGAAAATATCATGAAGCTTCTAATAAGAGATAGCGTTCAAGCTTACCGTGACGTCGACGGGCACACAAACAACTGTTGTAGTCGTAATGCTGCTGTATAATATGGTCTCTTCACTTGAGAACGACGTGGCCGAGTCGTCTGACCTATCATCAGACTCGTCATCGGTAGCTTCTGGTGCCACTAAGGAGCTGAGCCTCTTCTTTGATGTGGGAGGTCCACCATAACCTCCTTCACTGCGAGCTTAGTAGGGAGAGTTCCCCCTACAAAGCAGACATCTTGAAGACCAGTACAAGCAGTGCTAGGTGCCAAAGATGTACGATGACAGACACTAATGTCACAGCCTTGCCACAAAGTCGAAGCAATGAATGCGATAGGAACAAATTGTAAAGTCTCGCCATATGTCTAAAAATTAAGGGGATTGTCGAAATCATCTCTACTGAAGCTATACCAGGCACTTTTTATTGGATGTTTTTGCTACTGTGCTCCTGCTCTCTTCCGTGTTTGCACATCTGCTGCACTTGCCCTAGTGGGAGTGCAAAATCATGCCTAAGGGATTAGTGTAGAAATACCTTGATGTACACTTACATTGGGCACTATTGCAGAAGCACATGCGTGTCCACCTCGTGGTTATCTTGAACATGAGCCACCGTGAGTATATCTGAGTTCACTGATAAGGCATCAAGACCATCCACTGAAGGACCTGAGCAAATTTTCACCAAGAATGCGGATGAAACAGCTGTCAGGAAATTATCTCAAAGCCATGTGAGTGAGTTTATTACTAGAGGTGAGGCTTTTTTGTGTATGTAACTAGGGTCATTGCAAAAACGGGTGGCACGCATCTCATCGATGCTCTTCTTCCTACGTTGCTTCGGAGATCTCTGTCGCAGGGCCACGAAAAACCCGATACAATGGAGTGCTGGTTATTGATCTTCATTACTGCCGTGAAGGTAAGGGGACTGGGTTCCCTGAACCGCGGCCGCACTTAAATACAAGCAATACGCCGAAGTCTCAAGTGCTTAGACTTAGGTGCGCATTAAAATAGGTCCTAGTTTTCTCAGGAGGTCAAACTTTCCAAAAATGCCCGTTATGACTCCTGTCACAGTAAAACCAAGAACTTGGAACGCGAAAATCGCCGTTGCTGCGATAACAATGCTAGAAAACTCTACGCGAATTACACCTCTAACATACGCATGCAAAAAATACCTCTGCTGGCCGGTGAGTGGCAACACCGCACCTCAAAATTAGGCAATATAGAGATGAGACTATTCTTCCACGAGGTGACAAGCATTGCTTTATGAACACACTGCAGCTGTTAGTCGGCAAAAGAACAAAAAAAATCACAGTTTATTCACGATTGAAAATTGATGAGTGCGGCAAAGCGTCCAACAGTCCGTCCATGCGTTCTTGCGTGTGGCCATCTATCCGTTTGTTCGTGCGTTCTTTCAATGTCCGTCAGCTTGTCCATCCGTCCTTTCATAATGCCGTACATGCGTCCGTCCATTCGGTCGTCTGTCTGCCTGCCCGTTTGTCAATTTGTTTGTCTGTCTGTCAACTCATCTGTCCGTTCATCTAGTACACACTTAAAGTGCCACCATCAATCATCTTTTCGTATATTTTCATTATATACATCTACCACCATCCAGAAAAGATTCTAAGGACGTTACGAGAGGTAGCTACCACAACAAACATAGGACGAACCGCCCACGGCTTCAGGAGCTTCGCTCCTGAAAAAAAGCGAAGATGTGGTTACACGTCGCAAAATATACGCCTTTCTAATATGAACAGACTTATTCTGTTTTTGTAATTTTTATAATCTTTTACATAATCTATCAGGGTCCCTGACCTTTAACGCAGGATAATCCGAAAATCAGTAAAGATAAAGAAACAAGTCACAGCATATTCACGAAGTGAATGATGGTGAGTGGGCCAAAGCACCCTTCACTCCGCCCACGCTTCCATCTATCTACTCGTTGTTGCTTCCGTCCGTCCGTGCGTCCATACATCCGTCTTCGCGTCCATCCATGGCCTCTGAGATGGCGGGCACGTGGCGTGTTTCTTTCCGGCTTTCCTAATCGCTGCGCTCCTCAGCAAAATCAATAAGTACTGCCACGGGCACCTGGCTACCACGAGAGAGCGAATTGAGTGAGGGTTACGACAGGTAGCAGAAAGTATGGCATGCAGCAGAGCACAATATATTCCAGTGCGCGCATTTGTTCCGCCTACGACCAAGAATCACCGTGAGAATTACTGACTGAACTGACGAAAAATATTTTTTTTCTGTTACTGCTGTTTTTGGTCTGATTTGCGAAAAAAAAGCATGGCTAATGCTGTATTTCGCTGAAAGATAGTTGTAAGAAGGTATGAGTTTGTCTTTGACAATATAACGTTTTCTCGGTACCCCCTCGTTTTGTCTCAGGGCTAAATACATCGATTTGAGATATGTAGAGGCATTCTACCATTCCTCCGTTTCGGAGACTTGTGTGTATAGCAATTATCGTCATTTATTCGTGCTGCTCTCCTATTCTGACTCCAACTTTTACTATTATATCGCGTGTGAATATTCACGAACTGCTCAATCCAAGCCTAGTTACGGTCCAGATAAGACAATACCCTTGTAATGGCAATGAAATAAGATACCTTAGAAATAATTTTGCCAGAATCTTGTAGAAAGCTTCGATTAGCCGACCTCTATTGCATCCCCAAGTATTTCACAGGTGAAGTGCCTTAGTTTTAACCGAATAATTTTCCTTATCGCTTTTTCACCAGCCTTGGCTCTGCATCGCGATGACGAAATGATTAGAAGTTTCTGGAATCTAGCACGAAAGGTATTTGGGTGAGCAGCAGAGAAGGAAATTTTGAGAAGAAGGAATTTAAGCCAGTGTGCATAGGCACGAGATGAAGAACGTTTTGCGCAAGTGTGCGTAAGTTCATCCCGCCATGTCGGCGAAGGCTTCTGTCCTCAGTGAAAAAGCGGGTGATGAAGAGAGTTTCCACCTGAAAGGTGAAGGCTGGTGCTACCAGCAGAGGAAGAGGAGTGTGTCTACTGTCAGAGAGCGAAAATGCGTTCGGCAATCGCAACGTGTGGGAAGCCGCCGTGTTACCGGCGAAGAAGTTTGGTGCTTGGAGAGCGACCAATTAAACATGCGAGGTTTCCTGAAAGAGAAACCTCGGGGTCAGCGGATCCACATCAGCGCTGGACTTTGAGTGAGTTATTCTTGGAAGAGTATCATTCAGACTTTGTTGCAAGGGCTTTGAACTGAACGATTTTTTGAACTCTTTTGTCTTTAAGTGTCTTGGTTGTCCGATGGATGTGACTGAACTTAAGCACGTATTGTTGTTTGTGTCCGTTGTTTCGAGTGTAACTGATTGTACAGCGTAGTACGTCGTTTGACTGGTGACATTTCGTATTCATATATTGTCGAGTGCGCATATTTGTGTATTGTTTGAGATGCCATACTTGAGAATATGATATTGTTTTGGTAATCAACTCTCGGCTCTGACTCGTTCTTTGGACTACAGCTGGCGTCCGCTGTTGCGCCAAATAGGACCATTTCTAAATTGTCCGTGCTTTCGTGGTTCAATTCAGGGGACCGATACTTCGGCCCTTGGAGTCATCCTGGCGATTGCTTCCCTAATTAACGGAACCTGTGACACCCTATTAGTACTTTCAGCTTGGTCTGTATTCCTCCTATGGTACACTACATGCCATGTACAAGTGTCACCAGCATGTCAAGGCGTGTGTTGGTGGCATCGAGACGATCGTTAGTAGCCTTGACGGCTTGACTGAGGGTCTCGGGGTTGGCTTTCATGGTATGTTCCAGTCAATATTGATGGTTCTTTAGGCTGTCCAGCCTAGCGTTGACTCTTCGCTCGCGTACCTAATCGTGAGCTCTCTTCTTGGGGTGCCGGTCCGCTTGTCCTATATAGCAGTGTCAGTCGTTTCGGGTCCTGAGCTTTTATCTTCCGTATAACTTAAGCTTGTACCTCCATAGCGAAGTTTGTGTTATTTTTCATTGGTGTTGGGGGTCTTGGTACCGTCTGCGGTGGTGGTGTCGCTGTTGTTTGTTGCTGCTGTAGTGGCTGTTGCTGTAGTTTCTGCTGCATCTGCTGCTGCGCATTGGTGAGTTGATTTAACTTGGCGTTCATCTCTTGCAATTCAGCTCTCTCCTCGACGAAGCTTCGTGTGAGCTGGTCGTTTTCATCGCGTAGTGACTGAAAAATGTCGGCCTTCCCTTGAGCAACATGGTTGAGTGAATTGTGGTTCGCCACTTGCGAGTTGATTGCCTGGGCTTACCTATCACGTTTTCCGGTCACTGCTGGTTGTGGTTGTAATTCTTGTTCTCGCTGCACTTCGCATCAGTGCTTCTGTCGCGGCTCGCCGAGCGTCCCCTGCTTTTGTTGCGCTTTCTCAAGCGGCTGCGTCTTTTTGTTAATAGATGTGCTTCCTTCTCACTGTTGTTGTGGTGGCAGCTACGGGAAGTCTTGCGACCAGAACGTCAACCGCGCGTTTTAGCGCTCCCATCTGCAATGAACAATTACAAAGGGCACCTTGTACTTATTCGTACACATTTCCGCGCTCGTGGCGTGGGCTCTATTACAGAGTTTTCAATGAGGCTTGCACCGCGTGGTCTGCATCCAGGTTAGGCATGCCACACGCAATGAGGACCTTGATTTCTGGTTTAGGGCATACATCGACCCGATGGCCCAATTTCCTGCTCGTTGCGCTCACGTTGTGGTTTTGCCTGTTTAATGTGCACCTTACTATAATGGAGACGTAATTTATGTAGTTGGAAACCTTTGTTCCTGCTAACAAAACGACGATCTAGGTAGTGTTTCAAATCTTGTATGCCTCGAGGGCCTGCGGATTTGCTCCGTTAACGATATTCTCATGCAGATCTTCGGCAGTGTCCTCTACTGCGATGCCACGGATCACTCCTTTCACTGTGCCGTGAGGCGTGGTAGAGTAGGCGTGCGTTTCGTAGTTACGGCCCCCAATGTACAGGGAGCGAACGCTTGCGTAGTAATGTGCTCGTTCTTCATCAGGCGTGCTGATCACGATGATGTTCTGCGTGGGGTTAGTGCAGATTGTATCTGCTTTCGCTACGGTCTTGGGAACGTTGGATGCCGTTATGAGTGCGGACATTACAAAGTCGGCTTCGAGTCCCAATAGGCATAGCCCTCCTCTCGGTCTTATTAAAATCTTCTGCTCTTCCCATAGCAAATTTAAACTTAAACCATAGCAAACTTAAACCATAGCAAACTTTAATACATGAAGAGCCACTTTAAAGAGTGCACCACTTTGATACCACCCTGGTGTAATACGAAACGGAAAAATGTTCTCTAGATTGGATGGTTACATGCAATGGACCTTCATATATCTCCTACTTATATAGTCACTAAATATGTTATTTTGACATCACAGTAAGCGCAAGGGATCACTTAAAGAGACTGAACATCTTGAAGTCATCACAATATTGCGGGTCTAAGAAATACAACAGGTATTCGTTGTATTTCGCCCCAGCTTCCCATTTTAAGTGACTTTTAAAAAGCAGGAAGGTTGGAATGAAAATTGTGGATTGATTTCAAGTGAAAGGGCGAATGTGAATTGCTTTAATACATAAACAACCACTACATAGAGTGCACCACTTCTACAAAACCCTGGTGTATTACGAAACGAAAAAATGGTCTTTAAATTGGATGGTTACATACAACAGACCTCGATAAATCTCCTGCTTACACAGGCACTAAAGATTGCTGGTGGCCACCATAGCTTTGGGCACCGTCTATTTTGACATCACAGTAAGCGCCAGTGCTCACCTAAAGTGGCGAAACATCTTGACGTCATCACAATATTGCGGGTTCAGGGAATGCTTGGCCAGGCTGTGGAACTTTGCCATTCAGAGGCGAAGCCCCTTAAGCCATGGGTCGTGCGTCATCGATTTATGTAGTAGGAGTAGGTAGATACCTTTTATAAATTCTTTAGAATTTCCGCTGGATAGCGGTACTTTCATGTGATGAATATATGATGAAAAAATGCGAGATTGTGGTACTTAGAACGTTCACCATATGAACGACCAGACGTACAGACAGACATACTGACGGTCGGACGTGGCCATAAACCCTCCGAAGCTTCGCCCCTCTCATCCTCACTCACTCCGTGGGTAAGCTGTGATTTCTCTCACGAGTATTTATTACGTCACAGTGAGGCAATAAAATTTCAGGACAGAGTGATTGGCGCTAAAACACAAAACACGGGGAAAGACGCAACAATACAGAAGTTTCCTGATTCTGAATGTTTTTTTCCGCGTTTGATACTTATATTGGATAATAAAAGGCCCTCAGTGCCCCTTTTTGAACATTATATGCGGGAGTTAGTCTGAAGGGTGCGCGTCATGTAGATTGTTGGTTGTGTGGCGCTTAAAAATGAAGGGGGCAACAGGAGGATGAAGAACAAAAAAGAGCAACATTTTTATACAGGCGTCGTATTTAAACCATTTTAAGAGTACACGGCGCATCTGCGAGCCGTATCGGCGGATGGTGAATAGCACGTGCCCGTTTATGAGGTTTCCTCTACTGCGTCGGCAAAAATAACATGAAATGCTAAAAACAGTTTTTTCACCACGTTGTCCATGTGTGAAGTCAAAACGAAATTAAAAGCACCTGTAATGGGCCAAGTGGAACGTAGTGTACATATGGCGACGGCGGCGGCAACATGACACAGTAACAAAACAAGTATGCTGAGGTTCAACGTGCGTGAACATAGTTTTCTTGCTGCTCTGGTGTTTAGCTGTCTTTTCGTAGCTACAGAGCGAATAAGGTAATGCAGAATAACACCTGAGGAGCGGAGAGAAAGCATAAGCGTTTAAGTGGCTGGTACTGCTAAGAAAGTTTTCGCATTAGCATTCAGCTATCACACTTCAAAAATAAATGTGTGCCCGTTTCAGACTTTTGTAATCTAAGTACTAAGTAAACGTTGACGCAGTGTGCTTGAGTATTTGCTGTAGGTTCAGTTTTATAGCAGAACCTTTCCTCTGACTGCGATTTGTTTAATGCTCCACGAACTTACTGGCGAAAAATTGCAGGTGCTTGTTTCAGTTTTTATGAATGCATACATAAGTTGTCTCGTATAAAGCATAATAAAGAAAAGAACGCACCATTCACGAACTGCAATTCGATGTTCTTCACCAGCTCATGCTATGCCATCTGAACCCTAATAATAATGGAATAAGAATAGAAATTGAGCGTAGCATGCAGATCATGACTTGTAATACACGGTTTTCTCTTCCTCCTCTGATTTACCGCTATGATTTACCGCTATGATTTACCACTCTGATTTACGAGCTATTTACCGTGATAGCGGTAAATAGCTCGTTCTCGCGGGAATTATATTGTCGGTGTTAGTGTCATTGTTTAAGAGCGAAAAGTCAGCACATGTCCGCGATCAAGGTAATTTAAAAAAAACGTAGGTGTAATAAATCACAAAACCTTCCAGATATTAGTGAGGATTGGGCCCCTAGTACAATGAAAATAACTTGGTATTCTTGCATATGCAGTGACAATAATTCGTGCACAACTATGCATACGTGTCCTTTATGCATGCTTTACATTAAAACATGCTATATCGCTGTAAAATATGCTATATCGCTGTAAAAACATGCTATATCGCTTGTGTCACGTGCGCGTGGCACGTGACACAAGCGTCTATTCTAAATCGGGCGTCAGAGCATGTGAATATGGTAAGGAATTTTGTTGTTTTAAGCTGGCCATCTATTGCAATAGACACACACTTTACTTCACACATTCCCTTAAGACCATGTAGTTGGCGCTTTTGCAAGTTCGAAATCATTTTCTTCTGCATATTTGCCCATGGTTTTAAGAATGCTATCAATTTGACAGAATGCCGCCATATGGCAAAGGTTCACTGTGAATAGCCACTTTTGAATTTATCGATTGCATTGTAGTTATCCACAATGTGAATTTTTCAATTAACACTAAATTATGCACAAAGTTGTTGAAGTACTCACTAGGTACAGGACAACGCTATTGCGTTCACCTTTTAAAAGCGAAACTTCACGGCCCCCAGAGTTTTCGTGATTCGGAGGTGCCTGACAGAAGAATTTTAAGGCATATTTCTTAAAGACGCCGCCAATTTGGTTAACTGGATAGCTCTTCAGAGCAGAACTGTAAGCTCTTGAGCTATCGCATTAGCGTTTTTATTACCACGGTGCGAGATGCGTTCATGCTTCCACGTGTTAAGAACCACGGGCAGCAATGTGAAGATTCATGACACCAAAAACAAAAGCGTGGCCACTTCACATACTTTTAAAATGGAGCGTTCACAAATTATATTAATAATTGCAGCTGCCAATACCACCTTGTTCTACAGTACACTAGACATTATATCAGAAATTAGATCGCGTTCAATATCAAGATGCTCTAGACATTTCGGGTGTTTGTAAGATATGATACGGTTAGAGAAGGTAAACAAAGCTTTAATACAGGTAGCTTCATTACAGTAGCTTGTGTAGTAAAGATTTACAGGTTATATGCAGGGTATAATTTTCTCTCCTTGCAACAAGGGTAAGTATTATTCTTGTGGATGATCGCATTTTATCACTGTGGAATAATTGCGATGGTGCCCACACGGGCGTTTTTTATGCGTTGTAATATTTTGTTAAAAAATAATTGTGCTTTAATCAAGTAGGGTGCACTACAATGAGCATTCAAATTTGATAGTTATAGGATGCCAGTCCTTCTCTGTTGAAAAACTAGTTGCATGAATTTCTTTCGCAACCGGTGTCACGATTTCTTTGTTTTTTTTTGCTTTTCAGATGACGTGCCCTGTCCCCAATGATGGGGTCATCTGCTGTTATCTATGGGATATTGTGCGGCTGTTCTTTTAGTAGTATTTTTTTATAAAGTGAAGAATTTGTTCTTTCTCTTTTTTGCGACAGTAAAGTTTCCCTCTTTTTCCGGTTGACTCTTTGATTAAGTATTTGAAGATACTTGACCCCACCATCAACGCTCACCCATCGCGAATGCGGAATACAGTTTGCTGGTTTGCCTATCTTTTTGTTCTGATTTGTTATCTTTAAATAAAAAGCTGTATTCTCGCGTTCAATTTCTTTAAGCAGATATGTTGTCACACTTTGTGAGAATGCTTTTGTGGAATTTACCTTGTTATATTTGGCAACAAAGGCCCTGAAGTTTCACGTGATTTTGTATAGTTTGCAATTGTATCATTCAAATTATTGTATCTTAGGTTCTATATAAAGACCAGATGAATTCGATTGAAACCCAGGCTTATGATATACAAACAAAAGTCTTAAGATAATGCCCAATAAACTATGAGACTTTCTGCAAGTACGACTAACAATTATCTATAAAGTAGTTCACATTTTTATATATATAAACAAAAAAACACATTATCTCTTGCTGCAATGCACTCTGCCTCGCTTACAGGCTATAATTGCTTTTTTTCAAATTACACTGACGTTCTCTACAAAGCGTCCAATTTTGCGGCTGTGCTTGACCTGATCATTTCTGCCGACAAAATTGCCTGTCACTCTGCTTTCGAGAAAACTATGACTATTTATTTGGTTACTACATCCTCAAAATACATGTCACGATAGTTTCCAGTGGTATATAAACGATGCAGGCAAAAAGAGGATTGTACTGAAGGCATCTGTCTCGTCTTCTACAGGATACCTTTGTGAGTAGGCAATCACATAGTAGTGGCTCCGCACAAAGCGAATGTTTTAGATGAGGATTAACTACAAGGTTCAAAACATTTATTTTAGCGATATACATTTGTAGTTGTCTGATCAGTTCAGGTATCTATAGTCTATACTTTCGTGTTCGATAGAAACGTTCTTTATGAAAAATTTGATGATATCTTGGGAGTATTTCAAGTCATTTTCTTTCGTCCTTTATAGCCGGCTCGTATAAAGCGGTGCTTTCTAGGTATTTGAAACAAAAACACCTAGAACTAAAATCCAATCTCCACTATGGCTACTAATGTTAAATTACTCAAAGAATGACACTACGCTTAACGCCGAGCCACCATCATAGCAGCAAGCCTACCTTCGGCTTCAGATGCCCTGATGAGCTTTTTTTCATTTTATGGTTCCACAGCTGGTTTATATAGAAAAGAAACTGTCTGAACGCAGAAGTGTTGTTCAGTAAGCAATAAGATTTGAACTACTCCTAACATGTCTTCTGCTGTAGACCTTATTAGGCTTTCTTCGGCGAAATACCTTTCGCGGTTTCGTCATCTAGTTACAAAACACGAAGACACGATCAGGCATTCATCACTTTTGAAACACATTCATAAAGTATATATGGATGCTCTCACCGCAATTTGGAAAAAAAACTGTGATAGAAACGCCCAATTTCACGAAATATGACTGCTCCTCTCTATTTAAAAAGTCACGCGAGCCGAGACAATAGTCAACCAAGAGTGCGCTCCACCTAAATTTTTTTTCTATTCGGGCCAAACTTTAATCCTGATCAACGTTCGGCAGAACATTTTAGTTGATATCTTAACATATTCGTGCATCGTGACCTAATATTACCTTTCCACCGTGGTCTAAGAAATCACCCGATGAAGTGTCATTACTACAGCAAACTCTGTTTGAAAATATATCGTGGATAATCAATATGCGCTAACTAATTTAAAATGGTGTATCACTGTAATATACCTATCTCGCGAATTTCTTACGTTATACCAAATCAAGATTTTCGAGCGAACTATCGTGCTATAAAAAATCACTGAAACTGTTACAACGAGCACTAGGCGCAGATTTGCTAAGCCAAATGAGTGTTGTATTGAAAAAGGCATGATGACAAAGTGTGTAGACGTGTGTTACTGAACTCAATATTTTATTGATACTTGCAGTGAATTCAACATGAATGGTCTTACTGGAGTCAAAGTCCTGCTGTGCGTCGTCTTCGCACTAGGTGATGATGATTACCACACAAACAGCTTTTACTTATTAGCAAATTATGTTCTCTACACAAAAATGAGATAATGTGGCACGGCTGATATGTGTGGGAAAAGTATTCCCGATGTACTGAGCTTCGTGACAGCGTCTGCTCTCACGGCGTCACTTTCTTGCTTTGTTCGCGATAGTAGCCTCAGCATGATGTAGTCGCATGATTGGCGATATAATCCTCAGTAAGATGTAATAACTGATGTACTCGTGGTTTTGTGATATGATAGAGGTTATTATTCATAGTTTTCTTCTCTCAAACCTGACCAGGCTGTATAAAACTAAAATGGCTGGTTACGAACTCCCATTTTGTTAAAGGCGTGTTTGGAGATTCAGATAAGTAACGGTAATTTTGCTTTTCCCTTTAGGTTTGCTAACTATTCCTTGCATATCAACTGCTTCATGTCACTACAGTAATATCTTGCACAGAAACTATCTGTGATATCATACATTTGTTGCTGCACCTAAGGTGTTGAAAAAAATTTCATTGGCCATAGTGAAACAGGGTGAAAGAATTGAAAAAAAATCATTATGTGTGGTACGAAATTCATATAGCAATACCATAGAAACTATATATATTTCAAAGTAATGTCTAAAAGCTTATTACAACATTGAAGGTTGTACCGCCGGAAATAGTTGAAAATAGGTCGGAATTGTGGCCTTTGGAGGCTGCTTTATTTACAGCGCTATGAGAAGTACAGCAACGTCTGTTCAAGATTTGTGCAATTAAGACGTATTTATATTCTGAATTTCTGTGGATGTTAGGAAAATACGACCTTAGATTTGCAAAAAAAGCCAACTGTTTTTCACTACATAACGAAAATACTCTATTTACGCTGTCCATCAATGGGCTTGTTGTCTAACACTGAGGTGTACATTGAAAGCACCAGATTCATTTTCTTCTTTTTTTTGCAGCTCTCTTGACTAATGAAGCTGTTGCTTCTCTGGGAGGTGGTGTCGGAGGTGGCAGATCTCTAGGAGGTGGTGCGGGAGGTGGAAGGTCTCTAGGAGGTGGTGTCGGAGGAGGCAGATCTCTTGGAGGTGGTGTCGGAGGAGGAAGATACATCGAGAGCGAGTAAATTGCTACTAAATAAAGGCAGACTGATGTCAAAATATGGGAGTTGTTGGATTGTTTCAGGCGTGAAATAAAGAAGTGAAGTTGAAACGTTTGTTGGTTGCAATAATGCGGTAATGTTGCGAGGTGACGCAGGCTATTGAAATGCTCTGAATGTATTCTTCGACCGCCTGGGTTTTTAAAACGGCAGTAAAAAAACAATTTTCCACATATAGCCTAACCACTATTTCACACTAGCAAAATTACCGAGCGTGCAGCTGGACAACGGTTGGTAATCAAAAACACGCACAAGAGAAAAAACTAAGAATATGCTTGAGCTTCACGCTTCAAAGAATCGAACGCGACAACGTAATTGGTCCTTGCGCCCACCGTATTTTCATTGACTAGTATGGACGTGGTTCTGGCTGCGTGTCTCAACCACGACGTATGAAATTGAAGAACTGTGGGAGCAACACTGGCTGCTTCTAAGTGTCCTAGAATGCCTACTCTATGTAGTACAAATGTTAGAAGGACCGTGTAACGCTTGGAAAGATTGGTGCCGACTGCATGACTCGTAGTGGCGCTCATCAGAATATGGAGAGCGCAAATGATGACGGAAGGTTGCCGCCATATGATTGGATAAATGTAACGTTAAAAGTTATCGTGGCATTGCATCAAACTACGGATTGCTATTGAAATAATTAGCATAATTTTTCGCTCAAAGCGACAGAAAATTAGGCTCTAAGGGTTTTCCAGCTTAAAAGCTGCACAGCTGGTCAATGAATGCGCCAAACGCATAGTGCCGGCGACATTCCGGGCACCGTTGTTTGAAGAAACTAAAAAAACGTAAGAGCATTTATATATATATATATATATATATATATATATATATATATATATATATATATATATATATTAAAGCACGCTTCTTCATCACCTGTACAAAACCATCATCATCGAGTGCCCTTCATCATCATCGTTAGTGGGGATGACCTTTGAGTTGGTTCTGTGCCTCTGAGGTGACTGTTTTAGCCACATCTTTCATGCCCAATAAAGGCGTGTAAAGGACTTCGTCGCAAGTGGTCGAGGTTGCTCCTCGATTCTTCGTTCCTGCTCGCCCGCTTTACCTCCTGGAGTTTCGCTCAGGTCGCCGTCTGGGCTACGTGTCGACCAGCATGCCACAAGACGAACCCTCGGGTGCTTCTCCTTTTACCCCTCCGCTTACGACTGCCGCAGCTACTCACTCTTGGAACGTCAGCGGACCCCCTCGCGAGCCCTCTCTATTCGCTGGACTGCGAAACGAGGACGTGGACGACTGGCTGCACTAATATGACATAGTGAGTGCAGGTAACCGTTGGGACGATCCGCACAAGCTCAGCCACGTCTCCTTGTATCTTACTGGCGTGGTGAAGACTTGGTTTTTTAACCACCAGATTGACTTTCTCAACTGGAACGTCTTCAAAGTACATCTGCGACAAGTCTTCGCTACTCCGGCAATTCGAGCCAGTCGGGCGAATAGAAGACTTGATGGTCAAAAACAACAACTAGGCGAGTCTTATACCTCGTACATCGAGGATGTTTTCTCTCTCTGTCGACGCATCAACGCCTCCACGACCGAGCCAGACAGAGTGTGCCATCTGCTCAAGAGCATAAGGCCTGTTGCCTTCAATGCTTTGGTCGTAAAGGACCCAAGTACCGTTGCTGACATTGTAGCTATGCGCCACTGCCTGGACGAGCTTGAATCAGCACGGCTGCAGCTAGACAACTCTCCTGCAGCCATCCCTGACAACCCTACTGTCCACCCCTCGTTACGAGCCATGATCCGCAACATGATACGAGAGGAACTGCAGTTGCTCGGATTTCCAGTACGTCAGTTTCCTTCTGACACCCCAAGTACAAGTTTACAGGACGTCGTCAAGGAGGAGTTGCCGGCTATGACTGATAATGCCTACACAGACCCTCAAGTCTCCAGAGCCCCACTGACTTACGCGCGAGTCACCGCAGCTACTCCAGCCTTCGTTCCACCAATACCACCGACGACAACGCCAGCCCATCTGGCGTCCCTGACACCCAGCACGCAAAACCAGCCTTACTGTTCACGACCGGTGCCAGCACACATGAATTCCATAGTACCCAGCCCAAACAACCAGCCTTATTATCAATCATGGCACCCGATGAAACCCACATGCTACTATTGCTAATATTGTGGACACATCGCACGTGTCTGTCGCAAGTTTCAGCGAGACGAGCGCCATGGGTTTGACTTTTACGAACGAGATGACCATGCCATAGGAACCACTTTCCAGCACCGTCCTTACGCTACGCCTCACGGTCGCTCTTCCTTGTCATCAGTAACTCCTGAAATGGTTCCTTGCTACCGTGGTGCCAGGCATCGCTCGCCGTCTCCTCTCCGTCGCTCTACGTCGCAACTTCGACCAGCCTCTCATTTCGCCGACCGTCGCCCGGAAAACTAAATTACGCAGCTTCTGAGGAAAAACTGCATTTAGCGAAGTAGAAAAAAATTCTTCTAGAACATCCTCATAATATGATATCTATTTCGGTGGAAGCCATAGAAATGGAAGCATTATTAGACACTGGTGCTAGTTTTTCAGTCATTTGCAGAGATTTGTGGGCGCATCTCCGCAAAGTTACTACGCCCTATGATGGACCTACGTTGCTCGCTGCTCAAGGGGACGTTATCCGACCTTCTGCCGTGTGCACTGTTCGTGTCTACATTGATGAACTTGTCTATTATAAGCAATTTGAAGGGCTTAGTTTGTGCACTCAACAGCTAATATTAGGATGGGACTTTCATTCAACGACGTCGGCGTCCATCTGCTGGCGGCAACGCGTCCTACACATGAGCGATACTGCCTATTCGCTTCACGCAGATGACGCACCACTTCGTTTTTATGCTGCAGAAGACACTGAGCTACCTCCGCACAGTCAGCGAATTGTTACACTTCTGTCTGACGTCATTGACTGCGGCGATGTGCTCGTACAACCCTCCGGGCGCTGTGCCACCAGAGGAATAGCCTTCGCATCAGGTCTGATACGTTTCGACGATGGCTTCGCACTCGTTTGAGCAACGTTCCCTACACCTGAAAAAATTCTGGTTCTGAAGGGCTTAACGTTGGCTTGCGTCGCTACACCGAAGCCTTTCTCTGTGGTAACCTTTCAAGACGCTTTTTTGAAGATCTCCCTGCTGCACTTTCCCAATCCACCTCCTCCCTCAAAACTACCATTAGCTCTGACCTGACCCCTTCGCAGACTCAACAACTGTTTGCATTACTGACTAAACCCGAAGCTTTGTTTGACGTCAATTCACCCGTACTGGCAAAGACGTGCGTAACCACGCATCGCATCGAGACTGAGGGTACGTCAATTGTTCGTCATCGGCCATATCGCGTATCAGCAGCTGAGCGGAAGGTTATTGAAGAAAACGTTGACAACATGTTGAGACGAAACATAATACGCCCCTCTGCTAGCCCCTGGTCATCACCTGTCATCTTAGTTCAAAAAACAGACGGTTCTGTGCGCTTCTGCGTAGATTACCGGGTGCTAAACAAGATCACGCACAAGGATGTATACCTTATGTCACGTTTAGATGACCCCTTGGATTTCTACAGGGAGCTCAATACTTTTCGAGTCTCGATCTACGTTCGGGGTACTGGCAGATACCGATGCATGAAGACGATAAAAAAGACGGCATTTTCGACGCCAGATAGATTTTACGAGTTCAATGTAATGCCCTTCAGCCTCTGCAACGCACCCGCAACATTCGAACGCATGATTGACACCATTTTGCGTGGCCTGAAGCTGTACTATTTGGATGACATCATTGTTTTCTCGTCAACTTTTCTCAACACTTACACCGTTTAGACGAAGTCTGCCTGCCTGGGTTCGGCAGGCCTTCCGCTGAACACAAAAAAGTGCCGTTTTGCCAGCAATACAATTAAGGTATTAGGCCACATTGTGAATAAGGATGATATTCGTCTCTATCCCGATAAAATATCGACCATTCTTCATTTTCCTCGTCCTGAAAAGACCAAGGACTTACGCAGTTTTCTCGGCCTGGCTTTATACTTCCGCCAATTCATACGAGATTTTGCCTCGAAAGCAGCACCTTTGCACAAACTACTCGGTTCTGGTGTTCGTTTTCGAGTGGTATCCTGCCTGCGAATCAGCGTTTAGCCATCTGAAAAACTCCCTCACATCTCAACGAGTAAATCGTCATTTTGATGAAACAGCATCCACACTCCTGCGCACTGACGCTAGCGGTCACGGAATCAGAGGTATTCTACTGCAGCGCGATGAATCGTCACGTGAAAGGATCGTTGCGTATGCAAGCCGCGTCCTGAAGAACGCCGAGAAGAATAACACCATTACTGAACAGGAATGTTAGGTGTCGTGTGGTCAATGCATAAATTTCGACCTTATCTACATGGCCGTCATTTTAACATAGTTACAGGCCATCATGCCCTATGTTGGCTTTCCCCACTCAAGAGTTTGTCAGGACGCCTTGGTTGATGGATTATACGTCTTCAAGAATATGACTTCACAATTATCTACAAGTGCGGTAAAAAGCACCAGAACGCAGATGCGCTTTCTCGCTGCCCACTTCCTACGGCGCCGTCGACTGCTTCCGCTACTTCAGCGATGAACGTTTGCATAGTCCTTCCACATCTGTTTCGTTTGTAGCCGTCATTGACAAGATCCCACCTAACGACCACGGCTCCATCATAACGCATCAACTCGCTGACGCTTACTGTAGACGCATCATAGATCGCCTTCAGAGAAATCGCGACCGCCTAATGCCCGCCTTCGGCGACAACTCAGGCATTTGAAGCTCGTAACCGCGTTTTTTACCACCACATCTATCACCCAGATGGTCAACACTGGGTGCCCGTTCTGCCTCGTTCTCTTCGAGCCGATATTTTTAAGGCCTACCACGATGACCTGACTGCTGGTCACCTCGGTTTCCTAAAAACGTACGATCGCATTAAAGGTCATTTCTACTGGCCAGGGATGTCTGCTAGCGTAGCAAAGTACGTCGCCTCTTCCAACCTTTGTCAGCGCCGAAAGCTTTCGACATCACCTCAATGCGGAGAGCTACAGCCATTTCCACGTCCGTCGGCACCATTTGAAGTCGTTGGCATCGATCTATATGGTCCCCTTCCCACGACTCCAAATGGCCATCGATGGATAGTGACAGCTGTCGACCATTTGACACGTTAGGCTGAAACTGCCTGCGTGAATTCAACGTCCGCTTCAGACGTGGCTACATTTATGCTGGAAGCCTTGATCTCGCGTCAAGGTGCTTCTTGTGTCATTCTGAGGGACCGTAGAAAAGCGTTCCTTTCGCAAATTGTGGAAAAATTGCTACAGCCATTCGGCACCAGTTACAAAACAACCTCCAGCAATCGCCCCCACACTAACAGGCTCACTGAGCGTTTTTATCGAACTCTGTCCGACATGATAGCTATGTATACTGAGCCATACCACACCAACTGGGATGCGATTTCGCCGTTCGTAACGTTCGCTTATAATACCGCCGTACCACGCACAACTGGTGACTCGCCATTCTACCTTGTCTATGGCCGATCACCATCTTCTTTCCTGGACATCTCGTTCTTGATAGCCCCGGTTACACCATCTGCATCATCCTGTGAACAATATGTGTCCCGCTTCCATCACTGTCGTCAGCTAGCCAGTCTCAACACTGAGAAGACACAACAAGCCCGTAAAAATCTGCATGACGCATCTCACGCGACTGTGACCTTCCACCCCGGCGACGAGGTGCTACTCTCGACACCACTTCGCACTCCTGGATTGTGTGAAAAATTTCAGTTTCGGTTCCTCGGCCCATACAGAGTCTTAGAGCAGACCTCACCCGTGAACTATTGCGTTGAACCTGTGATTGCTTCAAGTGAACAGCGCTGTCGCGGTACCGAGATAGAGCATGTCACGCGTATGAAGCTTTTCGCAAGGCGTTCTCCGCATCTATGGGTTGCGGCTAGGATGGCCGCTCTCATGCGCGGGTAATTAGCGTGGGCATTTAAAGCACGGTTCTTCATCACCTGTACAAAACCATCATCATCCAGTGTCCTTCACCATCATCGTTAGTGGGGATGACCCTAGAGTTGGTTCTGTGCCTCTGAGATGACTTTTTTGGCCACATCTTCCAGGCCTAATAAAGGCGTGTTAAGGACTTCGTTGCAAGAATATATATATATATATATATATATATATATATATATATATATATATATATACCATAGCGAGAAAATATATCAGTAAAGTTAAAAAACATTATAGAAGCGTTCGTGAGCTGGCTTGTTACGCACGTGGCGTTCCCTCTTCAAGTACCGCATTATTCGTTAACATCGCAATGGCATCCTTAATACACTGGACGTCACAGTCAATATGTCATACAAGCTTCCTCATACAAGCTTCAGTTCATTTCCTTGGCCAGCCTTCCGACGTCCGAGGGCGAGGGAAACATGGTAAGGTGAGCCCGCGAAATCCGGGTAGAGGATAAGCATCCACTTCATTGTATTTTGATATCTCTGCACTGAATATCTTTGCAGTGCGTGGCCCTATCGCTGCTGTTCTTGCTGCGCTTTTATCTTAAGCCTCAGTGTACGCAACCAGCTAAAAAACATGTAAAACTGTAAAGTCATTAAATGTGTTAGAGGACCTATTTAAATGCACACCACGCTATAATATGTTATATTATTCTGTCGTTTCAGTGAAGGGCTTACTACGCATTGATGAAGTGACACGGGATCCTAGGTACCTGTTTGCTTTGTTGATGCATTTTCTGATGACAATTATTAAAAGTCTGATAACGATGACTGAATGGGTAATGCTTAAAAGTTGCAACTCGTTGCGGATTTGGAAGTGCTAACGACTGATTCAATTTTCCACAGGTGCCACAGAATACAACATGGGTTGATGGACTCCTTCCACTATATGTCAATGACATCGTTCTTCGTTGTATCGATTCAGTTTTGAGAAACAACTTGACTTAATGGGGTTGTTTGATGTAAAATTTTTGAACACGGGTTGTGTCGAGCAGACGTTCTAACAAGCAAACTGGCCCTCATCAAGGCTAGCCTGGAGAAAATAGGTCCGCGTACCAAAATGTGTAACCGATGAAACACCTGTTTACGAATTTTTCATCGCAAGCTTCCATCGTGCCCTTCTCCCATATATGTTAGGTACATGCACAGGCGATAAACAAAATACGCAGAGTGTAACAGCATCGGTAGTTGCCATGATAGTGATAGGGTTAAAAGCTCGTCACGCAGAAATTCTATGTCGGCTGCAGCGTCGTTCGCTGAGAGTGAAAAAATTGTCTTCTTGTACGTCAAGTGAAACTGAAAACTATAAAAAAATTAGGTAGTAAACAATGTTGGTTATAGTGGGTGCCGAGCACGGATTGCTTGGGCCCGTGTTGTGATCAAACGAGGGTCGATAGTGTGAAAGGCGGATGTCTTATCAAAGAGCCACGTCTCTGCTTAGGTATACATCTAAAAACAAATTGGCAGATGTCACATACAGTGAGAATCAATGAGATGAAAAACACGAACAAGAAAGGTTGATATTTCGCTTAAATCAGCTCAAAGTTACGACGCCCACAGACGTTGCACGCAGAAAAAGCAGTACGAAATATTATGCGCTCTCATGTACCTAGGTCAGATGCAAATATGATGTTTATAGTCGCGTAACGCGGCTTCACTTACGTTATCAATAGCAACAGCAGTGGTAAGGTAAAACATGACTCCAGGCTATGGCCATTGCGCGCTCCCAACCATTTCGCAAGCTTCAAATATGCCAAATTTAGTTTTACCTGGCGTGCACAGACGACCGGGGTAAATACACGTCCCAATATCATATCATGCAAAGTGTGTTATGTAAATTATAACTCGATGCTACGCCCATAGGGCGATCACAGCCGTTTCGCTAGCTTCAAATATACCAAATTTAGTATTACCTAACGTGCATAGGCAACCGAGGTAAATTGCACGTCCCAACATGATAATCATGAATTGCAAGTCATGTGCAGCATAATATACATGCCTACCACGGCTGTTGCTGATATTGCAAACGGTAGTGAAGCCGTCGTCACGTGACTATAAACATCATATTTGCATATGACCTAGATACATGAGCGCGCATAACATTTCGTACTGCTTTTTCTGTGTGCAACGTCTGTGCGTGTCGTAACGTTGAACTGATTTAGGCAAAATATCACCCTTTCTCGTTCGTGTTTTGCATCTCATTGATTCTCACTGTATGTGGCATCTGCCCATTTGTTTCTAGATGTATATCTAAGCAGAGACATGGCTCTTTCCAAATACAACCGCTTTTCACACTAACTACCCTCGTTTGATCGCCACACGGACCCAGACCAGTGTTCGGCATCCACTTCAATCTGAAGTTTTTATTATTCATTTTATTTGCACTGTTTCCAATTTTGGTGACACACAAGATAAGTTTTTGCTCTCAATTAAAGATGCTGCAGCCGATATTGGAAAATCTGCGTAACAAGCTCTTCAATCTTATCTTAATTACAGCAACTACCAATGGTGTTGCACACTGTGTATTTTGTCTATCGCCTCTGTATGTAACTAACAAATATGTCAAAAGGGGACGATGGAAGGTTGCGATAAAAAATTCGTAAACAGAGGTTTTGTCGGTTACATGTTTCGACAAGCGGAATTATTTTCTCCAGGCTAGCCTTGAATAAGGCCAGTTTGCTTTTAGGGGCGAAGCTCCTTAAAGAGGCACCCGTTCGTCTCTCGTAGTCGTAGTCGTAGTGTGTAACACGTGTTACAATTGAACCGGCAAGGTGGTGCCGGTAGGAGATTTCTCCTGTGCTTTGTTGAACAATAATAAGTTCGTGGCGTGCGCGTTAACTAAAGGTCGAATCCTCCTGTCACTCATTCCTAATTAGCAGCTATTGGCATGCACATTGAGCACTATATGATGAGAAAGGGTTGCTACGTTATACTCGCTGGGTGCAAACTCTTTAGTTTTAGAAAGGTGTAGCGAGCGTTGAGCCGCAGTGCCATGAATACAGTGAACTAGTATATACCATGAACTCGAGGTGGTTAAAGGTGGGAAGTGGACCCGAAGCGCAAGCCGTAACAAAGTGTGCATGTGCCACCTCTCGTTTAGTGCTTGGAATGTTCGCGAGATGGCGGTGCTTCTATATGGGGAATATATGATGGAAAGATTCGAGATGGTGGTACTACGAGTGTTGAATAGATGGACGAACGGACACATAGACAGATTCACGGATGGACTCACAGATGGCTGCACCGACGAATGGACGCATGGACGGACACAGGGGCGGATGTTTGGATGATCGCAGGGACGTACACACAGATGGACGAACGGACGCACGAACAGACGCACGGACGAACGGGCGAATGAACACACGGACGGTCACACAGACGGACGCATGGACGGCCGGAACCAAGAACGAATGGAAGGATGGATGCTTCGCCCCACTCTCCATCAATCACTCCGTGGATATGCTGTCAATTTTTAGATAGATAGATAGATAGATAGATAGATAGATAGATAGATAGATAGATAGATAGATAGATAGATAGATAGATACGCTCAATGTCGCCGAAGTTCGCTAAGAAATGCTTCGCATTTAATAATGAGACGCAAAAAGGGGATGTGAGCGTCTTTTTTTAAATTTTTCTTCTGTAAATTGCAAAGAGATGCTGGGCTAATGTGTCGGCATTTTGCATGCGCTTGTGTCCCCGCAGTCAGCGCATCGAGAAGACGACCACCGTGGAACACTCCTACGCGTTCGCACACTCATTGTGCTCATCTACTTCACCGCGTCTAAGCCAGCGTTTCCAAACCATCCCGCAGAATCAGGCGGAAGACCACAAAACAACGCTGGTCAAAAAAAAAAAACACCACTCGCGCGCTCTGGTATGCGACTTGTTTGGGCACATATTGCGCACGTCACCTTTTGCTGGGATGCTGGAGAGGGTGAGGAAGACATTCGGCTTGCGAAGGCTACGTGGAGGAGCGGCAAGAGTTTCAAGCTCGCCTCCTCTCATCCTCGTTTCGCACAGCTTCAAAAAACCCGTCCTCTACGCTCGTAAATAACCAATTGAACAAATTTTAATGGCAAAATGTTCTTTATCGGACACCCAACAGCCTCCACTGTCTAACTAAAATCTGGAAGAAGGCCTGGTGAGTGGACCTTTAGCGTCAAGACAGCCAAAGCAAAACAACTGATGTTCGCGCACTGTCTCAAAAATGCCCAACTGTTCTTCGCAATGGCAATAGCTGCCTTTACATCCACGCTGTTTATCACAGCGTGGATGTAAGGGAGACAGAGAAAGATTACTGACTTTTTGAACTGGAGTTTGTGGAAATCGAGAGCGCCCTCCTACCTGTCGCCTCGTTCCCAGCTGCCGCACGCGCGCCGACGGCGTAGCCCGAGCGCACATGAGCGCCGGCATCCGCCAAGATGGCTGCCAGGGCGCCTCTTAGTCTGGCCCAGTCAACCGTCGGCTTCTTCCCGCGCTGGCATATCTGGGCACGCTACGCTGGTGCGCTGTGCGGGCCTACGTCAAAACGCAGCGCCATTTCCCATTGGGCGCGCGTGACATCCTCCTCTTCTACGAGCTGTGTTGTGCCTGACGATTCGCTCGTCGCGGCAGATGTTCTCAGGCCTCTGCGAGAGGTTGACGCGCTGCTTAGCAGGCGGCTTCTCGTTCGAGCGTTCGACTTCGGCCCTTGTGCGGGAGTCGTAGCGCCCTAGGCAAGCGTACTTGCTCGGTCTTGCGGAGTTTCCTATACGGCCTGCAAGCCCGTGAGTGTCGCACTGTGCTGCATCTTGGGTTAATAAACCCGTTGTTGTTGTTATCCTGCCTCGTGCGTGGTTTCTGCGCCGTGCCGGAGAAATCGATGAACCCGGCCGTGGCGTCTTCGCGCGCAGCGGCAGTGGAGGACGTCGCATCCCTACCCGGTTGCGCATATTAGGTAAGCCTTGTGCAAACCTATCTCCACATAACTGGCGCCCAACTTGGTTTCGGCATGGCTTCAGAGCAGACCCCTTCGAGGCGCTCGTTCCTGTTCGATCCTGTGGCGACGGACTTGATCTCGTTCGAGGCGGACGGCTGCAACAGCAAGGGGTACGGCCCTCCCGGCGTCCCTCTGCTTTTGTTCACCGAGAGAGATCCCTTTTTCGGGGCTCCATATGGTGATGCGAGTCGCTTGAACGAGAACCACAGTCCTAGCCAAGCCAGTAACGGGCTGTATCAGCTGTTCGAAACTCGCGCGCTTACGGGCCCGTCCCCGGCGCAGTCTCCGCTCGCTGACCTTTCCCCGTCCGCAGCACGGTTGACAGCTCAAATAGCTGCACCCAGTCCTTCCTACCAGGGGCACTCAGGTGTTGGCGGGAACGCGCCTACTGACCCGTCGTGGTCGCGAGCGCAAAGGGTTGACGATGTCGTTCGCGAGCATGCTCGCTTAATCGACAACGTCGCCGCGTTCACCGACGCTCGCTGGCCTGAGACGCGCGTAGGCGACGCGTTCGACGGACGTGGGCCACCGTGCTTGACTGTCGACCCACTTGCCAGTCGCGTGAGGCCTCAAGCACCAGTCGGAGCGCAAACCCTACCCTCCTCCCTGCCATATACTGGCCCTTTTCGGTCGGACGCGCATGTCGGGGAACAGGCGCGCGCACCTGTCACGGCCACGCCCGCGTCGGAGCAGTCACCGCTGCACGCAACTGCGGCGCAGCTCCTAAACGTTCTGTTGGAAGTGGTGCGCTCGCAGCCTTTTGCTTTAAAGGGAAACCCCTAGTCCCCTCAATGCAAGCGTTCCGAGTAGCTTAAGGGTACCTCTGCCTGAGTACGGCGGTTATTTGGCCGCATCAGTGCCACAGAAAACCTCAATGCGCTGCACCGCTATCAGCAGGCTGAGCGACAGCGTTATGCTAGGCCCTGTTTTGAACGTGTCGCTGACAGCCCAAGCGGCGAGGCGGTACCGGCTCGTCGGCCACCAAGCTCGCTCGATGGAGGAGTTAAGGGCGCTCTTCCGTAGCGAATTCCTTCCTCCTGTATACGAGCGCCGCATGCGTCGCGAGTTAGGGCTTCGCACACGGCATCCCGACGAATCTCTTCTCGAATACGTTCAGGCTTTGCAGGAGCTCTACCTCCTTGCCGATCCTACGGCATCCGACGCCGAGAAGGTGGAGCGAGCCATACGTCAGGCTCATCCAACCTTCGCCGCTTACCTTCGGAGCGCCCGTTATCTTGACCTAAACGAGCTGGCATCCGATGCGAAGCGTATTCAGGCCGACATTCTGGCGGCGCGAGCCTATCGCCTGCCGCCACCGCCGTCCGCGTCTCTCGAGCCTCGTTGCGCGTGAGCTGGTCGTGACTCGTCACCAAGGAGGATTTAAAAAAATTGCTGGAGTGGAAATGGCTGCGGAGGACTTAAAAAAAATGCTGGAGTGGAAATGGCTGCGCAGAAGTGAAGCCGTTCCTCTGGCAAGATGGCGGCTGTAGCGGCAATCTAGGGGCATTAAAACAGGGCGTTAACCTCGCACGCCCAACAAGTTTACTGTGGGAACTTTTTCGGGTCACATAGTGCTCCAAGTGCGTCTTAGAGTTACTAGTTTTCTTTAGTGAGCCTCTAATGGGAGGCAAAGTTCTTTGAAGATTCAGTCATCCATACTCGTTTCTGTATGTTATTTTGTCGGGAACAACTATCTTTTAATATAGAACTAACGCAGCATTTACATAACATATCAAAGCCACTTGATCTTCAAGTGGGCACTATCAGAAAAGAGCATGTCTCCGCCATCTTGGCAAAGGCAAAAGCTGGCTTCACTTCTGCTGGCAAGGCAATGCAGCAGCTTCCACTCCAGCAATTTTTCTTTATTCCTCCTTGCTCGTCACACTGGTGCTCCCCGAACCATGAGGCGGCCTCTGCCGCGAGAGACCGAGACGTGCTCGATGCGTCGCACCGCGCTCTGGACCCGTACTCGTACGGCCGGGCGGCCACCGTTGCCCGAAAGCGTGAACAAGAACAGAAACCCCGTGCTCCAGTGCACGAGGGGATATTCAATCGCAGTGCCCCCACTGCGGCTAGCGAACGCACACCTCGTAGCTCGAAAAGATCGCCAAAATCCCCCCCTGTTGGAGGAAAGGCGTTGTGTGCTTTCGTTGCCAGGAGCGTGGTCACACCGCGCGTGAGTGCAACGCGCCCCAACCGACACAAGGGCCTCCTCACCCGTCGGGAATTGAGGTGAGCCATCGGTGAGCTCCCCCTTGCCGGCGGCTGCAGCAGTGAGAGAGTACGGGGGTGTAACACGACCTCTGGCACCGATGGCGTGTCGCGCTGGACCTGACATTCCAGCCACGCCGGCGCTGTTCATCGCCCTTACGATCGCTGGTCGAGAGTTAGCGGCGTTGCTGGATAGCGGGGCTTCGATCTCGCTGTTCGGCGAAGAGGTTAGGGCTCATTTGCGCGACCGCTCTGTCCGCATTCGAGCTTGCGACACTAACGTCCACCTCGCCAGCGGTACCGCCACCTCTTGCGGCGCTGCGCGGTTGGTTGTGCGTTGGGAGAATCGCGCAGGCTGACAGCGCTTTGTGCATCTCCCTGGTCTTTCCGTGCCTGTGATTCTCGGTCGCAACTTTCTCGCGCGCACAGGTATCGTGATTGACGTCGCATGCTGAGGCTACAGGGACGGGCCTTTCGGCGCCCTACGGCCTTTTGCTGCACCTCCCGTGGTCTCGGCTGCCAGTAAATCGACGGGCACCACGCAGAAAAAGGAGGAAAGGAGACCAAGCGTTGCCTCCGCGACCCGCGTCTCCCCCTCCGACGCCATGACTGGTCCTTTGGCCGGCGCGGCGGAAAATGGTCCGTGCGTACAGCTTTCCCTCGAGCATAATGCTGCCGCGGTGAACGACGTCTTGGCTATGCCGGTGACCGCCCCGCAAAGCAGCAACTCGAATGGCTCACTGCAAGCTTTGCCGGACAGCTTGTCGAAACGCAAGAAAGCACGCCTGTCGTCGCTGTTGACACGTTTCAGCGATACGTTCACGGAAGTCCCGGGTTGCACCTCTATGGTGAGGCCCCGGATCGACACAGGTGACGCACAACCGTGGAAATGCAATCCTCGCCCCGTTATTGCAACAAAGAGGAAAGCGATTGACCAGGTACTGGATGAGTTGATTGAGACCGGAGTTGTCCAACGCTCAAACAGTCCTTGGGGTTCACCGGTAGTAATGGTCCACAAAAGAGACGGCTCTCACCGGCTCTATGTGGACTACCGCCGACTGAACGAGGTCAAGAGGAAGGATGCTTATCCTATGCCTAACGTTGACTTGATCGTGGCTGCTCTAGGTGGTGCTTGCTACTTCAGCACCTCGAAAGCTAGCCGCGGTTTCCTACAGGTTCAGATGGAGCCGGCTGACGCGGAGAAAACTGCGTTCTCCTCTCACAGAGGTTTGTACGAGTTTACCCGCATGCCGTTTGGCTGTTCCGGAGATGCAGCTACGTTCCAGAGACTGATAGACCGCGTTCTAGGGGACGCTAAATGGCAACATGCCATGGCGTATCTCGACGACATCGTCATCTTCTCCCGGACGTTCGAGGAACACCTTCATCACTTGGAGGATGTCCTCGGGAGATTGCGTGCCACCGGGATGACTCTGAACCCGAAGAAAGCTCAAATAGCTGAGACTCACATCTCACTAATCGGCTTTACCATTTAGAGCGGTCGTGTTCTGCCGTGCGAGGAGAAGGTACGTGCCATTGTGGAGTACCCAACGAAGACAAACATTCAGCGCCTGAGGCGCTTTTTGGGCATGGTGAACTACTTTCGACCGTTCATCCGAAACTGTGCGGCCTTCCAAGCTCCCTTGACTGCACTTTTGAAAAAGTCGGCACGATGGAACTGGGGGCCACAACAAGAGCGAGCCTTCATGGCGCTTTCCGAAGCTCTAGTGACCACAGCCGAGTTAAAGCTCCCCGACCTGAACAGAAAGTTCATTGTCCAAACGGACGCGAGCGACCAGGGTCTCGGCGCGGTACTCCTCCAGGAGCACCACGGCGTCCTCCAGCCAGGCGCCTATGCGAGCCGGTCACTTAACGCCGCCGAGCATAACTATAGCGTCACAGAAAGGGAATGTCTCGTCATAGTTTTTGCTCTCCGGAAGTTCGACTGCTATGTCGATCGCGTGCCATTCGTGGTGGAAACGGACCACATGGCACTCACCTGGCTTAAGCGCTTGCGCGAGCCCGCGGGCCGCCTCGCGTGCTGGGCGTTTACCTTGCAGCGGTACAACTTTGTTGTGCGCTACCGAAAAGGGAGTTCGAACGTCGTGGCTGACACCTTGTCGCGTGCCCCCGTTTCGGCGTCCGACACCTGTGTCCGCCACTCCCGAGAGCATTCGCATCAGGTAGACCCCGGGCCCTCTGGCTCCAAAAAGTCGAAAGACGCGAACCCCGATGGCGAAGCGACTTCCGAGTCGACGGCCTCGGGTGAGGACGCATACCTGGTAGGCCCTGTCACGTCCACCGGTATTGTCTTTTGCAGAGAGGAGCTGCACAAGGCACAGCAGGACGATCCGTTTTGTCAACACATCGTTGATGAGCTCAAAGAGCTGAGCTTCCAAGTGGAGCGTGGCGGCCAAGCCGCCGGGCGCGAACAGACAGTTGGTATTGCTGTCGGCGCCAAGTGCCGTACGCAGGTTGGTATTGCTGCGGGCACATTGGACTCATACCTGCTTGATGCCGACGGCGTTCTCCTGCACTACGTCCCATCTCAAGACGATCCCCAGGAGTCTTTCAAGGTGGTGATACCCCGCAGTCTAAGGAAAGCCACCTTAGGTTGTTTCCACGACTCGTGGTTGGCCAGACACGCGAGTGGCCTCAAGACTTTTCAAAAGTTGTGCCGCTGCGCTACCTGGCCTGGCATGAAGCGTGACGCCCTTCACTACGGCTGCTCATGCCGCGTGTGCCAATGCGTTAAGCCTCGCGGGGAAACCTCCCGGGATCATGCAGTCGATCGACAGCCAAGAGCCTTGGCAGGTCGGGGCCTGTGACATAATGGGACCTTTCCCAAAAAGCCGGAGATGCTATGTTTTTGTCCTGGCTGTCACAAATCACTTCACGAAGTGGGTCGAACTGTTTCCCCTTCGGAAGTTAACGGCACGCGTAATCTGGGACAAAATGACCGAGGTCTTTACCCGCTTTGGCTTTCCGGCGGAGTTGGTCACGGACAATGCGTCCTATTTCACGTCCAAGGTGTTTGTGGATGCGTGTGCGGCCTTTGGCATTAAGCACCATTAAAACCACGTATCACCCACAGGCCGACCCGACCGAGCGGATCAACCGGAACCTCAAGCCCTTGCTGACAGCCTTTGCGCAGCTAAAGTCCCTAGATGAAACAGGGTAGCGTCACTCATTGTTCTCGAGCCGTCCTCCTCACTCTCTCGATTACTACTCTATTTCTCGGTCATCCGCGTCTGTAATTGGTGCATTACTTGCACGTGATCTTGCAAACGGCTGGTGGTGTTATTTATTACTATGCAAAAGGTTCAAAACGAGCACGCATGCGCATATGGCTCCAGCCGTATTCTCGCCGTGACCAGAAGACAAAATCGTAGCCAGAACATAAACTGAAGAGGAGGAGCGTTTCGGTGTGCGCTAAGTCGACCAAGATTGTTTCGCCATGCTCGTTCAATGCAACATCTGCGTTTTTCAGCAATGCTGCGTTGCCGTAAACAACAGAAAACGGTTTCGCTGTCTTCAACTTACCTCGTGCTTTCCAAGATGAAGCGCACCATGAAGTGCAACTATGAACCAATTCACGCGAATTCTTTCGTGCAACTCCGTCAACGCATGTCGACGCGGATCTACAAAGCGAGTTCACTTGTCGGTTTTTATTGAAACGCCAGGCGCGCGTCTAATGCGTGTCTAATGCATGCCAGTGGGTAAAAATACATGTGGTTATGCACGTATATAGAACAGCTGTAGGTTGTAATCAATGCACCTTCAGAAACAGTTCACTCTTGTTCAGTTCCCGCTTGAGCCGAAACGCGCTGCTTCGAGACACCTCACCAGTAGAACTCTCACTTTTCAGGAAGTTTCCAGCACCGCATCAGAATCACTTGGCATCACTATTGTCCAAATGGGCACATTTAAAAAAAACGTCGTCGCAGTGCTGCTGGACGAGTGTTCGTACCAGTCTGGTCGTAGTTTTTTTTTTCTTGCGTGTGCACAAGCCGGTTGTAATCAATCGTCACAACGTCACGCCCTGTGGCCACTTACAGGATCCAGCAAGAAGCACGTTCACAGTGTCACAACACGAACAAAACACAATCGGAGAAGTGGACTAGTTAGAACTGGACGAAATACCGCGGCCGTGGAACTAAACTGTACTACGCGAGACGCCATGGCTAGTGGTGTAAAGTATAGAACTGCACAACATTGCCGGTTGAGTAACGCATATCCCGCTTGCTCTTGTGTTGTGCCGTTTATGTTCATAAAGGTAACTGTTTATTCTACGTCTTATTTCGTTCCATTTTGTTTCATTTACATCAATTCACCGTAGCAACAGAACCCGAACATTTGCTTTAGGATGAAAGTTTCGAACCTTCTAGGGGGCGCTTCAGCCAAATAAGCGAGGGGGAAAAGGGAGGGTGTCGCTACCTTGGAAACTTGTTTTATATAGGGACCTTATGCGCAGCAATACAGGGATTGGGATGCTTGTCTTAACGAGATCGGCTTCTCCTTGCGGTCAACGGTCAATCGCTCGACAGGGTACACGCCCGCTTTCCTCAACTTTGGTAAGGAGCTGCCTAACCCCATGGACCGCGTCCAACGGGGCGGAGGCGGGGCAAGCGCCGCCTGTCTGGCTACGCGGCGGAACTGCACACACGGATGGACGCGGCCCTCAACCTGGCGCGTTCCAACCTGGCAAAAGCGCGAGCAGGTCAGATGGATCAATACGACCGGTCGCATTGGGATGTCCATTACGATGTCGGTTATCTCGTCCTCAGGCGCCATCACGTCTTGTTTGACGCCACCAAAGGCATCTCGGCCTCCCTTTCGGCCAAGTGGATGGGCCCATACCGAGTGCACACCAAAGTGTCGCCCCTGGTATACAAGCTGGCTGACTCCCAAGGGAGACCAGTCGGTGGTCCAGTTAACATATTCGACCTCGAACCTTTCGTTGCCCGCAGCAACGACTTCGCGGAGAGGGAGGTGGTCACTGAACCGCAAGGAAACCGGGATAAGGCTGGCTCCAAACCACGCCACCGGTACAACCTGCGGAAACGCACCTAGGCTGATTTTCGCCCCCGGCATGTAGCGGGACGTCATCCCCTCAATCTAAAAAAGCGGAGGTTATAGCTGCAGTGCGATCGCCCATCCAGCAGCAACAGTAACGGCTACCTGGCGAGCTTTCTCCCTGGTAACAACATTACGCGCGCTGCGCATGGAATATCCACTCTGTTCCCAGTGCTCCCGGCAGCTCGAGAGAGAAAAGCCTTTTCCCCGGTGGCTCACTCTCTCACTGGGTATTTTCCCCGTAGTCGGCGAGAGAAGGGATGCGTGCGCCCTGTTGGCTGACGCAACCTTCAATCCGACGGAGTTGGCTCTCTTTATTGGGCGAGCCTGTCGCGCCTCCGGGGCCGCTCCTTCAGTTGCGTTTCGGCTTTTCACCGACACCCCAGCTTTTGTTATGTCCTCCTCAGTGACCCGTTCTTCCAAGAAAAAGCCGGGGAGACCAGCCGCGCGCTCGGTCGTTCCGCAGGCACCGGCCGCCTCCATCCTGCCTCCGTCGCCGCCTCCGTCGAATGCTCCCCCGGCCCCGGCTAACAAGACACTGCCTTGTCGTGAAGTCGCTACGTGGACGTTCCAACATGGCACTGAGGCTCCGGTCGCCTTCCTGTCGACTCTTCACTGGTCCAAGCAACGTAAAGTCTGGGTGGGTTAGACCCCGAGTCCGTCCCGCGTCCTTTCCGTGGACGCACCCTTTCGGACCTGCTCGACGCTTCCGGAGGGGCCTCGATGGCGCCTGTTCCTGAGGCCTCCTACTGCGACGCTTGTGGTGTCCTGCTAGTAGACGAGGCTACCCACCTCCGTTCGCGGGTTCACAGAACGAAGTCCGGCAGTGCTCCTGCGGTTCTGTCCACTCCGGCGATGCCGCCTGGCCCGGGCCTTCAACCTGCCCTGTCGACCGACTTCGTTCCCTCGGTCGTGGCGGCGCTTGTCATGGACTCATCATTCAAGTCGGCCATCGCTGTTACGGTGTCTGCCGCCCTCCCTCGGCCCCTGGTCCCTGCTGAGACGCCGCAGAACGAAGACACCGGGGCCCCCGTCGATCTCGTGGACGGCACTGAGCTGGACCTCAGTTGTTTCGAATACAGGTGTCGGTGGATTTTTTACGGCGTCTTTAGGGCGGCCTCGGTCTTAGGAGGGGGGGATGTGGGAATTGAGAGCGCCCTCCTACATGGCGCCTGGTTCCCAGCTGCCGCACGTGCGCCGACGGCGTAGCCCGGGCGCACATAAGCGCCAGCATCCGCCAAGATGGCTGCCAGGGCTCCTCTTGGTCTGGACCAGTCAACCGTCGGCTTCTTCCCGCGTGTTGTCTCAGCAGATATGTGATAATAATTGTTATTCACGTGTCTTGATGCTCCGTCTTTTCGTTCCCTCGAGCTCCACACCAAGTTCGCACACATGAAAGCCATGTTTTGGTGGTGGTGCAGCACACTGACATGTCCCACTATTTTTTGATGTCCACGAGCTATCAAGCACGTAAGGTCATTACAAGTTCGTCACGGCTATTCAAGCAATCTATTCCCTCGTCTTAAACGCTCTCTCTAATAGGGATTTGTTTCACTTGAGATCACCTCGAAGTCACGCTGCAGAGCTCTTCATTGTTACCACTGGCTATTTTACGAAGGGTAGTGAAGCTAGTGCTGACTCTTTCCTCTTTGGCTGCCCTCTCCGACAAGGTGTATAAAATAGATCCTTCTTAGCTATCCGAACCTTATACAAGTTCGAAGAGTCACAAACATGACACCCTTACAGTGACGTTGACTGCCAGTCGGGCATCAACCCCGAATGTTTCCTCGTCAAACCAAGATGTCACTACTGACCTTCGTGCTGACATTCAGCGACTCACATTTTTTATAGCGAACAACTCACCACAATGGCTGAAGGCACTTCATTGAGCACACTTTAGAAATGGACAATGCTACAGCTCATCTCGACCTGATTCGCCAGCACATTTTGGTTGTCCACCTACAGCGAGCCGTTTTGCGTAGTCTTGCCAGCCCTGCTGCTACCAATAAGGTTTTGGAGAGTCTGCATGAGTTTTCACAACACCATGTGGCTAGATAAACCGCCTTCAGAACCACTTACGGCGACGTGCGACTGTCGCCTGTTTCCCTGCTGCGTGTTCTTTTTTGAAACCCCACTTCCAGACTTCGGTTTCCAGTCGACACAGTAGCAGAGATTACCGTAGTGCCCGCTCGTAGCACAGACAAAAACTGTAAGCCAATCATGCAATTGCAATCTGTGATTTCCAGCTAAATTGAGGTGAATATTGAACTTCTGTCCGTCATGCAGTATTTAGTGAGTGTCTTCTGTCGGTCATGCAATATTTCGTACCAATTTATCGCCACACTACGGCATCCTGGTCAACATGCCAAAGAAATGGATACTTGAATGCCCTTTTGGATCTAAATTTTCTGGCGTGGTTTGCTAGATCGAGTCATTTGCAATCATGATATGGCACGCTGTTACGGAGCCTTCTTCTCGTGGCACCAGAGAAATCGACCCTAGCCAAAAAGATTTCGAACATATGCTGAAAAGTGGTAGTGTTTGTTCTTTATCTAGTGTATGGTCGTCAGATCTGCATATAGTGCCTAAGGAAAGTGGTGATTGAGTTCAAGTGGGCATTATTTGCTCTAAACGCAGCCACTATTCCCGATAGATACTCCTGCCAGACATTCAGGGTCTTACAGCCACTTCCATAAATTTGAAGTGCTTTGCTCTGACAGGGCAAGCGGGAATAAAGATGTGAAGCATTGTAGCACAAATACCTGATGGGTGGTCGAACATGTAATCTGAAACATGTGGTTTGTGAGCGAAGATTGGTGTTCCACATTATATTGGAGGCAAATAGTAGGGCGAAGCTCCTGAAGGCGTGGGCCTCTCCATTTCTTGTTTGTATGTACAGGAGAGCCTATAGTTCCACCGTTGCCAACTACCCACTGTTTCGCCTTTCCAAACAATCCACTACGCCCCGTCGCGAACCTACCCAACCGCGGCGGTCTTGTGGCTAAGGTACTCGCCTGCTGACACGCCGGTCGCGGGATCGAAGCCCGGCTGCGGCGGCTGCATTTCCGATGGAGACGGGAATGATGTATGCCTGTGTGCTCAGATTTGGGTGCGCGTTAAAGAACCCCAGGAGATTGAACTTTCCGGAGCCCTCCATTACGGCGTCTCTCATAATTATATGGTAATTTAGGCAGGTTAAACTCTATATATCAATCAAACCATCACGAATTCACCACTTCAGCGACCGTAAAACATACCTGTTGAGAAGTAGGCAATAATAAATGCAGAATGGTCGTGTACTTGTATGGAGGTGCGCATTAAATAACCATAGATTGTCCCTCTGTGTTGAGCCCTAGTTTGTACGTGAACGCCAATAATTCCACCTTTGCAAACTGCCCATTACTTTGTCCTTGCGAACATCCTACTACTACTCATCAACGATCCACCACTTCGCCGGCAATAAAGTCGTTCTATTGAATTCAGAACGGCACCAGCGTATAGCTACCACCAACGATCAGTAAAGCTTTCTGTATAAAGATATACAGTGTTTGTCACGTCATTATTGATGTAGTGGGCGATATTCGTGGATGGTTCATGTTCTAACAAGAAACCCTCCAGCGATTCACCCAACTCAGCACCATTCACTCCGAGGAGATGCTGTGATCTTTCATAAGCTTTCATAAGTATGAGGACTTCGTACGCAAGTATATTTTACCTGGGAATTTTTTATGCGGAGAAATAATTCTTTACATAAAACGGCTTTCATAAATGCTCTGTTTTCTTTGGCAAGAGTGCACCTGGCAGGTCTATTCAAAATAAAAATTCTGAACACGTTTAATTAAGAGCTAGTCATGTCAGTAACTGACTCTGTCACCGTGGGTAATGTCTGTCTTTTCTATATAGCTTAGACATTTAAGTACAGCTCTGTAATTACTTTGATCTGATCTGGACTCAATTAACGTAAAAAAACAGCGGTCCCTCAAACAGATTTTTTTATTACGAAAGAGCAGACCGAACGTTAATTGAGATTGCGGCGGTAATATTTCAATAGAGCCAATTATTATGAAGATTATTTATGAGTGCAAAAAATAGAGCGTTCGAATCGCGTGTCACGCAAGGATATTGCAGTGCTGCAAACAAAAAGACACACTATTTTGAACGTTCTACTTGGAGGGTATCGGTGGTATGAGATGACGTCAATGACTAAAGTGTAGGTGCACATATGATTTCATTCAGTGAGTGGATGCATATACACAGGACTGCTGATTGAGCCCCAGGTGGTCAAAATTTTTGGAGCCCTCCTCTACGGCATCTCTCATAATTGAATGGTGGTGTTCGGACGTTAAACCCCACAAATCAATCAGGACTGCTGATTGTTTTTTTTTGGCGCCCCAATATCTCGAAGAAACTATGAACATCACAAAGTATGTGCTGCAAAAGGTGCGAAGGTCGTAGTAAATATTTAACAAGGACAGGGTGTCATAAAAATACTTCTTTCCCAAAAGTGGCTATTTCTCTGTATTTGTTTGAATTGGAACAAGAAGAAATTGTGCTTGATGGCACAACAAACAGTAGGTGGAGCTAGCAATGCTTTACCTGACATGCTGCACCACTGCGAATCATTCGTGTCGGTAACCACTTGAAGATTATAAGCAAGCCAGATTTATATAGGCAGTCTTCAATCACTCAAGCAAAAAAACTTCAGAGTGGGAAGCAAGGCCAATAATAGAGCACAAATATCTCAGTGTACTCAAGAGCTTGGCTTCACCATGCTTGGCTTCAAGCGCTTCAAGAGCTGTGCTTCAAGTGTTCACCATGTTAGGAGCAGAATGTTGCGTGACAACTAAGAAATGAATTTGAAGGGGTCTTCATGGGGCCCAGAGTTTTGCATGTATTCCTCATTTTAAGCTTGCTTTCTGTTTATGTCCAAATATTTTAGCTTCCGGCTGTGTCTGTCCAATGCGCCTCTGCAAAACACTGCTTAGGGGAGGCATACAAGCAATTACAACATGCAACTACGTGAAAACTACCACCTTTTGGTTTCATGTTATAAACAACATAGTTATTACCTTATTGAAAACCTTATGCGTAGTTGTTAACGATCCGCTCCTGCAAAACACTGTTTATGTGAGGCCTACGAGCAATTACAAATTGCAACTACGCGAAAACTACCACCTTGTGGTTTCATGGTATAAACAACATAGTAATTACCTTATCGAAAACCGTATGCGCGTTTGTTAACCATCCGCTAATCTTCGGAGCTAATAACCTTGTGCATTTCAATGGGAATATTAACTACATTCAGATTCTATTTTGGAGCCCTACTGGTCGGGAGACCCTTCCGAAATTACCTGCATATTGGCGAAATTGTACCACCAGGTTACTTGAAGATTATATTTAGTGTTCCTTTTCACCGCGAATTGCTATGGCGCTCAATTTCCACTCGAATCACAATGGCTGAGAAATCTTCATTTAAAATATAAATCAAGGTGTATTTGGCCACAACATTTTGTCGCTGTTTGATAATGGTTTAGGGAACGAAGCACCTTAGAATTTCAGCTTCTCAGTATTTCATACGGTCTCGTCGGTTTCAGATGTTGGGACTGTGGAGCCGCAATAGTAGTTGTATTTCTTTGCGATTAACGTCGAAGTACCACCTTATTGTTATTAGAGATTCTGTGGTGGAGTGCACCAAGCATTTACACTTACTAGGTTTCTCTTTTATGCACCTAATATAGGCAAATGGGCCTCAAACAATTTCACCTGTATTAAAAATGCAGCCGCCAGATCCTGGATTCGATCCAGCCACCTGCGGGTCAGCACCCAAGCGCATTAGCCACTTTTAGCAGCATGGTGGGTCCATGCCAAGTTGTCGTCATGGTTCTTCATTAAAAGAAAACTAGAAAAATTCGGAATTCACTAAAACGTTGCAGTTAACAATGAGCGACATTTTTGTCAATGATTCCAAAATAATTGCGGTAGTTTCAGCAGCAAGAGATTTACAATATGTAAAAAAAGCGAGTCTACATCCACCCCCGTCAGCATGCTGAAAGTGGGGGCATGTACGTTATCTTTGTTTTTTCTCGCGAAGCTATTCTTCATTTGGACGTACCACTCAGCCGCTCACTAGGAACTTGCTTCCGTGGATTGTGTTGTTTCATCCAGCAATCTCGGACGCCAGAATAGCTTCTCGCCCATCGGCACGCGTCAGCGGTCTTCTGATGTCATGTAGCTCTCGCCGGACGGTGCCATTCTTAGGACTCTTTCGACCCTGCATCTATCTGTCCTTTCTCTCCTGCTCATTTTTTTAGATTTTTCTGCTTACATCATCCCCTAACAGCTTAGCCGTGTCGCCTATAATGCATACCGAAATTAGTTCATTTTTTTCCTTCAAGAATCAATTACTCACTAGGCGTGTTTAGCTGAGCATACCTTACAGCTCAGCCACGTCCGAATGTAGCCTCTCGAGACAGTACAGGTATGGTAGTGTAGGGAACTGCATAGATTTCCTAATTTGATGAGATGCGCAAACAGTACCAGTAAAACGATGGCAAAACCAAGTCGACGCACTTTCGCCCTCCACTCCATAGAATTTTTAAGTGGCACAAAAAAGGTGCTCTGTGTTCCCAGTGCTACGTAAGCTGAGTGCCTCTCGTTTTTGAACCATGCCTTCCACGACTAACTCACAATGTGCCCTATGCAGGAACTAATCGAGTAGGCCACGCTTAAGCAGTGCGTATGTTACAGATGATGCGGCATACCGAGCATGACGTCACCACAATCACTCAGCGTCTGAAGAAACCTGGCACCTGTATTCTCGGTTTTCGCCTAAACGTTCTTTTTTTTGCTCCCACTTCTGTGAACTGTCACGTCACTTTTCGAATTCAGATGGCATCAAGCTGTCCTTACAGGCTCGAAAGTACATTAAGAAAGTGCTTCACCTTGTGCTTAACGGGAGTGCGCCAAAAATGGGATGAGTGGGTATCATATTTATTGCGTATTGTTTCCCCAAATGGTGGTGGTTGCAGACGAAAAGATTGTCTAATAGGTAATGTAAGAGCACTGGGACAAAGTTTACCAAGGTGGTCAGGTATGTCATTGAAAAGCGGGTGAACAAACCTGCATCTATGTGTATGGTAAATCACAATATTTGAAAATGCAGTTCTTGAAATATATATGAATATCGATGGGGTGTTTGGGAACAGAGGCACAGTAAAGCACAAGAGATAGATTTTTTTATAAACACTGGTGCGCATCGCATGGCGCACCCTCCACAAGACGCACCCTTCCTTTCTTAAATGTGAGGTGCTTCCTTCGAGTATTAAAAAAACTAACTCCAGAGGCATTTATGAAAGCAAAAGCTTTACCTTCAGAATCGAGGCTGAAAATTACCCACTGGCGATGCCCACGCGAGCATTGCTGAAAATGCACCTAATCGATTGACATGACCGTAGGGAACATTAGATAGACGTCACGTAGCCGCAAAGCTTCTGACATCATTACGACGTCATCGTTAAATCACATAACGTGATGTCCCCGCACAGCATCTCTTAGTCAAAGCTAGGGCGATCATGGAGGCAGGCTAAAACAGGTGAAGAGCGGAAGCTGGCAGTGTCTCTGTTTTTGGAGTCCACTGTAAAACCATTTTGGGGCAGCAGGATTCGAAAGGGGTGAGGAAAGATTCGTACCTCGACTGATAAGAAAACAATTCCGTAGATTCTACGTACCTTAGGAATGAATGTTATGCGAAGCATTATAATCCAAGGTGGCTATGTTAGCAAATATTTTCATTCCGCAAACCTTTACGAAGGGGGATGAAGATCTATCTATCTATCTATCTACCTATCTATGTATCTATCTATCTATCTGTCTATCTATCTATTTAGCCGCCTACGACTTATAGTTCTCCTGCCTGTTTCGATAGTAGTACTGATACCAAACTTGGTATGAAATAACATGACACAATGTCGAGCATAAGTGACTCGTCATTTCCTTAGCTTCACATATGTTGAATTTGATTTTACAGAACGTGAATGGATTATGAAGGTATATTTATTGAAATGTGAGGTTTAAAATCCGAAAACCACCATATGATTATGAGAGGCGCCTTAGTAGAGACGCCTTAGCGGAAACCACCAAGGGTTTTCTGACGTGCACCCAAATTCGAGCACACGGGCTTACAGCGTTTTTGCATCCATCTAACAGGCAGCCGACGCAGCTGGAGAGTCGATCCCGCGACCTGTGGCATCCCAATTCCACTAAATCACCCAAGCGGGGCGATTTCTCTCTTTCCTGCATTCATAATGTCATAATGCACGTCGCGAGTACTAAAACGTCATACGTGGCCATCAGACTTGGCCAACTTGAATTTCAATAATTTACTTGAGCTGACGTGCTGTCTAACGATCCAAGATGTCTTTTCCTTGTTATAATGGCATGCTTATTTATTAAGAATAATCAGTTTGGCTCTATATACAAATAGCAGAAGCCCATGTGCAATAGTACTTGTAACTGTCGCGGACCCTGAGTCCAACAATGGCTGTGAAAGACAATCTTAACAATGCGGAAGCAACAAAGTGGGGATCACCTCGTCGTTCTGTGTGGCACAACGTTGCCACACAGAACTACGTCATTTTTACGTAGCGTTTGTATATCATGGGGATTTGGCAACAGTTTTGCGAAAACATATCGACATTGATTTCCAGAAACACTGGACTTCTGAAAGAGAGGCCACTTACGTCTGTGTGGTTTATTCGAACAAACCGTATTTTATCAAAATAGGTGAGAAAAGTATGCAGACAGTATTGAGCGAAGTGCCAAAGTAATATTCTTTGGGAAGAACCTTGCCGCTCGTCTTTCGCTGGGACAAGATTTGATGGGGAAAGTCATCTGTTCCAACTTTTGGTTGCGAAGCAGTTTATACATGCAATAGGCACTTTGACCATCTATCTATCTATCTATCTATCTATCTAGCTATCTGTCTATCTATCTATCTGTCTATCTGTTTGTCTGTCTGTCTGTGTGTCTGTCCTTCCTGCCATCCATCCGTCTGTCTGTCTGTCTGTCTGTCTGTCTGTCTGTCTGTTCTACGTCTTGGAGCTCTCGTGATCACCGAATTCACTTAGAATAAAGCAAAATGAGCATTTGAGGGCATGATGGTTTGACGAATATGACTCGCTGTTGTTGACATAGATAATATTGTAATGAATTCAACAGAATAAACATCAAATGCTAATTTGTTTTGGGTGAATGTTTACCCTGAAACTGGGTGTGGAAATCCAAGAGACCGCTAGAATGTTCGAGAGAAGACTCTTCATCCACCTGGGCTTCTTCTTCTTCTTTTAGGCAGGTCCAACTCAAACTGACTCGTGCATGTGCATGAGAGACATGAGTGACGCGGCCAAAAGCACGAGTGCACGCGAGACGGTGGACGCGGATCATGCATAATAATGGAGAATTTAGTCAGTCACAGTGGGAATAGTCCCCCCTCAAATTACGAATCGTCCCAATGCACGATAGAGGCAGGCGAACAAGAGAGTTTTCCATTGTGTCACCTAATAGGCTTTTATATTAATATTGTGTAAGACTTCCGCTCTGTTTTGCCGTTTTGAACGGATGTGTGCATCGGCGATAACTTCATAGTTTAGGTCACTGATTTGTCGGAGAACCTGATACCGACCGAAGTATCGACAAAGGAGCTTTTTAGGAGCGAAGCTCCTTAAGGCGTGGGCTGTGCGTCCCCTGTATGTAGCCACCTCTCGTTTAGTTCTTGCAGTGTCCACTAGATGGCGGTACCGTCTCCTGTATGTCGCCTCCCCTCGTTTAGTTCTTGCAGTGTTCACTAGATGGCGGCACCGTCTCCTGCATGTAGCCACCTCTCGTTTAGTTCTTTCAGTGCTCACTAGATGGCGGGACTTGTAGCTGATGATGAAAGGATGCAAGATGTTATAAACTAGACGGCGGTACTTATAGTTGATGATGAAAGATGCGAGATGTTATAAAATAGGAATGATGTCACATATGGCACGTGTCATTGGTGGAATACAATCGTTCGATTTAGAGCGGCGACGTACGCTAAAGGGAGCATTGTAATAAAATCGAGTAGGCAAAATGTGCGGAAGATTCATGATTTACCAGGTTTTCCTCCAGAGCTTCGCCCACTCATCCTAATTCACTTCGTGGATATGGCGGAATTTTTTTTGGTAGGCTATGACATCGTATTAGTCCAGGCATCGTATCCTCACTCGCTTACCTGGGTTGTACTGAACTCTTCTGTGGTGCAGGTTGTAGTAGGTTGAATCCTTGTTCTGCTGTTATTGTGTTTGGTGTAGTGCTAATTGGCATGCTTTTTAGCTCTTTGTACTTTATATGGCTCGAAATCACTGTTGTCCACTGGCAACATGGAATCGAGTGTCGTCGTGACAGTACTGCCGTACAGCAGCCTTAAATGGTATGACGCGAATTGTCCGCCTGCTTGACCGTATTGTAGGCAAAGGTTACTAATGCAAGATTTGGTCTCATAATTTATGCTCAATGACACCGTACATCGACAGCATGTAAGCGATGGTGTGGTTCAGATGCTCTGTGAGCCTATTAGTTTAGTGATGGTATACATTATTCTTCTTTTGACTGGTGTTAGTAATTTTTTGCAACGACTGCATCAAACTAGCAGTGAACGCTACTCCTCGATCATCAGTCACGATGACTTCGGCTCCATGAGAATATCACAATCTCTTCGCGTACGTAATCAAACCTTTCCCCCTAGACATGTGCCGCATACCCGTAGGCGAGCATGTGGCACTGGTCATTAACAGTCGTATAGGAATGGCGAGAACAGACATAGGTAATTTTAACAGACTAGCCTTAATAAGAAGTTCGCATCTGCAGCGTTTACAGGATAAACTAAAAAACTTCACAGCATATACCAAGATTACATAATGATGATTGGGGCGATCTGTCCGTCCGCCTGTCATTCCGCCCGTCCTTGGACTATACTAATTGTCAACTATACAAAAATGACTAACGCCGTCTAGTGATATTTCTAGAACATATACACGCAACCCCTATCATTGAGCAATATGTAAAAAGAGGAGGCTACGTTCTACTACTATTACTACTGCTACTACTACTGCTACACTACTACTACTACAGGAGGAATGACCGATAGACTCAGCAGCTTCGCCCTTAAGTATAAACGTGAGGGTCCAAGCAGGGATTGAAATACAGGGTTTAGTGTGGCGCTCAAGTATTCTACCACAAAAGCGGGCCACGTTCCGGAACTCCTTTTGAAATAAACCCTAGTGGTCATGAAACATCAGCTGTGGTTTCACTGTTGGCAAACAAATTTTTAAACATTGTAAATGCACTGCTAGAATGCTGCTGTCAGATTGCGTTAACGTTAAATATGTCAATTGCAGTAACATCAGTTGCAGTGGGTATATGAACATCTTTTAAAAACGTGAAAAGCGAATGCAGATTAAAAAGCGGATCCCTACCGATAAGCATCCCAGGTTGTAGTGGGAGATGGTGTTGGTAGGGCAGTAAAAAGTCCTTTTTTCTTATAGCATCTAACTCATTGCACTGGATGAGAATGTGAAGAAACGTAAGTGATTCTCCACATCTCTCACACAATGGTGGATTTCCGGTGGACAGAAGATATGGAGGAAGCAACAAAAGGGGGAGGGCAGAGATGATAACGAGAAAGACATCCGGTTGGCTACCCTAAACTGGGAAATGAGGAAAGGGTAGAAGAAAGATAAAAAAGAGGGAAGAGGAGGAAAATACAAAGGAAGAGACTGACAGTAATTTCACTGTAGACAGAAGATAGGAATGGGTAGACACACTATAGAAGATATGAATGTGTAGAGCGTGTATATCCTGTTCTTAGCCTTCTAAGTGTTACTTCTGTGTGTCGTCATTTTGATAGTGGCAGCCACTTCCTAGTTGTGGCCTAATAGCATGGATTTTATTGTCTGTGTGTCTATCCCACGTGCTCTGCCAATACCCCTTGAGCTCTTGTTTTAGAAAACGTTTCAAGTAAAGTGCAGGGATTGGTATTGACGCATTGAAAGTGGTGTCATTGGCGGAAGCAGCCAGCTTGTCCACCAAAACCTTCGCTTGTACCAACGACATTCTGTTTTTATGTGTACAGTGTGCACAGAAGTGAGTAAAGTGACGCCAGAACGGGTTTTTTATGTTTTTTAGAAGTTTTAAAGACTTTAACCACACTTAGGGAATCTGTGTATATTACCGCCTTTTGTAATTTCATCTGTTAGGTGTGTTTTGCAACCGCCAGTGTTGCATAAGCTTCTCCTGCTAAAATGCTTGCATCAGGATGAAGAACACCCGACTCGGAAACGGATTAGCCCACCGCTGCATATGACTCAGAAGTGTTGGAGTTTGAGGCATTGGTAAAGAACTCAGGGCATGTGTAATAATGTTGTAGATTCATGAACTATGTATGTATGTGTGCAAGTCATGCGTGCTTTGTGACTTCCACGAAAGAGACATCACAGTCTATAAGCTGCCACTGCCATGGTGCCAGATATGCGGCAGGAGCCATCAAAGTGTGTTCGAGAAGTGGCACATCTGTTTCATCGGCCAGGCCCCTTACACGGAGCGAGTAGGGCTGCCTCAACTGAAAGATGTTTCTTTAACAATCCAGAAGTAGGAATATCATTATTTGTGAAATGAGAAGGACTTTACTTGTCTGCCTTCACCTTCAGAAAGAACACAAAAGACTAACATCTTTGTAGGTGGAGCGATCATTCATTCGAAAACACGTCGAGGCTCTCCACATAGACAGTTTTAAAAGCACCTGCAGAGAGGCGAATGCCTAGATGGTTGAGAAGGTTCAGAATCTTCAAGGCTGATGGTGTCGCCGACTGATAGATTATGGCACCATAATCTAAGTGTGTGCGTACAAAGCTTTTATATAAATTCATCAGACATTTTCTGTCACTACCCCACGTAGTGCGTGACAACACTTTCAAAATATTTATTGTTTTAAACACATGTCTTTTAAATACTTGATGTTAGGGATGGAGGTTAGATTTGTGTAATATGAGCCCAAGAAACCTGTGCTCGGTCTTCATTGACAGAAGGTGAACATGCATGTCACCTGTCGGAGTCAGGATAGAGGCCCGTTTTTCCGCAAAACAAGACGCAAGTGCTCTTTTGCACGTTGAGTAAAAAACCATTGTAATCTTTCCCATGAGATACTTTGTTCAACCCTATTTGGACCTGACGTCGATACATTAAAATGTTGCACGATTTGAAACGAATCTGTACATCATCGACATATATGAAGTAAAAACAATCACGTGGGAGGGACAGGGGCGAAAAAATTATTTTTAACTATGAAAAGTGTGCAGCTCAATACACCTCCTTGTGGCACTCCTGCTTCTTGGACAAATATTTGTGATAAGACAGTGCAGACTCAGACAGAGAATGTCCGGTAGAGAGGCAGCTATCGATGATTGTCAGCCTTCTACCCCGCACACCTAAGTGTGAGAGGTGTCACAATATGACAAATCGTCATGTAGTGCCATATAAATTTTCCATATCGAGGAATACAGAATGAAAAACTTGCTTATGAATAAAAGTGTCGCGAATTTGTGCTTCGATACGGACAAGGTGGTCAGTAGTGGAACGAGTCTCTCGAAACCCACACTTGTATGGGTCGAGTAGGCCATTAGTTTCAAGGAAGTGCATCAGACGCCTGTTAATGATTTTCTCAAAGACCTTGCAAAGACAGCTTGTTAACGCTATTGGCCTGTAGCTGGATATTGAGGCCGGGTCCTTGCCTTGTTTTAGAATTGGGATAACGATAGATTCCTTCAAGGCTGAGGGCAGCTTGCCGGAAGACCATATCGCATTATACAAGGAGAGGAGAGCTTTCTTGGTTTCAGTGGGCAGGCATTTTATTATTTCATATGGCACACGGTCGGGCCCTGGGGTAAATTTATTGACGCAGGTAAGTGAGGCTTGTAGTTCGGCCAAACAGAAAGGTTCATTGTGTATCTCATGTGTTGTGGTTTTGCGCTGTAATCTTTGTTCTTATATTCTGGTTGCCCCGCCACAGTGGTCTAGTAGATAAGGTACTCGGCTGACGCGCTAGTCGTGGGATCGAATCCCGATGGCGGCGGCTGCATTTCCTATGGAGACGGTTATGTTGTAGACCCGTGTGCTCAGATTTGGGTACACGTTAAAGAACCCCATGTGGTCGAAATTTTCAGAGCCCCCCAATACTGCATCTTTAATAATCATATGGTGGGTTTTGGATGTTAAACACCGCATATTATCATCATTTATTCTGGTTTTGTATCGTCGGAACGCTTCACTGTACTGTGATGAGCTGGAGACCTGTTCGAAGTGCGCTCCTAGAGTGTTAGCCTGGTCTTCCGAACTCTCCCCTTGTGTGTTCACCAGAGGAAGTGAATGTGTTTGTCGTCCTGCCACCCTATACACAATGTTCCAGTCTCTCGCCTCATCTGCGTATGAATAATGCCCTGATACAAATTTGTGCCAACTTTCCCTTATCGCCTGTTGGCACGTCCTCCTTCTTTGCGACTTGATGTTCCTAAAGTTTACAAAAGTCTCAGCTGTAGGCGAGTCTCTAAGCAACTGCCACGCCCTATTTAGTTTTTTACGCGCATCACGGCACTCATTATTCCACCATGAGACTCGTCGTTTGCCTGATGATTCACATGTTTGCAGAATTTATTTTTTTGATGCATCAACCAAGAAAGCTGTAAAGTAGCACAAAGCATCCTCTATAGTTAACGCCTCTATGTCAGTCCAAGTTAATGAAGTCATTTTTCGAAACTGTTCCCAATCGGCTTTGTCATTGAGCTATTTGGGAACCTGTGCAGGACCTGTATTTGTTATTATGTGTTGATAACAATAGAAAAACGGTCACTACCGTATGGATTATTAATGCCTTCCCTTTTAGGTAGAGGCAGGAGTGATGAAAATGTTTTGCTCTTGTCTATTGTGGAGTACGTGTTGTTAGCGTGTTGTAATATGTTGGGTCGTTTTGATCTAGGAGGCACGCACCAGAAGAAAAAAGGAACTGTTCAATTAGGCGCCCTCGCGCATCGCAGCGAGAGTGCCCCCAGATGCTACCATGCGCCTTAAAGTCGCCTAGGACTAGGTAGGACTCTGGAAGTTCGACTTTGAGGGACTAGAATTTAATGCTATTCAAGACAGTGTTGTTAAGGTATGTAGAGGGAACAGATGGTCACTGCCTCAAGGGATGTTTGTAGTTGTAGAAGTGTGTACGCAATCCTTAAATTGACTATAATGGCAACTTCGCCGGATGACAAAACAGCGAAATCGTGGCACTTCCGAAAAATAATGTTATGACATAAAAAGTTGATGTGTTTAAGTTTTAGGTCTGTCTCTCGTACGCACAGCACTTCGGGTGTATGTTTCTGTAAAAGATCCTGGATATCGTCGAGGTTTCTCAGCAGTCCTCTGGCGTCCCAGTATAGTGTATTTTTCATTTTAATGTTATGTGGTACTGTGTGTGCAAAAAGTATTGCGTTACAATACAGAGCCTTTTGGGGGCCCCGTGATGTGGGGTTTTTTTTTCTTGCCGCGCTCCAAATAGTTGCGCCTGTCCTTCGGCGTCTAAGGCACCAGAGAAGTGGGAGTTTTATCCATCACCTCTTGTGAGGTAGTGGATGGTGCCTGCTTGGCAGGCACGTTCACAGAACTTTCAGACCTAACTGCGCTTGCAGTGGTCGGAGGTCCAGCAGACGCGGGAGTCTGCCGACCTTGTTTTTGAGATGGCGGAGCAGTACAGGCTGCTCCAGCCGGGGACGCTGGTGGCACTAGCGCAGCCACACTCTGTGTGACATTCGCGGGTGCAGAAACGTGTGGCGCTGCGCCCCGGCACGTCACATTAGCGAAGGAGAGAAAAGACTGGTTGTGTAGTGCGAACGGTGGCCATGCTTCTTGGAAATACATGTTAAATTTGACCTCAGCTTCTACTATTTGTTTGTCTTTTTACCTTGTGGAGCATGATCGTGAGCAGCCAGTGTGATCTACTTTACAGTTCGAACAACGAGTTGTTTTTTAGGTGCAGTTGTCAGATATGTTATGCATAAATACACACTTTGCGCAAGTGGCGCGCCCTCTGCAACTCGGTGATCCATGCCCGAAACGTTAACACTTGAAAGAACAACGAGGATTAGGAATGTGTGGTCTTACACGCAGCTTACAATAGCCGGTTTCAATTGATTCTGGTAGGCCACTGGTTCCGAAAGTAATCATTACGTGTTTTGTAGGCGTCTGTTTGTTGTTACGCCTAAATATTATGCTCTGTACTTTCACAACGTTCTCATCTTGTCATCCTTCGAACAGTTTGCTTTCACTCAGATTGATAAGATCATCATCAGGAATTACCTCGCGGACACAACTGTTTGAGTGTGGGCCCACTGAAACAGCAGTGTCCCCAAATGTTACAGTCAGGATAGATTGTCGTTTTGAGCTTTGTCATGAAACTCCAGAAGGAGATCGCCACTTTCCGTCTTTGTCACTTTATAACGCGGACATATTGCTTCGGTGAAAGTTTTAGACACGAGAAAAGGTGAAATTGCACGTACTATTTTCTTTTCATTCTGGCTATGAATAAGATGGTACTTTGGTAAGGTTAGTTTTGCCATTTTGAGCATCTACGTGTCTTCGGTGTGCCACCTTTTCTGGGAGCAATTAGGAAAAAAAGAGGGGGCATTTGCCATAAATAGATTATAATGCTCGGCAGCGGTGCCAGGCGCCCCCACTTAGCGCAACCAGGGGACGTGGCAGGAGATGCTGAGCAAGTTCTCTCGACGCCAGCTGTACAGCGCTGCTATAACCTAATATGAATTAGCCAAGACTGGGCTTGCACACAAGGTTAAGCCTTGTCGCTAAAAAATTTTGAAGTAAATGGAAAAGCGGTGACAGGACAGATAAAAAGTGTGAAAGAAAAACGTAGATGTAAGAAGGGAGAGAGAGGAAAAGGTGACAGCATATTTCCCCTGGGTGGGTCAGGCCAAGGGTGCCGTCTACGTGAAGCCGGGTCCAAAGGGGTCTGTCACCTCTGCCGGAGGGACTTAAAGGTCCCATCACCCAGCATCAGCCCCACCCCCAGGATCCCCTTTTTCCCGAACACGGCTAAGCTACGCACGGTGAGGCATGGGTGGGAGTCGAAACCCCCCCATTAGCTCGGGTCTGTGGTGTTGGTATATACCAAACGGGTGCATAAGCAGACGCCCCTGCGGGGTATGCGCAAGAAAAACTGTTTGGAATCGCGGCGTTAGAGAGTCTCGATCTTCGCAGCTTTGGCGAACAAGCGCATCGAGGCTCGTTAGACACGAGTGCCTTCTGGCAGTTATCTTCGAAAACGATGCAAGGCGCGAGCACTTACAGAGAAAGATGCGCGCCTGTCTTGAAGGCGATATCGAGTAGATCGCAAAGCGATGGGTAGGTGCCACCACCGTTTCGTCTTAGCAAAGCGTCGGAAGCGTTTTTGAGCATCACGTTGCACTGTCAGCGCTGCGTAATAAACGCTACGGTCCTTAGAATTACTTGTGTGTGTCTTCTCTAGTATAAAGGCACACATACAAAACATCGACGTGTTGTTATGGTTCCTCAGATATACACAATAATTGATTTTTATTGAGAATTATGAATGCTGAATGTATGAATGCTGAAGTATGAATGCTGAAACTTGAGCAATATTAGTGGGCGCTGTGGATGAGGCTGGCCATTTGATGTATCGTTTGGTGCCATTAGGGGTATCGTGACCACGGACAAATAGACAAATGTACGGACAGACAGACGAACAGACAGACAGACAGACAGACAGACAGACAGACAGACAGACAGACAGACCAAAATTTTGGCGTCGAAGGTCTCCAAGGAAGACTATTGCTTATAAAAATCTAAGGACGTATGATATTTGAGTTGAAAGCTCGTCTACATCTTCGGGGTAAAGTGCTACCTGTCAAAGAGCAGCGCTACCTATTGAAAACAGCGCAACCATAAGCAACGAGAGAAGCGTTACTTGACATGTAGCGTCACTTCACTACCACTCCGTGAACTGAGGCGGACCGATGGCTCTCGTTGAGAGGCATGCGTTTTCACTGGCATTGAAAGAAAATAAATTGGCATTGCTCCATTACAAAGAACAACGCATGAAGGGAACGCGCAATGAAGCACAAGATGGATGCTAACTACTGCAGTTGTTCCTTCTTTGAGTGTGAGCAGCACGTTTCTATCGCAAACGCAGCCATTGCAGCGAGCAAACTGACCTTTGTACGTGCTATAGGCCAGAATTTTCATCGCTTGGTGGGCACAGCCGTATTTGCTTTGGCATTGCTAATTATGTGAAATAGACGTATAAGCTAGCATGCATCCTTTTCTGTCATACAATGGCCACTGGTGTTCTCTCACTATTCGTTGTGATGTAATTATTCTGAGGTTTCTATACTGGCCTAGGCGATAATTGAGAAGTGGCCTCCAGATTTTGTATGCGTGCTCTGAACCTCGGCACGAAAATGAAATAAACTGGTCCATAACATCTCGTGCAAACTTGAGGAAAGAAGGAGACATACAAACCAGCCCCATCACGAGATAAGCGCACGCGAAAGAACTTCCGCACCTTACAGAGGCGCACGCGCCTTGCAAGGTTCAGGAGCACGACCTTTAAAGTGACCCATTCTCACCAGTGGCGCAATCTCGCAAGTCATCGTTAAACGACACTGTAGTCAGCTGAGCTCTGAGAACCAAGAACGCCATACGGTGTATCTAAATAGTTTGCCGTCAGTAAGCTTTAGAACATGCACTCTGGGATCGGGCGGGGTCACGACGTGCTCTGTGGAGCTAGGTGTCGTAGATTGGATGCCGAGCGACGGAATTTTTTTGTTTAGTTTCTTCTGAGCAGTATCTTAGCTTAAGTATTACAAGCGGCATATCCGAGACGAAAATACGTCAGTTGAGCCATGGTAGACCCTGGCATGAAATGGGTTCAAAAAGTTAGACACGGTTAGTGTACAGGAGAATGCACAAATCTGCGTCTTTCAGGTGAACATTAAAAACTGAAAGATATCGTTTCGAGAAAATGCATCGAACTGAGTGGCACATGGACTTCCCAGGCCAGCACTTTGCAGTCAGAAGCTTTTTTCATGAGTAACGGATGAAGTACTTTAAAGATGAAGCATCTCGAAGTGCTTCATTTCTCAACAGCCTCACATAAAACATAAATCTAAGAGAACGTGCTTATGAAATGCACAATGGTTCTCCTTTAGTTCGGCAGAAACTGGAGTATATAAAACCATTATGACAGTAAGCGGTAAAATGTTTTCCCAAGAAAAAGTTATGCCCACAGATGTGCCAGCCACGCCAATGAGGCTACCTTGTACCAGACAAGAACGCCAACTTCCTCGCATTTGCAAACTTTCCGCCAGATATGTATTATTCACAGCCTTCATGCTAGTACCACACGTAAAATTTGAATCTGTAATGAAACTATTTGTTAATACTTGCAGAAACATGCACCAGGGCACAAGCGTAATGGTGATAGAGCAGGCGGCAGCTTTCACTTGAAAGTGCACAAGACTGACACGCCCTTTCAGGCAACAGGCACAAAAAAAGAAAGATCATACAATCAAAAAAAGAAGAGAAAATGAACGTGATACGAAAATAAAGCGGTAAAAAATAAAGAAGTGACGTGTAAAAACGAGTTGCACATTCTTTTTTTGTATAGTGGTGTGTATCTAGGCCACTTGAAATTAAAATCATTAAACTACTACTTACATAAAGCTGGACTCGCAGCATCTCAAATATTAAACTGTTCAGCGCAAAAACTGCGAGCTCAGAAGTTTTCGCGCTGAGAAGTTTAATAACGAATTACCAACCAGCCCAATCCCACACATTATCTCTAGTATGTCTCTATTGCAAGGAAATAGAAACTACAGGTCATTTTTTTTATTCTGTCACCAATATTCTATTAAAAGGAAAAGACACCTTGCCAACCCAGTTGATAAGCGCGGTTTAGAAAGAAACGTGGCAGCAATTTTATCCTGTGGAGGGACTACTTTGATTATAGCCTCACAGAAGTTTCTTCTGCGGCGTGTGCCTACATAATAAAAACAGAAAGATTACTTCTTAGGAAAATGTTATTGATTTTTTTTTATTTTGGCTACGATACTATCTGATTGGCTGACCAATAAATAGCTCATATAGCGTTTTCATACAAAATTTATCATTTGTTTTGTGTTTACTGAACTTCCATTTGACGCTATGAAATACATAACAAACTAACCCCAAGATCCTGCCGCCCAGTTCTTGGCCGATCCCCTTCTTGGCCGAGTGCCACCAATGCAAGAGGAGCATAATCATCATCATCATCATTTATTGTACTTAATGTGTGTCAAGTTTGGTGGAGCTGGTTACGCTGATTAGCGCAATAACTCAGACTCACTTAGTCACCACTGGTCACAGCAGCTCTATGCCTTGAGTTTCCGTATCTTAATTACGATAGGCTTAGATATAATAAGCACATGTAAAACAGTGTGTCAACTGTATTTTGCACAAATTAAGAAAAAATAGGTCTACAAAGATCTATTTGGGCTATAAAACAATAGTTGCTTTGGCAGTTGCAGACCGACAATATTCTTGTTCTAAACGTGTTGCAACGCTCGTCCTGTAATGGAGTCGTGGCACAGCGAGATAAATGTAAGCCCGTTTGAGATAAAATTACAATGCCTCAAAATTATTGTAATATACGTCGTGCTTTCTTTTACGTTAAAAAAAGTCATCGGTGGCTAGGTGTACAGATGAATATTCGAATAAGTTTGCTAAGAAAGGATTCGCACCGAAATGCCAATGTTTGTCAACAAGTCAATCGTAATCGGAGTACGCAAGTCTTTCATACGTAAATAGGCCACATAGTAGAAAACTGTTATGTTTCCTATCAGCGTCTAACGTAGGTGCTGTATATTCAAACATAACAGTCTTTTTGAAGGCATCAAAATGCCTAAGGGGTAAGGAAAGACCGCCCAATCTAACGCTAGTACAGCCTTGTGTGCCTAGGCTCAATGTATTTGTGCTCAAAGACGAGGATTTCATTCCTCTGACGTTATAGGTCGGAAAACAAGGACAGGTGCATCTTGAGCGTGGCTAGCATTATTTTCAATCAAATGGTTCTAAATTTCGGTGTTGTCTTCCCTGTGTGTTCTTTTTTACCGTTCGCCTCAAAGGAGCCAATAATTCGTACTTCAACACCGAAAATATTCCATATTTTCGGAGATTCTGATCATGTTAATTTTTGCTACATCATGTGTCCACGGTCATTTCATGCCATCTTTTCTTTTTGTGTTCTCGGATATATATTGCACAACAATATTACTCTATGATTGTAAATGTCACAATGTTCATTACGGCACTTAACAAATGGTTTCGAACAAGAGATACATGCCTGGAGATACATGCCAAGAGATACAACGTCTGGCCTGGAGTTTTATCACGTTGACCGCAATTCAACTGCAATAAAAACGCTAAAACCATTTTGTGTTAGCGCGATAACATAGTCTTCAAATGACTGAACGTCGATTACACGTCAACTTTCATAATTGGCCTATCTTGTTTCATTTCCCCATCAAAGCACGTTCTTATTAACCAGAATACCTCCAGCAGCATATAAAAGGCACAGTGTGTGGTTCTGTGTCTTTAGTAGACACAGGATCTCACACTGGGCACAGATCTTCTAGAAAAGAACAATTTGGTAAGCGAGCCACTTTTTACATCCTAATATTTCTTTGAAGATAACATATTGGAACTTCTCTTAAACAGGCAAGATTGCTGTTGCAACAGCGATGTTGATAACAAACAAAGGAACGTTTCACTTGTAGCTAATCATTGTGGCGTCTAAGTTTTTTGTTTAAATCGAGCACAATTTGTAAATTTTGCAGTTGCACCAGTTTATGTGAATCAGCTACTCGAAGAAGTTACTGACGCTCGAAATATTGAAGTCACTGAAAGTACATCAATAATTGTTACATCAAATGTTCGTGAATAGGAGAAAAAGAAGAATGATGAAAACGTATTCTCTCATATAGTAAATACGCTTGGCAAAATCTTCGGAATGTCAAAGCATTGTGTCAGTAATACGTTCATCTGACTTTGTATGGCAAATAACACATTTCAACAAACGCAGCACGCTTTAACGCAAAGCCCTGAAAAAATACTCACGTATCGACACCGGTGCCATACTAATTTTGGATATTTGTACCTTTCTTGCAAATAAAACTTTGCGATTATCTGATGCATTCCAGAAGTCAATACATCATGAGAGGCCGCCAAGGAATCAGTCTTGTTGCTCTTGTTGCCACCATCGTCGGTAAGTTACTGCGTCAATTTCTGTTTTGCCTAAACCCAAAGTTGTATTGCAGATGTAATGCATGCGCGCGCATGTTGGAGCGTAATATTTAGTCATGAAACTTTACTTATCATCAAGTGATTATCCCTTTCGGAAAGAAAATCTGTCTAAGTCACAGCAGTATTCCGCGTTTGAAATCATCGCTTATATGGCTGAAGACGCATACCTCAAGTAAGTCGTCTAACATGGCATTGAGGATGTCGGATAGTAGACCCTCGGCGTCTTGCTGTCTGTGACACAATGTGCTGCAGTGGAGACGTAAATTTTATTAGCGTAAAGCAATGTGGAGATTCCTTCGAAAATCGTCTGGGCAGCTCTAGCATTGCTGAAATGACATCGGCCATAATCATCACGTTCTCTCTTCTGTTAAGACGCCGTCACCATTCTCGGGTTCAGATACTCCCATTAATGTAATTACCAAACATCATCACGCTGTTCGAAGTTACATCTAGGGAGGCGGAAAGTGCGCGCGGATACAATTGGCAAGCAGATGGAATCCTGAAAATAGATAGTTGTCGCTGCGCAATGAAGAAAAAAAAACGTCTCGTATGGTGGCTCAAAACACCTTAAAGAATTGCATAAAGCAGTTCTGTACAGAACTTATTTTGCCACTAAATCATATGCGAGCGTAACGCAGCTAAGATCCTCCTGATACATATGAGTCTTATAGGATAAAAATAAAATTCGACGATTGGAAGGTGAAGCACTGTGAATAAAGGGAGCATTCAATTACGAATGTTGGACCACAAGATCGCAGAGAAAATGAAGTGAAACCTAAATATACGCGCAATTACATGGCATTTGCACTTAACATGGATTTGACTATTGGATTTCTTTAATTGTCATTCATATATAGATTGTAGAATAGAGTAGTTTTCGAAAAAATTGTTAACATGGATGCTCGTTTCGATACCTTGAGAGTGTTCTTTGTGATACCAAGCTCTCGAACAACTCTACAAGCAGTATTTATAAACTTAAACCTAATGGTAACACCGTGTAATTGTTTAAAAACACAGCAATCGGCTTGAAAGATTATGTAACAAAGTTTTGCAATTGTGGGTCTAAGCATATTTGTTTAGTGTAGCATATATCTTCCGTTGTGCCAACGCTTTTTCTAGCTGGCAAGCAACAATAAAGAGTACACATTTTTACTTCACACATGGACGTTTTTTTCATTTGATATTAGACAGCCTGAATAGTTCTGCTCTAGGCAAATATGGTAAGACGCAACATACACTCAAATGAAGACAATGTTAGAATTACTGATCATTTGTACTTCTCTGAACAAAGTTAAAGCGAACAAGCTTAGTGCTCATCATATACACGGTACCCTACAATTGAGGTAAAGGGTAACTCTGAGTGTTGGAATTTTCTAGAATACTAGCGCATTTATTTACTACTTATCCACATACGACCTATGAAAGAACTACAGGGATATATATGCAATGCTCTGATAACGGACTGCCAATAATCAACAGGCTGTCGATGTAGAGATGCGTACGAGAGGACTCCACGACTTTGGCATTCCGCACATAACTGTTCCTACGCTAACTCTTGACGTGAAATCTTGCCCGCCTTTCCAGCTGTATCAAAAGTAATCACTGTAATCCTTTTTTTTTTCAGGGGCGTTGATTTTGGTCTCCAAAGAAACCGAAGCATGTTTTCCGCCTTACTGCGGGCGTCAAGAAGAAAAGGAATTGGCAGATCAGTGAACTATGAAAATGTGGATATAGATCTGGTGTGTTCCGTTGACGTGCGATAAAGGGTGTGATACCGTGGTGAAATAAAGCATTGAATATATGATTCTTTTCGCCGACATTATAGCATCAACGAGAGCTGAATACACTAGCGCTGGCACACAACTGCGCAGTGTGCTTCCAAAAAGCGTTCCTTTCATATAAGTAAAACATACAAAATGTCTGCGCACAGTGAATTTAATTTGCTTTCTCTAATTTAGCATGATTGAAGGCACCAATATCTACAGTACCCAAAATATTTGAGTCATGCACCTGAAAAAAATAACAAAGAACAAGCAAAGCCACTTTTTTACTCATTAGCTAGCAGTCAAGTCTGGTTAAAAACAAACTAGTGGGTTAGCCTAAGTGACTGAATTAACAATATATTACGCCATGTCTAAAGTGATATTTTATGGCTACAGTTGTCATTATGAAAAAGAATAACCAGGAATATGAAGTTTACGAAAACAAAATCGCTTAGTTTGCAGTTCAAAAAAGGTGGTGTCCTCTGCGTTGAAGTGACTAACCGATTGAGGAGACAGCGAAAAGGATCTAAATATATTTATTTAGGTTGATCTTTACTGTTAGATTACCGTCGTAATCTCGACAAGCACAAAACAAAAACTTGAACTAACGTCATATTGGTTGTCTTTCCTGCGGAGACACTCAAATAAGCGTGTCTAAACATGAAAATAAACACAAATTCTTTAAGTTACCTAGAAGTTCAAAAAATTAACACTCATGTGCTATCGTCGAGCATGATGTAACGGCAGCCTGTCGGACTCACAATTCTGTAGGCGTTTGAAAACCATGAGTTTCAGTGTCACTCGGCCACCTTTCATCTCCAAGTAAAGTATTTGTTATCGAACCAGAGGCGTTTTGAATATCTATCTATCTATCTATCTATCTATCTATCTATCTATCTATCTATCTATCTATCTATCTATCTATGCTCCTACGTTTGCGTGCTCTTTTGATCAACCCGTTAACTTGGGGTAAAGTAAAATTAGTCTGGGAAGGTGAGATGGTTTCACGAAAATGACTCGGTGGTCGAGACATAAATAACGTCACAATGATGTTGTCAACGCTGGCAAACTCCTTCTGCCAGACGTACGGCAAACACCCGCGGGGGGATGTGCCGCATACATGCAGGTATGCGCCACGGCTGAATGACAGCTTCTGTCTACTCAGGACCACCGAGAAGAGACAGCTGTAGTATTGACCGATGAGCGGTAAGCAAAAACCGACATTTGCGGCATTGGCCTGACAAAGGAAAATCAAATAAAAGTTGCAGTTCGAGCAGGAACCGAACTGCAGGATTCAGCGTGGTGATCATGTATTCTACAAGAGTGCAACAACAGGGCTAAAAACTACCTTCATTTTGAACCCTAAAGCTCGTGAATCATCAATTGTGGTTGCAGTTCCGACTACGGAGTTTTATAAATGTTACATGTGTGCACCTATGATACAGCCATCACGTCGGGTTAATGTCAGATGGAGTTAGGCGCGATTCTCTGAAAAAGAATAACCAGGAATAACCTCACTCAGGCAGATTTATTACGAAAATGAAGACGGAGTGATGATTGCGAAGGCACTGGTATTGTTCAAAATAGAACCAATTATTGTGGAAATATTTATGAATGCGAAAAAAAAATCACAGCACATCTTAACTAAACAGAGCCGTATGTGGTTAGATGTAGAGATTGATAGTCGAATAATTTTGCTAAGAAAGCCTTTGCCCTTAAATGTCAATTATCATCAACAAGCCAACCATAAATAAGCGAAATATTCAAGTCTTCAATACGTAAATAGGCCACATAGTAGAAAAATTTTATTCTTACTATAAGTGTATAACTTAGGTGCTGTATATTCAAACACAACAGCTTTTTAGAGGCATAGAAATACCTATGGGATTAGAAAAGACCGCCCAATCTAACGCTATAGATATAGTCTTGTATTCCTAGGGTTAATGTAATTGTGCTCAAAATTAAGGGTTTCACTCCTTCTGACGTTATAGGTCGGAAAACAAGCACACGTGCATCTTGAGCGTGGCTAGCATTATTTTCAATGAAAAGGTCCTAAATTTCAGTGTTGCCTTCCCTGAGTGTTTTTTCACCATTCGTCTCAGAGGAGCCAATAATTCGTACTTCATCAGCGAAAACTTTCCATATAGTCGCAGGTTGTGATAATGTTAATTTTAACTTTATCTTGTGTCCACGGTCATCGCACCCCATCCGTTCCTTTCCGTGTTCTCGGATATATATTGCATAATGATATTACTCTATGATTGTAAACGTCACAATGTTTATTACGGCACCTAAGAAACGGTTTTGAACAATATATACGCATAAAATAGCGGAACGTCTGGCCTGATATTTTGTCACGTTGACCACAATTCAACTGCAATTAAACGCTAATAGCAATTTGTGTTAGCACGATAACATAGTATTCAAACGACTGAACGTCATTTACACGTCAACTTTCATAATTGGCTTATCTTGTTTTGTTTCCCCACCAAAGAACTTCTTAGTAACCAGAATACCTCCAGCAGCATATAAAAGGCACAGTGTGTGGTTCTATGTCTTTAGTAGGCACAGGATCTCACACTGGGCACAGATCTTCTAGAGAAGAATAATTTGGTAAGCAAGTCACTTTTTACATTTTAATATTTTTTTTAAAAATCACATATTGGAACTTCTCTTAAACAAGCAAGATTGCTGTTGCGAAAGCGAAGTCGATAACAAACAAAGGAACGTTTCACTTGTAGCTTGTCATTGTGGGGTCTAAGTTTTTTTGTTTAAATCGAGCACAATTTGTAAATTTTGCAGTTGCACCAGTTTATGTAAATCAGCTACTCCAAGAAATTGGTTGGTTGGTTGATTCCTCAACACCTTGGCGCAACCTACCTAGGGGGATATGCCATGAGTAAGACGGTGCCTTGCTTTTTAGAATAATTCTCTTCTTGAAAAGGAGGGTTGGACTAATTAGGTAATATAGGTAATAATTTAAAGGTGTTAAATTTTTAAACAAACAAGAACCTTGAAAAGAAAAACATATTAAACACACACAAAAAAGAAAAAAGTTCTATACATAAAACAACTGAATTAGCTATTTTTAGCATTTCATTGTTTTAGATTCTCGTAAAAAATTTGTAACAGCGGTAAAAACGCTCCTGTGTCTGAAACCGAATGCGACTGAGCCAAATGAAGGAATCACCGGAAGTGTCAAGTTTAAGTCAAACTTTCGTAGGGGTTCTTCAGAAGATTTTTCTTTTGACTTTTGAATTATCGGCATGACAAAAAGAAGTGCTTGAAATATTCACTCCTATTACAATAAAAACACAAAGGCGACTGTGCCAGACCCAACCTGTGAAGGTAAAAATTCAGTGAAGAAACTCGACAATGCAGCCTTGTAATTACTATTTCTTCCTTTCTTGATGAACACAGCTTGTTCTTCCAAAAAAACTTTAGCTGTGGATAGTCTGATGATAAAAAGAAAGAAGATTTTTCGATGTTATTGGCTGTTGTGCGTCTTCAAAGCGTGATGCTGTGATATATTCCGAAGTAGGCAAAATGAATAAAAGAGGACCATTAAGGGAAGATACAGCATTATGCATCTGCATGCTCATTGAGAGGTAAACCTCTATGGCCTGATACCCAAACTATTGGAACGAGTGGCACATGTCTATGAATGAGCGAGTAGAACGTTTCTAAGGTACGCAAAAAAGTTGGTCAGCTTAAGGCAGTACTGACCGAGAGACAGGCTGTTAGAACAATCACCGCTGATAGATTTGGGGCACTTTACGCAATGCTAGGACTATTGCCAGTAGCTCAGCTTGGAAAATAGGGGTAAAGTGGGGTAACCGATTTCAGAAAGCCCAGTCTAGAGAGGATGATACGATTCCTACGCCAGCCTTCTTTTCATAAACAAAAGCGTTAGTCTCTATCACAATGGATGTTTCGAGATTGGCCAAAAGATCTTCCAAAATGCCATTGATATACTGATATGGTCAATATTTTGCATTCTTGAAATATATATCATCAAATTCAATCCTAATTGTATCTACAGTGTTGAAAACAAGTATTTGCAAAATGTTAACTGTTAAGGGTTCCAAAAGTTTCTGTACTGACGCTCGAAGTATTGAAGTAACTGAAAGTGCATTAATAATAGGTGCATCAATTGTTCTTGAATAGGAGAAAAAAAAGAGTGAAGAAAACAAGTATGTTCTTATACGGTAAATACGCATCGCAATATCTTCGCGAATGTCAAAGCATCGTGTTTGTAATACCTCCGTCTGACTTCGTATGGCAAATAATGCTTTTCAACAAGCGCACCACACTTATGCCCTAGAAAAATACCAACGTGTCGACACCGGTGCCATTCTAACTTCAGATGTTTGTACCTTTCTTGCGAATGAAACTTCGCGATTATCTGATGCATTTCAGAAGTCACTACATCTTGAGAGGCCGCCAAGGATTCCGTCTTGTTACTCTTGTTGCCACCATGTTCGGTGAGTTACTGTGTGAATTTCTTTATTGCCTAAACCCAAAGTTCTATTGCAGTTGTAATGCACGCATGTGAATGGTGGAGCGCAATATTTAGTCATAAATTATTACTCATCATTAAGCGATTCTCCTTTTCGATAGGCAAATTTGTGTAAGTTACCTAAAACAGCCACAGAAGCATTCCCCGTCTGAAGTCTTCGCTTTCTATGACTGAAGTGATCCATGGCATTGAGGATGTTGGAGAGTAAACCCTCGGCGTCCTTGCTGTCTGTGATACCCTTCGCCGCAGTGTAGACGTGCATTTCATTAGCGTAAAACAATGTTGGGACCCTTCGAAAAAAAAAAACATCTAGGCAGCTTTAGCTCTGCTGCAATGCCATCAGGCGTAATCATCGTGTTCTCTCTGTTAAGACGCCGTGACCATTCTCCGTGACGCGGTGACCAGGGTTGAGATACTGCTACAGTAATATAAGCGTCAAACGTCACCACGCTTTTTGGCGTCACATCAAGAGAGGCGGAAAGTGCGCACGAATACAACTGGCAGCAGATGGAATCATGAGAGTTGAGAGTTGTCATTGTGCAATTAAAAAAAACGTTGTTTCGTGTGGCAGTTCAAATGCCTTAGAGTATGGTATAAAGCAGTTCTGCACACTACTTATTTTGCCGCTAAATCACAGGCGACCGCAAAGCAGCCAAGGTCTTTTTAATGCCGTATGACCCTTGGAGTCATATGCATTAAGAGAACCTTGGCTTTGGTAGAAATGAAGATGCGATGATTTGAGTGTGAAACACTGCCAAGGAAGGGAGCATCCAATTATGAATGTTAGACCACATGATCGCAGGGCAAATGAAGTGAAACCTAAATATACGAACAATAAATGGCTTACGTCCTTGCACTTAACACTTATTTGACTATTGTATTTCTCTAATTGTCATTCATATATAGAGAATTGTCGTTCATATTGTAATTGTCATTCATATATTCATATCTTGAGAGTTTATTATTCCTACATGCATACATACTGAGATTCTAGAGGCGACGCGCGTGTGTGCCTGACGACGAAGACAAAGGAAAGTCTCCGCTCACTCGCTGGTGAACTGGTCATGCCATTACCGCTGGTTTAAAAAACATCTATTCCACAGCCTCATCGATAGGGCGTATCTTCTTTTCCGTAACATATGTGGTGGAGGTGGAACGTTCCCCGTCCTCACCACAAAACTTCGCAGTGGCTGCACCGTTCTCTCTCCGGCCATGGCTACCAATAACAACAACCCATCTGCGTCTACATCTGTAGCTCCATTCACCACTTACCTGACGATGCCCAACCCCCATGATCCCGGTACATTCTCGGCACAACCTGGGCTTGACGCTGACTACTGGCTCCGTATGTACGAGTGTGTTAGCCAGACACACTGATGGGACCCTACAATGATGCTCGCTTACGTAATATTTTACTTGGACGGCTCCCCACGTGTTTGGTTGAACGCCCACGAGACCGAGCTTACCAGCTGGGATATCTTCAAAGAGCGACTTCGCGACCACTTTGAGGACCCGTCCGGTCACCAAATGGAAGCGCGAAAAGAACTTGCCACTCGTGCACAGTCGTCAACTGAGTCGTATGTCTCGTACATACAGGACGTGCTCGCGTTGTGCCGGAAAGTGGACGAGCAAATGATAGAGAGTGACAAGGTACGCCACATTCAAAAGGGCATCGCGGACGACACCTTCAACTTGCTCGTGTACACCAACGTCTCGACCGTAGAATTGATTTTAAAGGAATGCCGTCGCTTGGAAATGGCCAAAGGCCGCCGTGTTCTGTCTCAGTTTACGCGGCTACCAAACTTGGATCTTACGTCAACCTGCACCAATATTGGTTCCGCACAACCCATGCAGGATGGTGTGACGCGTATAGTTCAATGGGAGCTTGAGGCGCAAAGTCCGGCACCATTCCCTCCACATCCGCTCGATCATGGCACCACACAAACACCTCTGGCGGTCTCCGTTATCCAAGCCGTCACGAGGCAGGAAATCGCAAAACTTGGTATTCCTGTGGCCTGCTCTGCCTCCCGACCCAACTCCACACCAATGGCATCAAATGCACTACGCCATGACTTACATTTTATTCCACTATCCCGCAATCTGACGGAATGAAGAACTGCAGCTGACAGACCGATGTGCTTCCGCTGCCACCGAGTTGGCCATATCTCCCGCTACTGCCAAAGCATTTGGACGCCCTCAAACTGGAGCCCATTTTCCTCTACTCTACCATACGAGGACTCCCGTCGGTATTCGCCCAGTCATGTGTACCCTTCTTCCGACGTCCCTAACCGCTGCTCCACCGCTCATTCGCCGTCACCTCAACGCCGCCGTTCTCCATCGCCCGAACCACGCCGCTAGCCGTCACCGGTCAAGTATGGTTCCTCTCAGACAAAAAACTAGATCATGCAGCTCCGGGAGGTAGTGCTGAATCAATTGCGAGTGATCCAAATCCTTCGTTGACACTTCCCACTGATACGAACTTGATTGAGGGGTATGTGGACGGGATTTTTTTGACGGCGTTAGTCGATACCATAGCTCAAGTGTCTATAATGAGTGCTCATCTGTGTCGCCTGCTCAAAAAAGTCCTCACGCCTACAGCAACAAAAGCCCTCTGGGCCGCTGATGGCGGAACTGTGGCCATCACTGGAATGTGTACCGCTCGCGTTAGTATTGCCGGCCGCCATGTCGTCGTTTTATTTACGGTGCTTGAAAATTGCCCTGACAATCTGATCTTCGGCATGGATTTCCTAAGGACGCATTCTGCCCTCGTCGACTGTGCCGCCGGTACTCTCTGCCTAGAACTTCCTCTTTGCCCGGATTCTCACCCTTAACTCCCAAACAGCTTGTGCACCACTGACTTCTTCCGGATACCACCTAAAGCTCTCACATTCGTTGAATTGGCAACACCCTCTCCTGTGCTTGACGGATAATATATCGTGACGCCAACTCCTGATGCTCTCCTGGCGCGCGACATTACTGTCCCACACTCCATCGTAACCATGGCCTCTAACCGAACATATTTACCTGTTATCAATTTTGTTTTCATGAAACAAGTTCTGCCTCAAGGAATACCGGTCGCCACGCTAAGACCCTTCATTGATGACCACGGCACGTGTTTTGCGGCAGGCGTATGTCCCGATCACCCACGTCACTCGCAGGATACCACGTGCCTCGATGCAACCTTGCGCTCCATGATCACCCCGGAATTCGAACCTGAGAAGTCATCCGCGCTCTGCCGCCTTCTGGATTCATACCGCGACATATTCGACATAGACAGCCGTCCACTCGGCCAGACTTCACTCGTCAAGCACCGCATTAACACAGGTTATTCTCATCCCATTCATCGGCGACCATACCAGTTGTCTGCGACCGAGCGTAAAGTACTTCAACAAGAAGTAAGCAAGATGCTAGAAAAGGAATCATTGAAGCCTCTTCGAACACTTGGGTGTCCCTCGTTGTGCTAATCGAAAAGAAAGATCGCACGTGGCGCTTCTGCGTGTATTACCGCCATCTGAATTGAATCACGAAAAAGGACTTTAACCCTTTACCCCGCATCGATGGCGCTTTCGATTGTCTCCACGGCGCCCAATAATTTTCTTTATTAGACCTACTTTCCGGCTACTGGTAGATTGCTGTGGACGAAAAAGACCAAGAGAAGACGGCGTTTAGAACTCCAGACAGCCTATATTACTTCAAAGTTACGCCGTTTGGGCTATGCAACGCCCCAGCCACGTTCGAGCGCATGATGGACTCTCTGCTTCAAGGGTTCAAATGGTCAACATGTCTTAGTTATCTTGATGATGTCGTTGTATATTCCCCAACATTTGAGGCCCACCTTCAGCGTTTGTCAGCTATTCTCGACATATTCCGCACTGCAGGCCTTCAATTAAACTCGTCGAAGTGCCACTTCAGACGCCGGCAAATTGAGATGTTGGGCCACCTTGTCGACGCATCTGGTGTGCAGCCGGACCCGGAGAAAATTCGTGCAGTCACCAGTTTTCCTGTACCCCGGTCAGTCAAAGACGTCTGGAGTTTAGTAGGACTTTGTCCCTACTTTAAAAGGTTTGTGAAAGGTTTCGCAACCATCGCTTGACCCCTCACTGAGCTTCTGAAGAAAGACGTCATGTTTACGTGGCGTACCTACCAAGCTGCTGTTTTTTCTCATCTAATCACGCTTCTGACGACTCCACCTATATACGTTCACTTTGACCCATTTGCTCCGACAGTAGTCCGAACCGGTGCTAGTGGTCACGGAATCGGAGCCATCCTAGCCCAACGCCAACGGGGACACGACCGAGTTGTCGCCTACGCTAGCCGCCTCCTCACAGCTGCTAAGCGCAACTATTCCATTACAGAGCGTGAGTGTCTTGCTCTTGTTTGGGCAGTCTCAAAGATCCGCCCATATTTATATGGCACAAATTTCTCTGTAATAACTGACCATCGTGCTTGAATTAGGTCGTGTTCTAGCATAAGGTCGAAGATAATGTTAGCATTTCTGTCCTTCTTTAAATTTGCCTGAAGACGTTTCCAGTTAATACTAGGCAGGTTAAAATTGCCTACGAGCAAAAATTTTTATGCCGAAAAGGAGACATGTATTCTTTTAGTTTTATCATGTAATCGGGGGTAGCGTCTAGTGTTTTATAACATGCGAACAATACAAAGGAATGCCCCCTGCATGACAACTAAATGCATAGGCACTCGATGTCAGGATATTCATCAATAAGTGTTGCATCAATTGGTTCTTTAGTAAGGACAGCCACACCTCCGCCCCTATGTGCTCTGTCCCTACGAAAAACTTTATAACACGGTGCAAATACAAGATCATCTGTTACCTGACCATGCAACCATGTCTCCGTAATGATAGTGACATGAGATTCGTGTATGAGCAGCTGAATTTCCAATTAATCTGCCTTTTTGATAACACTGCGGGCGTTTAAGTTGGTGATGCGCAACTGCTTTGTTTGTGGTGAACACGTGTGAGCAATACTATTGTCGTTACTGTGAAAGGGGAACTTCTCGCGGTGCTTGGAACCTCGCTAGCTTCTCCAACTAAGACAACTCTTGCGTGTGACTTCTTGTCATTGAAAGTTATCGCGCGAGCGTCGACCGGCGAAGCATCCAGAGGCCCTAGCCAAACGTTTAGGAAGAATAAAAATCAAGATTTTGCTTTCTCCTCTCCCTAGTTGGCTGTTCTATGCTACGACAATCACTTCGTCGACGAACTCGTCCCCCCCTTCCTCTCTATTCTAAGCGTTCCATTCGTTGCGATCAGGGGTAACTTGGTAGGCTGTTATCTTTCCGCAAGACAACAACGTTGGTGGGAAAGTTCTTGTCAACCTTTATTTGAGTGACGTGCTATGTCGCGCAAAATATAAGCATCGCATCGTAATACTGACTTCACCATCCAATAGAATTGTGCCAAACATTTTCGCAGAGAGATGTCAATGCTGCAATGCTGGATGGGACCCCTGACCACATGTCGCAAGAAAATGCCTCGATGACTTACATTAGAGGAATGCCGTGCAATTATTTCTTTGGGAAGGTTTATGTGCCAGCGAGAGATTTCCCGTAAGCTGAACTGGCTACAGAAAACAAACAACCGCATTCTTTGAGCATTTTACCATGAAAACCGCTTGGAAGATGCACCACACCAAAGGAGGCCTGAAAAAACAACTGAGGAGGAATATGCCTTGATAATAGCTGCCATGGTGAAAGACCCTTTCTCGACAACAAAGAAATTAAAGAAGAGCTTGGCCTTTCCCTTAGTCTTTCGGCTATCCGAAGAAGACTTTGTGTTGCCGGTCTGAAAAGCCACGTGGCGGCTAGAAAGCCGTTTTTTACCAGTGACCATCGAAGGAAACGTTTGGAATTCGTGTGTCAGCACGAACATTGGAGGGCTGAAGACTGGCAGCAGGTCATCTTCAGTGAAGAATCGACGTTCACCTCTTGCTGGAACCAGCGACTTCGTGTTTGGAGAGTCCGTGGCAGCTGGTCAGGTTTATATTGCTTGTGTATCATTTCACACAGACAGCGGTTTGGCATCGCTCTCAGGTTTAGGAGCGTACTCATAATCATCATAATCCGCAGCAGCATCACCCTGACTTACCTAACTGCAGCAAAGGTCTCTCCTATACTACTCTAGATAACCCGGTCCTGTTGCCGGCCATGATCCCGTAATTTATTCGAGCTTCTTAGTCTCATCCGTCGAACCTATTTTCGGCTATGCCGAGCTGTGCTTGTCTTTTCTTGCAATCCACTCTGCTACGATTTTTACGATTAATTATCCTTCACTCTCATTTCATATTTGGCCTACTTCCTCATTCTGACTAGTCAGTAACTCACGTTTTTCTCTGACCCACTGCGCCATTTTTGTGGCTCAACGAATGGGTTTTTACATAGATACCACGCTGTGAATGTTGAGCGTAGAAAACAGATTTATCGCTTTTATTGAGGGTACGAGCATGAAAACATTCGCAGTGTCGGTGCAAGCGAGCGTGTATCGGTCAACGTCTGGGGATCAATAACATATGCCGGTCTGGGTCCGCTCTTCCGCATCCCCGGAAGACTTACGGCCAAAGTATACAACGAGATCATCGACAATCTTCTCCTACTTTTCGCCATCAATGGACCATTTCTTGACGGATACTTTTATTTCCAATACGATGACTGCCCTGTTCGCAGTGCATCCAAAGTGCAAAAACATTTAAATGCTTCTGGCATTACACAGCTCTGCTGGCCTCCTAAAAGACCCGACCTCAATAGCACCGAGGATGTTTGGGAACTAATGAAGGCACGATTGGTTCGCGCCAGTTTGATAAACAATGACGCAGACACTTTGTGAAAACATCTTAGGATGGCGTGGAAGGCTCTCAGACAAGACCATGATTTGGAGAAATTTCTGTTTGCTTCTATCCCGAAAAAGCTAAAAGACGTGAAGAAGAGCTCGGGCGGCGTATCGAAGTATTGATTAGGTTGTAAGCACTAAATGTAGTGTAACAGTGAGTTTAGAGAGACCCCTGAGTTTTTTGTCTCCAATGAAGAATATTGGATAATAATTTCTCTAGTGTCTGCAAAAAACATCCAAGTTTCAGATGTTCCTTTGTTATGATGATATAAGCTAAGTTATGCTCTCTCGTTCGAAATCGCGATGCTCTGAGTCCCCCAAACTTCTCGACGACCGTGAACCAAAAATCAATTATGTTTCAAACAATCCTTTCTATTTTTTGTCAAATACGTGACTCTGCGAAACAAAAAGCAAAATTAAAACTGAAAAGAGCCAGCACTTTGTGTAGTCATCACGGGCCAGTGTTTGCCACGGCAGCAGTAACGTAATGCGCACGCTAGAAGCAGCCTTCATGCCGTTCGATTACTAATAATAGCGAAGAATGCGTTGCATGAGATACCATCCCCTTCTATTAACGGAAGCCAGTAAAGAAAAAAGAAAGAAAAACACCTTCCTCTGACGGGAGTGACCGCAACTTCAGGAACAACAAAAAGAGTGAGGGAAGCTACCCTACTGCTTCCTCTCCTGAAAAAGAATTCTGGGCCGTGGCGCTGTTCTCGCTCTTGGTCGACGCTCGCGCGATTACCTTCATATCGCACCCAACTGTACGACCGTGCAAGCGTCTTCATACGACTCATTTCTGGGTGACCCTCCTGCAGCATTGAGAACATGACCTTGCAAAGTTTCTGGCACGATCACCCGATTGCTCCAAGTCAAGCACCCCTGCTCTGCAGGTACGTGATCTTTGTGTATGAAAAATGGTCGCAGTTCGCAGGGTAATGCTGTGGCCATGCTGAAAGAACGTAGAATAATACACGTGTTAGAACAGTGTCTCGTTCTGTTTTCTCGAGCAACGTCTTTCGCTGTCAGCGGGGTTGCGTCGAAAAACAGCTAAACACTTCGGTTCGTCGTTCCCAAAACTTGTAGACAGTGGCAGCCGTGATAGCGCGTCAGCGACTTCCATTTCTTGCCGTTCTGAAACTTGAAATCGTACCGATACGCTGTCAACGTCAGTGCCAGTCTCTGCATTCGTGCAGCTACTGATGATGGGCAGTGGCTCATCGCGTCCAAGAAGCCCAAAAAGCGGCTGATGGCTGGTGTGTAGGCTGAACTTGCGGCCATACAAGTAGCGATGGTATCGTCCTCAACACCCAAATATGAGTTCAAGGGCATCTTTTTCCCCGTGAGTATTGATTGATAGGTGGGGTTTAACATCCCAAAACCAACATATGATTATGAGAGACACCGTGGTGGAGGACTCCGGAAATTTCGACAGTCTGGGGTTTTTTAACGTGCACCCAAATCTGAGCACACGGGGCCTTCCCCTTGAACATAGTTGCGATCACGGCTGGTTGATGTGCGCGAAGCGAATGCGATCGGTCGTTTGGTTCCATCAGGCATTTCGTGGAAAATCGCAGCTCCCAAGCCGTAAGCGGAAGAATGGCAACTAAGTCGGATTGGTTTTGTGAGCGTCGTAAAAGGCTAATACCACGCTGTTCAGAATAATTTCCTTAGTTTCTTCTCATGCCTTCTTGCCCTGTTGCGTCGATTTCCACTTGCGGTCTTTTTGAAGAAGCTTACAAAGTAGGGCTACCACAGTGGCCGAATTCCTCAAGAATTTGCCATAGAAGTTTAGAAGACCTAAGTAGGCCCTTAGTTCCGTGATGTTACTGGGCTCCGGCGCATCCTCGCACTAATTTTAACTTTTCAGTGGTGGGTATATGCCCTCCTCCGAGATTTTGGTGCCCGAGGTAAACCACAGAATCGCAAGAAATTTGCATTTTTCTTCCTTCAGCATTATGTTGTGGTCGCTGATTGCTTTCAGAACTTTTGTGGCAGTTGTGTAGCAGCCTTCTGCACTGTGGCCAGTGATGGTGACGTCGTCTATATAGCATCCTACGTAAAGAATTCCTTCTAGAACTTTCTCCATCATGGCCTGAAGTAAGGCCGGGTGTGCTCGAAAATTCGAATGGAAGTCTTTGAAATTCGTATAACCCTTGATGCGTGTTTATCATGAGCAGTGGCTTGGACTCTTCACTGAAGAGGCGCTTGCTGGTACACCGAGGATAAGTCCAGCACGCAAAATAATTTGCCCCAGCTAGCATCAAATATAATCCTGAGGAAGCGGTAGTGGATAGCAATCAGTGTTGAGCCCTCGATTGATTGTCACTTTGTAGTCCTCCACAAATTTTGATTCCGCCTTCACGCTTCAGAACTGGTACGATGGGAGTCACCCACTTGCTCGTAGTTACTTTCATTAAGATGCCTTCACTCTCTAGCTTCCGAAGTTCTTCGCTGACTGCCTCATTAGTACCGAAAGGCATCAACCTGGCTTTGCAGAACACAGGGCGTAGCATTTGGGTCATATGGCAGTTTGGCTTCGAAGTTGCGAACTATTCCCGGTGTCATACGGGAGACTTCTGGAAATTTTTCCCCGCAGAGAACTGACATCCGCGCTTTGTGTGACAGCAATGACGGTATTCCAGTCAAGTTGCAACTTTTCAAGCCAATCTCGCCCCTAGAAGCGTAGACATAGCCTTGCCCTTGTCCTTTACTGTATGTACGAAGCTTCTGTTCTGCAGCCGTTATGCTCGACGGTTGCGGTCACCTGTCCTCTTAGCTTTACAGGCTGTCCTGTATAAGTTTTCAACACTGCCTTGATTTGCATGCAGGTTGTGAAAACCATTGCTTGAACGTACTTTCAGGCATCATTGTGACAGCTGCAACCCGTATGGAAAAGCATAAAAATAGGCTTCCCTTCAATCAGCAAAGACCTTTGTAGCCTCGTTCCCATCTCTACCACACACAGAGACGTGATACGTCTGGGAATCGTCCGATTCCTCGTCTGTCGCTTCAGCGTAGCGGACGAGGAATCGCTTCCACCGGACGGTTTTTTTTCTCGACACATTGTTTGCGGATGCCTTGCTTTAGCACAGTGCGCGTCACTTTGCGTTGCGATACCAGCACGTGTCTACATCGTGCCCTTTCCCACAGCGATAAACAAGTGGTCTTCGTTTGACCCCTTCGTTTTTATGTGCCGACGGCCTGGTTTTTGGTTGTGTTTCCTACGACCCCATTAATATCGGTCGAGCATTCTGCTTTAAAATTGGTAGCTCCATGGTTTGCTTGGCTGCAAGAGTTTTTTTTCAAGTGCAATTTTGCACGCTTTTTCAGTTTAATTTTCAGTTGCAAACAATATCCTTTGAGGCTCTTGGTCGCGCAGTCCTGCCACGAGTCGATCCCTTAACGCATCGTTTAGAAACGCCTTTAACTCGCATTTACGCGCCAGATGTTTTAATTCTGCCATGAAGACTTTGACGCATTATCCTTCCTTCTGCATGCGTTTGTTGAACTTGCGATGCTCGGCGATAACAGAATACTCTGGACTGCAGTGTTGTTCTAGAACCTGCTTTATTTCTGTGAAGGTTTTGTCAGTAGGTCTGTCGGGGACTAAAATTTTCTGGAGCTCCCCGTACACAGTGCTTCCTACTACGTTCAAGAAGAGTCTCAGCTTTTTTGTCTCCAGAACTTCATTAAGTGCCACAAAGTTCTCAAACCTCTCTAAATACGACTTGATGTGGTCGCTAGTCGAGTTAAACTCTGGCATGCTTCCGAAACGTTGCGAAGCTAGTGGAATTGTCATTTTGAAACGCTTGCCTTTTGTGCTTGAGCCAGTCGTCCGTTCCGCTTTAACCGCTGTGCCGGTGCTTGCTTTAGGATTGTACTATCATCCAATCCATCGTCGCCAGTTGTTCTATTGTGGCCGAGGAAAGACATGGACGCCGGGACCAGACAGGAACGAATGCATATTTATTGAAGGAATGCTCTGCTTTCAAAACGTTTTATCGTGACGACGGTCTTACGTCATGGCTCGCTTGATAACCGATATCACACTTCAGGTCTCCAGCACGCGGCCTTCTGTTAGACTAGTTTTAGTTCTCCAGTTAACTTAGCATTGTCCCATATATCTCAGAGCCTCGACTACAGGTACAGAATTGTAACTTTCCTCAGCCATTAAGATTTTTCGGTCGCACTGTTCTTGTTTTGGCTTCGAATGAACACTGAAAATAATATGAAGTTATGGCGACTTTGCGGAAATACTGCAGCGCACGTAGCTCTTATTCGCAGGCAGTTTTGTCTCAGTTGCATTAGCGGCGTTCACGCGAAAGCGATGTTAAGCAGCCGCCAATACGTAAGCGATCTCTGGCGGATGGGTGGGGGGACACTCATCGTCAGGCAAGAACTGCAAAGTGAAAAACTACATTGAATTGTTCTAAAAATGAGCCCAGGTGCATGAATCAAGATTGTTCAAGTAAACTTTTGTCTTATGAGAAGTTAGTTTACCTGAAAGATTCTTGCGTAAAGTGCAAGAAAAAAAAACACAAGCATTTCTTTAAGGTTCGTAATCCTGAAACATTCGTTAAAGCAAATATCATACCAGTGAGTTCACTTATGCCTAATGAGAGGCTGCGTCGCAACAAGCTATTACGTAATGCTCTGTGTGCTTTCTTGTCCCGGTGTTCAATCTCGCAATGTTTGCACCAGTCATAGAATGTGCATGTGCACTTGTGCATTTAAAACTGAAGAACATGCAACCCCTTGTAAGTTATTTTCCGTTTCAAGGGTTGGAAAAATATTTGGTGGGAAAGCTGTATATCAGATCGCGTGCAGTAATATCAGTGTATAGTAAGGAATACTTATGTGCATGGATATTTTTATGACACGTAAACATATCTAACAGAATATTGTATGGCAGAGTAGAATTATTCAAGACTCCAGCCAGGTATATTTCATGGTAATATTTTTAAAGCTTACTAATGTTTTAAGATACGTTGTCTCATTCAGGTGGCGGCTGTTTGGCCAGCTGGGAAGCTAGAAATTTTAGAGGCTATCTTTCTCTGCACCAACGTTTCTCCATTCTACCGTTACTAATGTGTGATCTGCGGTACCAATGAAGCCAAGAACGCAGTTCAAGTGTGGCAGGAAGAACGCAGGTAGAGTGGTACGCTGCCGCTAAAAAGTGCTGATTTCAAAGCTGCCACACAGTCAACCCCTGAAAGAGATACTGAACCCACCTCGAAACTTACGGCCAGTTCTAGGTACTGAATACCAAAAACGAAACTTTGAAGGCAGAATTGCTTTATTCCTACTCCCCATCAATTTTGTCAGTGGGCCACAACCTTCGCGAAAATTTCAGCTTTGCTTATTCTTCATGTCTTTTTTAGGAGAGGAGATTCCGCGTCTGCGCGAGCGGATCAACCACAACATCAGCAACAGCATCGGGGCCATCGGTAAGTCAAATTATAATTGCGCATTTGTAGTGCGATCTACCACAATCACTATCAAAGATAGACAATTCGAATAAGCGTCCATGTGTTGCCACAATACCAGCGAATACAATTTCAACCATTCTACGAGGTGTTCTTCCTGCCATATAAACATTAATTTTTTCATGGCATTGTCAATCGCATGAGGAATCACAATATGCTGCGAATATCATTTACGCGCAACATATAATAAAGCTTCTCAAGTTTTGAAATCGAAAAGCTAGGTCCCTCAACATAAACAGGCATCATTAGGGTGAGTTTTCGATGAGCACAAATAATTATTTTTGCCACACCCAGAGCAGTTCCGTGTCATACACTTGATGCTCCATATTGTTGATAGCATATGCGAATTGAGGTTACTATACCACTCTACCTGCGTTCTTCCTGCCACACTTGAACTGCGTTCTTGGCT
>WOVY01013013.1:0-13386 GCA_013436015.1 Rhipicephalus annulatus
CGTGTGATGTATGAAATGTTAAAAAACCTACAAACGAAACCCGAAAAACCTTACTTTGTTGTACAATGCTATTTGGTCTTCTGGCACTATTCCTACCTCCGGAAAGAGGCGATTGTTATTCCCATTTTGAAAGAAGGCAAGACCCATCTTTAGCTTCGAGTTACAGGCCGATTGCACTTACAAGCTGCTTGTGCAAAGTCTTCGAAAAAATGATAAACGGCCGACTGTACACTTTCTTGAAACAAACAATTTGCTCGACCCATTTCAGTGCGGGTTTCGAGAGAGTAGATCCACGACAGACCACCTTGTTCGTATCGAGGCACAGATCAGAGACGCTTTCGTCCATAAGCAATATTTCTCTCTGTATTCCTCGATATCGAAAAGGCTTATGATAACATGGCGCTTCGGAATTCTAAGAGACCTGTCCCACCTTGGCGTGCGCGGAAGAATGTTTCACATAATCGAAAGTTACCTGTCAAACCGGACATTCCGTGTCCGAGTAGGCACGGTTCTTCCCAAACTTCGTTCAGGAAACAGCGTGCCACAAGGTGGTGTACTTAGCTGCACACTTTTTCTCATCAAGATGAATTCCTTGCACTTGTCCATCCCTCGCAATATGTTTTATTGTACATATGTCGACGACGTCCAGCTCGGCTTTAGATCTTGCAATTTGGTAATGTGTGAGCGACAGGTTCAGTTAGGTTTAAACAAGGTCTCCAAATGGGCAGAGGAAAATGGATTCCGACTGAACCCACAAAGAGCACGTGTGTCTTGTTTTCCCGAAAGAGAGGCATGCACTCAGAACCCGACATTGAGTTGAACGGTCAACGTCTGTCTGTCAATGCGAGCATAATTCTTAGGATTAATCTTGGACAACAAGTTGACCTTCGTACCGCACATCAAGTATCTAAAACAAAATGTTTAAAAGCCATGAATGTTTTAAAAGTTGTCACATACTACGTGGGGTAGTGACAGGCAATGTCTCATGAACCTCTATAGAAGCTTTATTCGCCCCCTTTAGATAATGGAGCCGTTGTTATCAGTCTGCTACTCAAAGTGCCTTGAAGATGCTGGACCCCGTGCACCATTCGGCATCCGCCTTTCTACGGGTGCTTTTCGCACCAGCCCCGTAGAAAGCCTTTATGTTGAGTCAAATGAGTGGTCGCTTCATCTGCAAAGAACTTACATGTCCTTTGTTTATTTCCTTAAGGTGAAAGCAGACAAGGAGCGCCCCTCATACTCTACAATTAACGATTTGTCGAGCTCAACTCTGTTTTCAAAACAGGCCTTCGGTGAGGCAGCCCTTCTCAGTTCGCCTGAAGTGTTCTAGCTGAAGAAACTGCAGTATCACTTGAACACAACTTAATGGCTCCTGTAGCATACCCGCCACCGTGGCAGTGGCAGACTATAGACTGCGATATGTCTTCCTAGAAGTTACAAAACATGCACCTCGGTGAGTGGCGGACACTGCTGACCCCGAGCTCCCAACATAAGCTGTGCCCAACCGTGGCGAGGTGTTTATAGGTGAAGGGTAGAAGCCGTAAACGGTGGCCGTCGGAGCCTTGGTCAAGCTCCGGCCGATGGGCTCCCTGCCTGTCTACCAGGCAGGGAGCTCCAGGACCTCTCTCGGCATCAGGGTAAACCGAGCGACGAAAGTACCCCCGTTCCCTGCTTTTCAATCTGTCACATGGCATTTTCCAACCCCCCCCCAAACGTGATCGGCCCCCGAAAAGGGGCCGCACCGAAGTTTCTTTCCCACCACTACCTAACTTGAGTCCTCCCGAACCGAACAACTTCCCTCGCTTCATGGTGATGGAATCGGTCGACCAATCCAAACCTCTTTCTTCACTGTCGTATTTCCTGTGTCAAGTTTCTTGAGAGTGTTGTTGGAGAGTCGTACAAGGCCAAAAAACAACGAACTGGCGAAGTCCTTGTCGAGCTCAGTAGACAGGACCAGGCCGACAAGCTCCTTGCTCAAACCCGCATCGCCGATCTGGCCATTCGAGTCACGCCCCACCGCAGCCTCAACAGCTCCCAGGGCGTGATTTCGGAGCCAGATCTGGCAAACGAGACAGAGGCCGACCTCCTTGAAGGCCTGCAAAACCAAGGTGTGACGGCAGTTCGGCGCATTACCACCAGAAAGAGATGACAAGGAAATACCCACTAGGCACATAATCCTCACATTTGATCGGTCCAATCTTCCAGATTATAATAATGCAGGCTTTATCCGGTGCTCCGTCCGAGCGTACATCCCGAACCCGCGGCGCTGTTTCAAGTGCCAGAGGTTCGGGCATGGTACTAACTCGTGTCGGGGCCAAATAACCTGTGCCAAGTGCGCCCAACATGACCATCCCACTGATAATTGTAGCTCTCAACAACTTCTCTGCATCAACTGTCAGGGCCCACACGCGGCGTACTCCAGAAAATGCGAGAAGTTTCAATTGGAAAGAAAATAATAAACATAAAGGTCACAGAGAACATCACCTTCCCGGAGGTGCGAAAGAGGTTCGCCTCTTTCCCTCTGGGGAGGTACGCCGACGCAGCTCGCCGGGGGCGGAGCGGCGTCTTGTTTCGGCGGGGACCCAGTACCGCGAGTCGGACTTGGTCCCGCCCCCGCCCCCCCCCTGGGTTGCCTCTTGCAGCCCAATCTGTCGCCACACCGCTGCTGAGGCAGCGGTGGATGTGGTGCAAACCAGTTCTGTCGGGACCGGTGCCGCTCCCGCCTCGGCCTCCCCGTCCTCCAGTGCGTTGGAGGGTGCCGAGATGATGGACACCGCAAGCCCCGCACCGGATCCCACCGCCACCGCACCGCCCGTGCCACCTGTGGCACCCCGGGGGTGGCGGCTCAAACGAAGGGCTCTCGAAAGGGGGCCAAGTCCGGGGGGCCCGGCTCGACGGGCACCCCCTCGGACATCTGATGATGACATGGATGTCTGGCCGTTCCTGCGTGCCACGCAGCGCAAGGAGCGGCCTGTGACGGCTAAGCCTTCAGAAGGGCCTAAAAGCCCAAGCCAAGAGTAACAGCCCCGAAAGACGACACATGAACACACATAAACACACACACTCCAGTCTTCTTAAATTCAAATAATGGGAACAGAAAACATAATCCAATGGAACTGCAGAGGCCTCCTTAAAAACCTGGACGATGTGTATGAGATTCTGCATGACAGACAGCCAAGTATCATGTGTCTCCAGGAAACCCACCTTAATTCTAAAAACACAAATTTCTTAAATAGGTATATGGTATTCAGAAAGGACAGGGTTGGCTGCATCCACTCCTCAGGAGGTGTTGCTATTATCGCACTGAAGTCATTAGCATGCCACCTATCTCTAAACACTGTCCTCGAGGCAGTAGCGATCCGTACAATAATATTTAATAAGTTGATAACGGTATGCTCCGTTTACATCTCTCCAGATTTTTCACTTGTGAGCTCTGATTTCGAGGCGCTGGTCGACCAGCTGCCCGAACCCGTACATCCTCATAGGCGACCTTAATGCGCACAACCCTCTTTGGGGCTCCTCCAGAACGGATGCCCGAGGCCGCTACCCTAATAGAGAAGTTTCTTACATCCTCCGGATCATGCCTTTTCAACAAAAAACAGCCTACATACCATAACTTAGGACACAATACATACTCGCATCTTGACTTGGCTATTGGTTCCGCAGCTCTCTTTCCATGTCTTGAGTGGGGTGTGGGCACGGACCCATATGCTAGTGACCATTTCCCCACCTCATTAACGTATCTAGGTACAGGCCCAAGCAGTTCATCTTCCCATAAAAGGTTAATTGAATCAAAAGCAAACTGGAGCACATTCACACAAACATCTCAACTACACCACACATCCATAGAACACCTACACGTGGAGGAAGCCACCCAACTCATCACGGCGCACATCCTTGACGCCGCCGAAAAGTCCATTCCCCTGGCCTCCAGTGCGTCCTGCAACCTAAGGCGGCCCTGGTGGAACGAGGACTGCAGGCGGGCGCGACAGGCCCAGAACAAAGCGTGGGGTGTCCTTCGCCGGTACCCCACGTCGGACAACCTCATTTCGTTTAAACGGGCAAAGGCTTTTGGGAAGCGAGTGCGTCGTGAGGCGAAAAGGGACAGCTGGCGCACCTTCCTCACTTCCATCAACTCATACACTGACACACACAAAGTCTGGACACGAATACGCAAACTAAAAGGACAACAGACACACAGCCAGCCCCTGGTTAGTACAACAGGGGGACACACTGGAAGACCAGGCTAACACACTCGCACAACACTTCCAACACGTGTCCAGCTCAGCACACTACACAAACACTTTCATGAAACACAAAACATCTGTTGGAAAAAAGCCCTTACACGACAAAGAGAAATCGAACAGTTCTTACAACTCTGAATTCACTCTCTATGAGTTGAGGGCTGCCTTGAGCACGTGCAAAACTTCAGCTCCAGGTGCAGATAAGGTTACATACACCATGATACAGCACCTACACCCAGACACTCTTGAAACACTCTTACACCTATACAATAAAATATGGCTTTTGGGGCACATTCCTCGCTCTTGGAGGGAGGCCATAGTAGTAGCTTTCCTAAAGGAAGGGAAGGACCCTTCCTCTCCTGCCAGTTATCGTCCCATTGCCCTGACTAGCTGCCTGTGTAAGCTCTTCGAGAAGATAATAAACAGGAGACTTGTGTACTTCTCGAGTTCAACGGTCTTCTCGAGGGCTGCCAGGCAGGCTTCAGGGCGGGGCGATCTACCAACGATCAACTCGTTGCATTAGAGGCATATGTAAAAGATGCTTTCCTCCACAAGCAGTACTGCATGACAGTATTTTTTGATTTAGAAAAGGCGTATGATACTGCTTGGAGGTATGGTATCCTCATTGATCTCAAGTCTTTTGACATTTCGGGTAACATGTTCAACACGCTTGCCAGTTACATGTCCGAAAGAACGTTTCGCGTGCGTGTTGGAACTGCACTATCTAGAGTTTATGTTCAGGAAAATGGAGTGCCACAAGGTGGAGTTTTAAGTTGCACCCTTTTCATTGTGAAAATGAACTCACTGAGGAAGGCATTGCCGCCGTCGGTTTCCTGCTTAATTTATGTAGACGAAGTACAATTATCTTTAAGTCTTGTAACCTATCTGTCTGCGAGCGCCAAGTACAGCTTGGTGTTAGCAAGCTAGCTGGCTGGGCAGATAGGAACGGGTTTAAATTTAATCCGGGGAAGTGCACTTGTGTTCTTTTTTCTAAGAGGCGTGGTATCCGGCCGGATCCTGACATTCATCTAATGGTGTGTCAATTCCCGTCAAAAAGGAACACAAGTTTTTAGGAATATTCTTTGACGAAAACCCCGCAGGGGCGCCTGCGCAAGTAGGCGTTTGGTGTGTAGCGACACCACGGACCCGAGCTAACGGGGGAGTTTTGGCTCCCTCCCACGCCTAGCCGTGCGTGGCTTTGCCGTGTCCGGGGAAAAGGGGATCCTGGGGGTTGAGCCGACGCTGGGTGATTGGACCTTTAAGGCCCCCCGGCAGAGGCAACACACCCCTTTGGCCCCGGCTTCACGTAGACGGCACCCCTGGGCTGACCCACCCAGGGGAATCGGCAGTCGCCTTTTCCTATCTCTCTCTGCCTACATCTTCGTCTTTATCTCTCGCTATCTATCTGTCCTGTCTTCTACTCTCTTCTATTACTTCCAATTTTCCTGGCGGCCGAGGGTTAACCTTGTGTGGTGGTCCTACCTTGGGTACACCATATTTGGTTATAGCAACGATGTACAGTTGGCATGGCAGGGCTTGCTCCATCACAACCTCTGCCGTGTCCCCTTGTTGGGCTCGGTGGTGGGTGACTGGCATTGTTGCCGAACAATGTACTCATTTAATGGGATCGTCCCAACATTTCGCAAATGATCGTCCCCCGAAGCGGGGGCGCACCGATGCAAACCGCTGAAATCCTCCAGGAAAAGAAAGACACCTTCCCCAAGTATCACGTCATCACTGTGAGACGACAAAAAAGTCCGTAACATTTCACCTTTCCTAGTGTCAAGGTGTCTCACTGAGACCATCGGAAGCGGCTACAAGCCACGAAGATGGCCATTGGGGACCTGCTGGTTGAGTTAAGATAAGTCGCAGTATCAAAATTGACGAAACCTTGTAGCGTTTGGGGGACCAACCGATAACTGTCACCGCCCACAGAACAATGAATACGGTGAAGGGTGTCGTGTCAGACGATGACCTCATGGACCTACTGACGATGAACTCCTGCCGGCTGGAAGGATGAGAATGTTGTACAGGTACAACGAATAAAAATCAGACGAGACAACAGGGAAATACTCACTAGGCACATAATCGTTACCTTCAACTCTAGCACACTCCCAGACGAAATAGAAACAGGCTACTTGAAGTTGCACGTCAGACCATACATTCCGAACCCAAGGCGCTGCTTCAAGTGCCAAAGGTTTGGCCATGCATCACAGAGCTGCCGAGGGCAGCTTACTTGTGCTAAGTGCAGTGCTACGGGACACTCTGCTGATGACAACTGCAATGCTGAGCTCACTGTGCAAATTGTGATGGTGACCACCCGGCGTACTCGAGATCCTGCACAGCTTGGAGAAAAGAGGAAGGAGGTCATCACTATCAAATATAAGGAAACATAAGCTTCCGCGAAGCCAGACAGCGCCTCTCACCGTACCTTGCTAAAAAGTCATCATTCGCCGAAGTGGTGCAACGGGGGCCAGCACCACAACGGCATCAGGCGGCCGTCCAGGCCACGCGTAGTGCGCTGAGGCGACCGCCCCTCCGCCCCCACGGTGGGAGCAGCCACGGCTGCCCTACCCTCCCCTAACGTGGCCACACTGGAGGCCTCTCCTAGACCTGGCACCAGCCGGGACAGCTCAGAGGCCAAAGAGGGTCCTGCCGACCTCTTCTCTGTGGGGGTCAAAGGCCTCGTCTGCCAAGACGAGGCCTACACAACGCCATCATCGCTCGCTAGAGCAACTGTCCGACGTCTTGCACGAGGCGATGGACACTACTTCTGGCCCAGCGGTGCAGGCAGCGCCTAAGGAGCGGCGAGACACTCTCGACCGCTCCAAAAAAAAGCAAAACCCCAATTACAGGGCCAGAAAAGGGTCCTGTAAATAAGTGAACCTACACCATTTTGGAACTCGCATTTTTTAGTTCTTTTAGAAGCAAGTCACCTCCATTTCTACTATATCCTACTCACTTGTCCTTCGATTTTTTAAACTTTACATTCAACATGGCTTTTATAATTCATTGGAACTGTAGAGGGCTTTTAAACAATTTTGGTGACGTAAAGGAAATACTACACGACTTTCTCCTGTAGCCTTGTGCCTTCAGGAAACCAACTTAGGTGATCGATATCAAAACATCCTAAAAGGCTTCACTGTTGTGCGGCGCGATCGTACGCAGGCAAGCCGACTGTCGGGCGGTGTGGCTGTTGTTTGTTAAAGGTGGTATAGCAGTGAGAGGAAATTCATATTAATAGTCATATAGAGGCCGCCGCCGTTACCATTGTAGCGCACAAAACCATCACCGTCTGTTCCCTCTACATTCCACCGCACACGCAATTCACCGTAAGCGATTTAGAATTAATTCTAGACCAACTACCCGAACCTTTGTGATAGCAGGTGATTTTAATGCACATAACACGCTTTGGGGTAGTAAAACAGTTGACTCTAGAGGACAAACACTGGAAGATTTTATTTTAGCCAACGATGTTTGTCTTTTAAATTCTGGCGCTGCCACTTACTGCTCCCCAAGTTTCAGGAGCTATGAGCTGCCTGGACCTTGCGCTATGCTCTCCAGCGCTGTTCACAGATTTTAAATGGAAGGTAATAGATAATCCATACGGTAGTGACCACATGCCTGCACTCATCAGTCCTAACCACAGCACTTCCTACCATACCCTCCAGACCACCCCGCTGGCGACTTCATTTGGCAGACTGGGCTCTCTTTACCGATCAAGCCAGTCTGGATAAAGAGAGTCTAAATAATCTGAGCGTAGATGAAATGAATCAAAGGATTACAACGTGTATAATCGCGGCAGCAAAGAGAGCTATTCCTCAGTCTTCTGGTTGCTTAAAAAAGAATTTGAAGCCCTGGTGGACGCACGAATGTACAGAAGCCAAAAACTCCAAAATAAGCCTGGGGTATCTTCCGGAGGTACCCGACGTACGACAACCTCATCTCCTTCAAAAAGGCGAAAGCGAAAGCTAGATATTGTTACGTGAGTAACGAGACAAAGTATTGCGAATATATTCGAAAAATATATTTGCAAGAGCGGTTTGCAGCACTGGCCAGTCTGGCTCCGAGCTCGAGCAGCCAGCGACCCTCATCTTCTTCGTCGGGCGCACACGCGCATTCGCACTATGGTTTGTGGCAGCCTACAGGTAGCATAACCCCCGTCGGCAAAGGCGCCGTCTCGGCGCATCTAGATGTCAAGATCATTGGGCGAGTGGTACTGCTTCAGGCGTGCGACGTGTACGATGTCGCTGGCCCTAGGGGTGGATGAAGACGGCGAGGCAGCAGGAGTGATTTCATAAGTGACGGGAGTCACCTCACGAAGCACTCTGTATGGCCCTGTGTACCGAGAGAGCAGCTTGTCAGACAGGCCAACGTGCCTGGTCGGAGACCACAGCAGAACCAACGAACCGGGCGAAAAGTGCACATCGCGGTGTCGTTGGTCGTACCGACGCCGTTGGTTTGCTTGGGAGGTCAGAAGGCGAGCACGAGCGGTTTCGCGTGCGTGGGCGGCCCGGCTGATGGCGTCCAGAGCATATTGTGAAGTTGGAGCTGCTGGTAACGGAATCGTCGTATCGAGGGGTAATGTGGGTTCGCGGCCGAACAGCAAGAAAAAAGGGGAGTAACCAGCAGTGTCGTGGCGCGAAGAATTGTAGGCAAATGTCACGTATGGTAAAGCGATGTCCCAGTCAGAGTGATCTGAGGAAACGTACTTTGCAAGCATGTCAGTTAGGGTTCGGTTCAGGCGTTCTGTGAGGCCATTTGTTTGCGGATGGTACGACGTAGTGAGCTTGTGGCGTGTTTCACAAGAGCGTAGGATGTCCGCTATGACTTTCGATAGAAATGTGCGGCCTCGGTCCGTGAGCAGCTGGCGTGGAGCACCATGTTGCAAGATCACGTCGTGTAGAAGAAAATCGGCGACGTCAGTGGCGCAACTTGTTGGAAGGGCGCGTGTGATTGCGTAGCGTGTGGCGTAGTCTGTGGCCACAGCTATCCACCTGTTGCCAGCAGAAGACAGAGGAAAAGGGCCGAGTAAGTCCAAGCCGACGCGAAAGAAAGGTTCAGTAGAAATATCGAGTGGTTGAAGGCGCCCAGCCGGAAGCGTCGATGGTGTTTTGCGGCGCTGACATTCCTCACACGCCGCGACGTATCTTCTGACGGACCGTGCCAGACCTGGCCAATAGAAGCGACGGCGAATCCGGTCGTATGTGCGGGACACACCCAGGTGACCGGCAGTAGGAACGTCATGGAGTTCGTGGAGTATAGCCAAGCGGAGGTGTTTGGGTATGGCAAGCAGCAGAGATGGGCCGTCTGGATGGAAGTTATGCCGGTATAATGTGCCATTCTGGAGTACGAACGAGCGATAGGATCGGTTCGATGGGGAGGAGTCGAGGCGCTCAATGATAGCTCGTAGGGCTGCATCACGGCGTTGCTCGTCGGCTATGTGGTTCAGTTGAGAAACGGAGCACACGCAGGCGTCGTTGTCAGGTATGGTGGCCGATGGGCCACTGGATAGCGAGAAAGGCAATCGGCGTCCTGGTGCAGGCGTCCAGACTTGTATATCACAGCAAAGGTGTATTCTTGCAGTCGCAGAGCCCAGCGACCAAGTCGACCTGTAGGATCTCTTAAGGATGAAAGCCAGCAGAGCGCGTGGTGGTCGGTGACGACGGAAAAGTGAGTGCCATATAAATATGGGCGGAATTTTGAGACCGCCCAGACAAGAGCAAGGCATTCTCGCTCCGTGATCGAATAGTTACGCTCTGCAGGTGTAAGGAGGCGGCTAGCATACGCGATAACGCGGTGGTGTCCCTGTTGGCATTGGGCGAGAACGGCTCCGATACCGTGACCACTGGCATCAGTTCGGACCTCAGTTGGGGCAGATGGGTCAAAGTGGGCCAGGATAGGGGGCGTCGTCAAAAGTGTTATGAGGTGAGAGAAGGCGGCAGCTTGAGTGGACCCCCACGAAAATGGAACGCCTTTCTTCAAAAGATCGGTAAGTGGTTGGGCGATTGCCGCAAAATCTTTCACGAACCGCCTAAAGTAGGAGCAAAGTCCCACAAAGCTCCGGACATCTTTGGCGGATTGGGGTATTGGGAAACTCGTGATGGCACGAATTTTCTCAGGGTCCGGTCTCACACCAGAAGCATCGACAAGGTGGTCCAGCACGGTAATCTGTCGGCGGCCGAAGTGACACTTCGAGGAGTTCAACTGGAGGCCAGCTTTGCGGAAGACGTCGAGAATGGCCGACAGACGCTCAAGGTGGGTCTCAAATGTAGGTGCAAATACGAGGACGTCGTCTAGGTAACACAGGCATGTTGACCATTTGAATCCGTGTAGCAGAGAGTCCATCATACGTTCGAACGTGGCGGGGCATTGCATAGACCGAAGGGCATAACCTTGAATTGGTATAGGCCATCTGGAGTGATGAAGGCGGTCTTTTCTTGGTCTTTCTCGTCTACGGCAATCTGCCAATAACCAGAACGAAGGTCGATGGATGAAAAGTAGCGTGCGCCGTGGAGACAATCGAGGGCGTCATCAATACGTGGTAAAGGATACACGTCCTTTTTGGTGATTCGATTTAGATGCCGGTAATCGATGCAAAAGCGCCATGTGTTGTCCTTCTTTTTAACCAGGACGACGGGTGACGCCCATGGGCTTGATGAGGGCTCAATAATGCCTTTAGTTAACATCTTATTCACTTCAGCTTGAATAATCTGGCGCTCCGACGCGGACACGCGATACGGTCGACGGTGAATGGGAGCAGCATCACCGGTGTTGATGCGGTGCTTTACAAGAGAAGTTTGGCCGAGTGGTCGGTCGTCAAGGTCGAAGATGTCACGGTAGGAAGCTAGAAGGCGTGCGAGAGCGGCTGTTTGCTCTGGGGGAAGGTCAGGGTCGATCATGGGACGTATTGACATGTCGAGGCATGTGGCATCGAGTGGGCGACAAGAAAAATTGGTGCATGCGTCGGCTGCGAAAGTGGTGACGTGATCATCGGCTAAGGACCGCAACGTGGCGATTAGGATGCCTTCAGGGAGGACTTGCTTTGTGAAGCCGAAATTTATGACGGGTAGACGGGTCCGGTTGGAGGCTACAGTTACGATGCAGTGAGGGACGGTGACGTCACGTGCCAGTAGGACATCAGGAATCGGTGTGACGATGTAATTCCCATCCAATACGGGTGAGGTCGTGGCGAATTCGGTGAATGTGAGGGCTTTAGGCGGTAAGCGGAGGAAGTCTGTGGCAGAAAGGCCGTGTTGAGGTTCAGGGTGAATATCCGGCTGAAGAGGAAGGTCTAAGCAAGAGTACCAGCGGAACAGTCGATCAGAGCAGAATGGGTCGACAGGAAGTCCATCCCTAAGATGAGGTCATGAGGACAGTTCTGGAGCACCGTGAATAGAACAGGAATGTAACGGTCGGCGATGCTTATGCGAGCCGTACACATGCCAATGACAGGAACAGTGCCGCCATCGGCCACACGTACAGCTTCGGTAGCAGGAGGCGTGAGTACTTTTCTTAAGCGGCGACAAAGATGAACGCTGATTATGGACACATGAGCGCCAGTATCGACTAGTGCCGACAGAGAAATACCGTCCACGTGTACATCGACAAGATTTTTGTTCGTATGAAGCGTCAATGGAGGGTTTGGTTCAGACAGGGATGATGCAGCACTACCTCCAGGGGCTGCACTGTCTAGTTTTCCGTCGGGTTACGATGAAAAGTTAGGCGGCGAGTGATGGCGGCGTGGCTGGGGCGACGGGGAACGACGGCGTTGAGGGGACGGAGAACGAGCAGGAAGGCGGCTGTTAGACGTGTCGAAAGCAGGGGCGGTACGGCTGGACGAATACCGGCGAAGATCTTCATATGGGCTATAAGGTGCGAAAAACTGGCTCCTATGTGGCGGCGTCCAGGAGGCACGGCAGTAGCGGGAGACATTGTCCAACGCGGTGGCACCGGAAGCAGATCGGTTTGTCGTCAGGAGTTCGCCATTCCGCCGGGTTGCGAGATCGTGGAGCAACAAATGGGTCACGTCGAGGTGGATTAATGGGAATTGGTCTGGAGGAGGGGCAAGAGATGGGGCAAGCATCAGGGAACCCGCGGTTGGCGAATTCTTGTCGTACGACCGCCTGAATAACGGAGATCGCGGGGGTTGTCGGCATCGTATGTTCGAAAGAAGTGGGCTGAAGCGCGCTGGACTTGCTGCTTCAAGTTCCCGTCGAACGATACGCGTTACACTCTGCTCAAAGGGCGGTGTGACGGTAGAATCGGAGCAGGTGGACGTAGCCGCCGTGTTTGGCAACCGAGAAAAAGGAGGGCGCACCCGACGGCTTTTTGCTGTTTCGAAACGGCGGCATTCTTGAATTACACGGTCGATGGTCGAGACGTTAGTGTACACCAGCAAATTGAAGGCGTCGTCCGCGATCCCCTTCAAAACGTGTCCAACCTTTTCAGCCTCAGACATCGCCTCGTCTACTTTTCGGCAAAGAGCGAGAACTTCTTGGATGTATGACACATACGATTCAGTTTGGCGACTGGACACGGGTAGCCAGCTCCTGTCGTGCAGGCTGCGTGGCGACCGGTCGGGTCCCCAAAGATGTCACGTAGCTTCTCCTTGAACGTGTCCCAGCTGGTGAGTTCGGACTCATTTGTCTCGTACCAGACACGCGGGGTTCCGTCCAAGTAGAAGAGAACATTAGCGAGCATCATGGTAGGGTCCCAGCGGTGAGTTTGACTGACCCGTTCATAAGGCGAAGCCATTTGTCGACGTCGAGGCCAGGTTGCGCAGAAATGGTCCCGGGATCACGGGGTGTTTGGACGGCGACAAAGGTTGTCGGAGAAGCCGCAGATGGTGAAGCGGACGCGTTGTCACTGAAAGCCATGGCGGGAAGCGGAGGATGCGGCCACTGCGGAGCTGCGTGGTGAGGACGGGGATCGTTCCACCTCCACCAAATATGTTACGTGAGTAACGAGACAAAGTATTGCGAATATATTCGAAAAATATATTTGCAAGAGCGGTTGCAGCACTGGCCAGTCTGGCTCCGAGCTCGAGCAGCCAGCGACCCTCATCTTCTTCGTCGGGCGCACACGCGCATTCGCACTATGGTTTGTGGCAGCCTACAGGTAGCAATATGTTCGTAGGCAA
>WOVY01013014.1:0-10458 GCA_013436015.1 Rhipicephalus annulatus
GGGGAAGGCCACCAGGGGGCCAGGGAGTTCGGATGTGCCTCGCATCAGCTCCGCGGAAAGTTGTTTGGTCTGGTGGAAATCGTGCAGTTACAGCAAACAACTCCTATAATCTCCTGCCTGAAGTTCTCTGGACCATCTAGACCACGACTTCAGACTGTGAGTACGTTTTGGGGCATTTTATGGCTATTTTGGTGTCGACTGGTCTCCGCCCAGCAAAGCCTAACGCTAGCGGTGAACAAACGCGGCGGCTCGGCGGTGGCCGACGCCCCCGGCGTTCGCTTCAGAGCCCCGTTGTGGAGACGCGACGGCAATGGAGGTGACCGTGGAGGGTACTGAAATTACCCCTGAAGAATTTAGAACCGCTGACTGGATCACGAAAAGTTGGAAAACATGTTAAAGAGCTGCGTGACGCCGCTAGAGGTGACAGACAGGGACGCCAAGATGGCAACGCCCAGGGCAGAAAGTGGAACGAGCCCGGCGAAGACAGGAAGAAGACGGCGGCTGCGAACGCAGCATACAAAAAGCTGGGGCACAAGATCGCGGAGCGCTCGATTGCGTCGTACCTACCGCGGTTGCCGGCGAACGACTACAAGATAATCATTCGTCCGAAGTGCGGGCTGGCGCTCACAAAAATTCCGAACACCAGGCTCAGTGAGGCGGTGCGCATGGCAGCGCAAATTCGTGGTGGATTAAGGGACAAGACAAGGAAGTGTTCATTGTTAACGACAAGCAAGGCACCCTGATTTTCAGCACTCCAGACATAGACACTGTCTGGAAGGTGACCAGGATTAAGTCTATCAAGATTGAAGGCAAGACTATGACGTCACGGCGTACCTCGCGCCGCACGAGGATAGCGGGCGGGGTGTGTGGTGCGCGGCATCGACCCGAGATTGTCAGTAGAGGAACTGACAGAGGCCTTCGACAACTCAAGGAACCCGCCGATACTTGGTGTTAGGAAGTGGGGAACTCAAGTTCAGCGGTCATCATCTTCAAAAATGAGACAGTGCCCAGGTGGATGTACTGTTACGGCGTACCGCTGAAGTGCGTGCTTTATAAGAAACGATACGAGGTGTGCTACCGATGTGGCCAGCTAGGACACAGATCGGACGTGTGTATCAGCGACCATGTTCGCTGCCGGGGATGCGGAATGACAGCTCCACCCGAGGACCATGCATGTGAGCCCAAGTGTAAGCTGTGTGGCAAAGGTCATCTGACAGCAGATCGGAAATGCAAGGAAGCTTTCAGGACCCCTTATACAATAAAGAAGAGAGACAGTGGGAGGCCTGGCGGCGAATGGAAGGAGAAGAGCGGAAGGCGAAAGAGCGGAGATCCACAAACGTGCAGAATGGAAGAGATCAAAGAACGGTCCAGGAGCCGGTCGAAGCATCGAAGAGGGTCAAGGGAAAAGAGCAGGTTCCTTCCCAAGACTACCGAAAGACAAGAAGGAGATCTGCCACCAATGACTGGTCCAGTAAACGAGGGGGACTTCCGGCAGTGCTGTCCTCAACAGTGGGAGACCCACGTCGCCGAACCGCAAGGTGGGTTGGGGAGATAGGGCCTCCCAGGATAAACGCGATGAAGAAATGTTAACCATTAAGGAAGAGAATCGCATGCTTAAAGAGCAGCTAGCAATGATGAGTCGGCAAATAGAGGAGCTTCAAATAGCTATTAAGTCGTCTAACACAACACCGGTTTCCCTACCACGAATGCCACAGAATCAAAATATAAAAATGCCGGAGGAGCAGAGCGCTACTCCACCTCCAGCGAAAAAGAGGGCAAAAGAAGCGGAAAAGCCCGTAATAGAGGAGAACGTAGCGACAGTGATAGACATGAAAATAGCGCAACTGGAGGCAAACATTGAAGCCAAATCTACCCAGGACGATGAATGGCGTAAGGCCTTCGAGAAACGAATGTTCGAAATGTTTCAAAATCTGAATCAGCAGTTGCATCAGCGGGATAATAAACTTACCGAGGAACTTAAAACAGAATTCGCGAAGAGGGATCGGGCGTATGAACAGCTCGCCCAAAAGTAGTATTAGGCAGGCCGATTAATCACCTTAGTGGCAATCATGGCTCACAGATTCAGTAGAAGAACACCGTTTGGCAAGGAACTGCAGAGGCTTCACGCGCAAGCGTGCGGTTCTGCAGGAATTCCTGAGGAAAGGGGATCGACCGGATGTTATAGCTTTACAGGAATGTGGGAGAAAGGCGACGTTGCCGGGTTATAAATCTATGTAAGCGAAGGCACGAGTACGCAGGTGGCCACCCTGGTCAGGCGAAACGTTACGGCGGTGGTGCAGCATGACATTGGTAATGCACACATCGACCATGTTCTCATAGAACTAATACCCCAAAAAAGAAAAACGCTAGCTTGTTCGTATTAAATATATACAGCTCTCCCAGACAAAGGCGATGCGATTTGGGGATCTCTTCGCTTCTACGCGACGTAAGAGTAAGAACAACCCATTGCTGATCGTCGGTGACTTTAACGCTCACCACACGGCATGGGGATATAAGCAGGCTTCAATTAAGGGCAGGAAATTGTGGGATGACATGCAAACTCATAATCTGGACTTGATAACCGACCCGTTGCAGCCAACGAGGAAGGGAAATAGTGTCGCGGTTGATACCACACCCGACCTTACCCTGACGGGGAGCGGCACTAGTGCCACGTGGTGCAACACAAACGGGACCTAGGCAGTGATCACATGATCATAGAAATAGTGGTAGAGGGAGGCCCGGCAACACCTCGGAAACGAAGGGTAGAGGCCGTAAATTGGGACTCTTTCAGGGACCTCAGAGGCGACCCGACTCCCATTTCCGACATTGCCGAGTGGTGCGATGGGGTGTTACGTACTGTTAAGGAAGCCACTGAAGCGGTGGAAACCGAGGAGGACAACGAAGTGGTAGACACGAGATTAGTAAATCTTTGGAAGAAAAAAAAAGCTTTGGAAAACCGACTCCAACAGAGGAGATGGGATCGGAGTATCAGGAAAAAAATAGCAGCTTTAAACAGGCAAATTGAAGAGCACGCCATCACGCTCACGAAGCAAAGGTGGGGGAACGTCTGTCAGGAGATGGATAGAAATATAAGTACGTCCGGGACGTGGCGACTTCTCGTCACCTTTTAGATCCGGAGAGCACGAAGACAGCGTCTAAACAACAATTGGAACGAATGGCGCACCAATTTGAAGGTACTAGGAAGGAACTCTTAGAAGAAGTTCGGCGGAGCAGAACATTAATCCCGCCGGATCCGAACTCTCCCAGATTATGGAGGGCGGGGGAAAACGCAGCCTTAGACGCCCCTATCTCCCGGCTGAGGTGAGAGCGGAGATTAATCGGCTAAGGACTAGATCAGCGGCAGGGCCGGACAGAGTGACTAAAAAAATGCTCCGTAATTTAGACGATAGGTCCATCGCTAACCTAGCAACGTACATGCAGGGGTGTTGGGAAAAAAGGGACGATACCGCAGGAGTGGAAACTCGCGCAAATGTAATTTTCATTCCTAAACCGGGTAAACAAAACTGTTTCGAGAATCTTAGGCCGATATCGTTAACGTCTTGCGTAGGTAAGCTCATGGAGCATGTCGTTCAGACGCGGCTCAATAGGTACATGGAAGACAATGGTATGTATCCGGACACCATGATCGGTTTTCGACCCCGACTATCAGCGTGCGACGTGATGCTACAGCTCAAGGATCAAATTATAGGACAAGCCAACGCGAGACACAAAAGTTATCGTGGGTTAGATGTGGCAAAAGCATTTGACAACGTGAGGCACGTATCAATCTTGGAGAATCTGAGCTCCCTGAACGTCGGAAAGCGACTTTAGATTATGTCAAGGACTTCCTTTCGAACGGACAGCCACTTTAAAAATCGGGGAAGAATCCATCGAGGACATTAAATTAGGCAACAGGGGGGACACCTCAGGGCTCGGTGTTATCACCCACCCTTTTCAACATTGTATGTTGATTGAAACTGCCTGAACAGTTAAAGGATATTGAGAATTTAAATCACACCATTTACGCGGAGATGACATAACATTATGGATGAACAAGGGCAGTGACGGCCAAATTGAAGGCTCTCTGCAAATCGCCATTGATAAAAATCGTGGAGTACCTGGAGCCCAAAGGACTTAAATGCTCGGCCGAAAAGTCGGAAGCACTCTTCCTCATGCCCGCCGGAAAACGGCGGCTCCACAACAGGCCTGAAGTGGACATCCACTTGTATGTTAACGGCGCAGAGATCCCCGCGGCGACAGTAAGTATCCGTGTCCTTGGACTAAGGATTCAGGCGAACCGTAGGAATTCTGAAACTCTTGCTAGGTTGGAAGCCCAGTTCTAATCAGACATGTCGTCTCATCAGACGAATAGCAAACAGGCATGCTGGGATGAAGGAGGCGAACCTTCTTAGATTAGTACAGACCTTCATAATAAGTAGGAAGTGTACGTGGCACCTTATTTAAAATTAAACCAAGCGGAGCGGGGAAAAACTCGACACCATTATCAGGAAAAGTGTGAAAGTCGCGCTCGGACTTCCCCCAAACACGTCAACTGACAGACTTATGAAGTTGGGGGTATCTAACACACTCGATGAGCTAATTGAGGCTACTGTGACTGCACAACATCAAAGACTACTCGGATCTAAAACGGGGAGAGCAATATTAAAGAGATTGGGTATGAGCCCACGCGTGAGCAAGCGCGTTCAAAAGACATACCAATACAGATCAGGGACAGGATAAAGATACCTCCGCTACCCAGAAATATGAACCCAACTTTCACGAAGGCAGGCGTAAAGCCAGGGCAGAGGCATTACAATCTAGGTACACTGGTCGACAGGACGTCGCGTATACAGACGCTGCGAATATGAAAGCAAAGCGGCACACACGGCAGTGGCGGTCAGGGGAGATAGTGCCTAATTGCGTGCTGCACAGTACTTGGTGTCGAGACTGTAGAGGCCGAGGAAGTGGCCATAGCTTTGGCCATCAGCCAAAAGGGGATCAGGGTGGTCATCAGCGACTCCAAAAACGCTGTGAGAAATTACGAATCGGAAGGGTGACGGAGAGACTGCCGTCCGTATATTAAACATGGTAGGAGTACCCAAAGAGCAGATTCTGCTTGTCTGGGCTCCAGCTCACCAAGGACTTAGAGGGAACGAGGAGGCTCATTCCGTCGCCCGAGGTCTCACCTACCGGTCGACCCTGGAACCTCCCAAAATACCGAAAAAAGAAGCGAGTATATGCGCACATACCATGAAATCGTCGCACACTACAGGCTGAATCGGCAAGTGTACCCGAGAGGGACAACTCACTAAGTAAGAAAAACGAGATTTTGTGGCGAAAGTTACAGACCGGGGTTTTTCGAACCCCGCACTTTACAGCAAGTGGCACCCCGCAGAGTTTTCCAGTCCCAGTGTAAATTTTGTGAAGAGGTAGCGAATTGGTCCACATGGTGTGGACATGTCCAAGTCAAAACGATGGTTCTCGCACTGTAGAATCCTGGGAGGCCCTGCTCTGCAGCCAGATACCAACGTTCCAAGCGCGGACATCATCAGTCAAGCCCTTGCTGCTGCCGCGTCCCAAGGGATTCCGGCCGACAGCTAGGGGCAACGGGCCATGCCTGAGCAATTGACTGACCTTTTAATAAAGTTTTTTTCTCTCTCTCTCTCTCCGTAAACAATATGGTATACATCTACACAAAGCATGAAAAGTTACTGGTGGTTTTTGTCTCGGCAAGAAAGAAATTGTGTGGCATGCAGTCCTTTATGTAACATAGGCATAATTTCATGTATTAGTTTCGTTAGGGCAAACTGTGCCTATTGTTGAATATAAATGCGAGAAGCTCACTCGTTCTTCTGTTGCCGAAGCTCTACATATGCTTGCCAGAACAGCCGCACTATTCACCACTCGGGGCGAGACAACAAAGTACTGAGCCATGTTTTGATTGCTGCACGGAAACAGGCCCGTGGCTGGTGCTTTTCTTTTTTGTCAAGACATAAAAGCTTGAAAACTTTCTGTGCTTTTGTGCAGCTACTTAAGTTGTCAACGAGCAGATTTCAGGCGGCAACATCTTAGCGGTATCCAATTTCGTACTTGCGCAGCCTACATGCCCCATCGTTGAAGGGAAGCCGATCAAGAGCGTCGTCTGCACGCGGGACAATATAAATGGTTCGCACCGTCCCCATCGGTTTGGGCTGCACGCATGCAAAACTGCGCGAGCTTGCAGCGCCACGCTGAGAGTGTGCACTTTGTGAACTAAATGCCAACTTTTTAGTGACTGGAAGGGTTAAGCCTGCTCCGGTAGCTGTTTTCACCTCACTATACAATCGTGCAACCACCTTGGTTCCGCAAGCATCCATGAGCGGTGGCACAAGCATTGGGGGCCACGCACTACGAATGTCCTGTTTCAATCCGTGAGCATTTACATATGTGTGAACATACTGGACATATTGATACGTACACGGGAGAAAACAGGAGTGCAAGCAAATACGTGCACAGCTGTATCAACTATTCTTTCTTTGTCTGCGTGTTAGCTCATAATGTTGTTCAATCCTTAGTGTACATTTTATTTCCTCCTTGCATACACTCTAAATTGTATTATCTCTGTTGACCGTGTGGGCTCAGGCGATATTTATGGCATCTTGCATGATCTAAAATAGTCATGAGTTCAAACACTGTGATATGCTATTTCCATAAATACTCGATTAACGCAAAAGTTTGGTTGGGTAGGTAATTCATCGCCTAGAATCTTTTCTAAAGTACGAAAAAATAGGAACAGAGAAAAGGAAGATGACATAAAGTACTTCTAGTTTGTGTTGCCGCCCTTTTTGATTGGGCATGCTTTTCCAGCTGTGAATTTTTTCTTTTATAAATAGTTTCTATAATTGGGCTATCAAGACGTTCAGCAAGTGCCAACACACCACAGTGTGGATTGATTGTGCTTGTTATTGATCAGCGATCCATTTCATAATTTGCAATACTGGCTAGTGAACATGGGCCACTGTGCACTCTAAGCATGGAGGCTAGGTACAAATATTTCTTTTTTTTAAATTTTCTCACCTCTCTAAAGTACCTAAATATTGTGTTTTTAGCTATTTATTAATATGAAAGAAGTAATCAAGGGTACAAAAATGTTTTTTTGCTTCCTGCAATCTTTTGCTTTTAGAAAGACGTGTAGAAACCGACCTGTAGCAATTTAACATGCATATTGTGTAATAAACTGTAGGTTTACAAAAAGCACAGTTGTTTGTTGTTTTTCACTAGAGTTGTGTAGCTGTATCACCTAGACGTGGCTCTACATTTCATCTGCCTGTTTATTGCTCAATTTCACCTTGCCCATAGGTGAGTGCACAGGAGAGGGGGGTAGCCCCCTCCCCCCAACTTGTTACCTAAGGCGGGGGCTACAAATTGGAAGCTTACTTAACTAAGTAAGGCGGGGGGGTGCTGGGGTGAACCTCCCCGCCACCCGAGTGTAGGGAAACCATGCGCACGCCTATGACTTTGCACCCTCTGAGCATAGGCCTTCAATAGTTTTTTGTTAAAGGAGAAGGATTTTATTGCGGAAGTTTTGTGTGAACAAAGTTGTTGAATAGACGCACTGTTGCATGCCTTAGTCATACATTGGGTGCCATGGAATCGTGAAAGGAGGTTACGCTGCAATATGCATTAGAGAAGCTGACTGAGTGACAGCTGCCTGCCCTCCAATTACTGATGAATCGCAGCCCTCTGAGCATTTGTATAGTGGTTAGTTATTTTTCAACTCAGCATGAAGTCAAGTTTATGAGTTTCACTTTGAATCTAGATGGATTATTTATGTGACTGATAAATACATATCACTATTTAGAAAAGGCATTACTCATCAATGGCAACGTCTATTCAAGTGCTGAGCTAAAATGTATGCTTCAGTGCCTTACACGTTTTTTATGTTCTCTCTTGCAGGTTTTGAATACTGCTGTTGTGTCACATGACGGTTGCTACAACAGACCCTATCATCAGTGCAAAGTAAAAAATAAATACAAATGCAATTATTCTGGAAGTGTCTCATTGGTGTTCTTTGTTTGTTTTTATAAAAAACAGCACTTTCGCAAAAAGTTGTAAACAAAGACGAATAGCTCCATTGTCAAGCACCTGAATTGCTTGACAATGCAATGCGTGCTTTTCATCTATGCAGGCATTCAAACACCCTGCAGCATTATTATTGGCCTCGAAAGATTCTGACACATAAAAAACGTTGATACGTTGGTAGTCTAGAAATGGTCTGATGGTATTTTCTTTTACAATCCTAGAGTGTATGCACGCTTTCATATTATAATGAAGCGATTTATTAATCTGCTTTTCAGCAAATGTGCTGTTGATGGCATAGGGTCATAGTCTACATAGCGACGTTTGATGTCAACGTAATGCATATGCTCGATGGCACTTCACTAGACAACGGCCATGAAAAACTCAGATGTTGTTGCGAGTGAAATTGTTCGGGGCATTTTTTTTGTCGTTGGTGAACGTCTTTAGGGCAAAGTCAGTGGGCAGCGGAACGATAAAAATGACATTAATTGCTGAATGCTTTCGTCGGTCACTGAGGAAACGATGTTCTGTGCAAGGATACAGTAGCAACAAATGTATACCTGGTGACTCAAGCCTTCTAAAAAGAAACGTGGGCAATGGTTCAGAAATGCACTGCTCTCTGAACTTTTATCAATCAGTATTCCTGCATCCGGTTCCTTCTTGAGTATGCGGTGCCTACTATTCGCGCTGTCGGTGGGCATAGTGATAATTATGTATCACAGTACAATTAGCGCGTCTTCACACTCGCTTATGTAGCATAATTCATCAGAGAATAATGCAAAGAAGAAAAATAACATACTGCAGGATGTTCGCGCTTAGCTTTTTGTACTTATTGCCATTTCCTGCTGTGTAAAAAATTGGAGTTATTGGGACCGTGATATAAAACTGTTATGTCATCGGTTTGGCATGACTAGGCGTCGGTTCTTCCTGGTAAAACAGATGATCTCAAGCATTCTGCATGCTAAACAACCTGCGTGTGTGTGTGAAACAAATAAGCCATGCAGAATTCTAGCATTCATTAGCGGTCAGGGTCAAGGGGTCAATGAAAGGTAATTTAGGATCACAGTTCGCGCTAGTGCACCCCAAAACGACGCCACTTTCTTACCGCTATTGCGTCTCATTCGGTTTATTTCTGTTCTGCCGGAATTGCTTCCTCCTCGCAGAGATGGCGCTAAGCCCGATGAGCAGCTGGTCAGCCGCCATTTTTTGAACGTATGGTTTTGTATGGAGCCTTCGCTACCAGTCTATGTATACCTTGTGCAAGTTTTTCACACAGTGGTCAACTCTCATGCCTATAACGAGGAGCGTCACGTAAGCAACAGCACGAGAGACATCTGCAGTCTCAAATACACTACATCTGAGCATGGTGCCTGTGTGTGCCTGCAGTGCAGTTTCCACCCTCCTTTATCTCCGCCACCACGATGATAGTTTTGGCTGCACAAGCTTTGGCACAATAAAGCTTCGAAAAAAAAACAGCGATGGCCAGATAGGCACATCTCACAATGTAAGCTATATTCGCTTGGTGGGTGTCATATCAAAGCGAGATTGCTTCACTTAGTTTTTTTGCTCGTTTATATATTTTTTGCCTAAATTCTGGAGAGCGCTTTTAAAGGCCAAAGCAGTCATCGCAGCCGCAAGATAAGAAAGGTGCAAAACTTCAAGGCTGCTACAACACTGGCGCCACGCATGCTCAGATGTGGCGTATTCTTGACTGCAGATGTCACTCGGGCTTTTTCGTAAGCAACGCTCGGACGTCCCAGATATGAAAGTTGAACACTGTACGTGGACTTTGCGTACAACTGTGCTGCACAAGAAATGACGCAAACAGCGCCAAAGAGGTTGGTGTATGGAAGGACTCGACGCCGTGGTACTTAACGTCAGCGACGAAGAACACATGAACGTGACTCTCTATTATCAGCCTGCCGAAGAAGCTCGACAACTAGGTGGTCGAAATTTCCGGAATCCTTCACTACAGCATCTCTCATGGTCATATGGTGGTTTTTAGACGTTAAACTCCACATATCAATCAGAATTCGACAACTCGCCCGCCTACGCATCAAGAGCCAGCAGACGAGTGACAGCTCCTGTTATAATCATCGACGACCGTTCATAGAATACCAGTCAGCTGATCATGTTTGGGTGTCTATGCTGGTATGCCCGCCACGACGTAATGAAAAACTGCTACGATACATCGGACCGCGAAATGTAGCTCGATGTCTTTGCACACTCGACTACGAGTTTGTCCCCAATGGCATCGCGAGCTCACAACGATGGCGTGCGCTATTTGAAGTCGTTCCTGCGTTGTGCCTCAAGCGTTTCATGCGCGCAAAGAAGCCTAATGAATATATAGAATATATTCTATGTTTTGTTCTTTCTTTATAATTTTGCTATATTGCTTGT
>WOVY01013015.1:0-59257 GCA_013436015.1 Rhipicephalus annulatus
AAGAATGAAAGAGGAAGGAAGGAAGGAAGGAAGGTCCATCATGTTTGGTCTATCATGAAGGGTGTTAACAGTCTCCATCATAAAGGTGTTTTGACAGACCAATACAGCCATAAGGGTGTTTATCTGTCAAACTCCATGATAAAAGTGTTTTGGCAATTTTCATGTCTATAACTAACACTCCACAAGAAAAGTGTTTCGGGAGATTTGGTCTGTCAAAACACTTTTATTGTGGAGTGTTAGTTATAGGCATAGAAAACGCCGTTAAGGGTGCGAACTGGTTTACAAGGATAATTGATATGTGGGAGAGAGACAGAGAGAGAGATAAAGATGCAAGGAAAGGCAGGGAGGTTAACCAGACGCACATCCGGTTTGCTACCCTGCACTGGGGAAGAGATGTGCACTCCCTTTTCGCTACCCTGCACTGGGGAATGGATAAAACTGGAGCAATGTGCTATTGAAATTCGGGTGCTGCTCGATTATGGCTGGCATAAACATGTTCAAGAAAAGCTCGGAATTAGCGATGTTATTTGCACTTGCAGTGTTCAGCCATCTAGCAAAATTCCCAGAAAATACTCACAATAGTCCTTGAGAAGGTTTTGTACGTTATCATCTGTGTGATCGATATCATATTTGGAGTCGCACAAGGGATGTTCAATGTTAACAGTTATGCTGTGATTTTCTTGATCGTGCGATTTCTTCGTCCGATCACTTATGCACAAATAGATGTGTGAAGTTAATTTTAAAAAATAATTTTGGCTGCTCCACAGTTAACAGTGAAATGAATTCATAGTTTCGAAAAATGTGTTATATTAGTGCCGTACGCCACAAACCAGTCACCTTGAACTGCGAAAGAGCAACGTTTCCTTGAAATCTTACGCAGGAACGAATAGACGTCTTTTGAAGCGAACAAAACGGCAAGTGTATGCAGATGTTGTATTTCCCACTATACATCGCCACCAAGACGTGGTGGGTATAAATTGCCGACCTGTTTGTAAAGAAGCCAGCCAAACCTGTCGCGTACGCCACGTCACGAGGATGTCTTAAGACCCTGTATCGCTGTCGAAAAGGTAATTACTTGGTGGAAAAACAATGCCTAGAGCTGTATAAATACATACAAACAACTGCCGAGACACTGCGCCGTATAGCATGTCGTGTGTTCTCTCCCATTCACAGCTGAACAAAGAGAGAATCACAATTTGAATGTATTAAGATGTCATCGACATAGCATTAAAGGACCCCAAAACTCGCCCATTCAATGAGAGCGTCGTGATTCTTTCTATATGGAAGTCTTACACCTATACTTGAGACAAACATAATCACTGATTGCTCCCTGCTCAGAGGATTGAAAGACACGCTACAAGACGTCTAAAGTGTTTGTAAGTTACCGCTTGAGCACCTTGTGGTTACCTTCGGCCGAGTATTGTTTTTAAGTGTATAAGCTGCACATGCATTGTTTTTTATCGCATAAATGTGCGCAGAAGTTTTTTTTTACTTTTCGGATAAGAATAGATTGATTGTTGGTTCATTTTTTACACATGCCTCGATAGTCACACCACTTGAAAGTGCAAAAATTCGTTCTTTGATAAGGTTGTTTTGATAATTAATTTGTGTGCCACTCGGAGGTGTTTGAGCGGACATATATAAAGTGTTTTGTTTTAAAAATAAATTCAGCTGCAAGTGTAGCGATCAAGTGCTGCGTTTTTCTCGCCTTCATTGGCTCCGTTCAGAGTGTGCTAATTGACCTACCGTTTAATGAACTCTATAACTTGTTTTTCTTCATTTTCTTTTCTTTATATCACAATGTTGCCTGCCTGTTCTGCGAAAGAACCTTCGAGTTGAAATTTAAAGAAGTCCACAAGAAGTCGTGGTGGGTCACGTACTCCAAGGTGGGTGATTCGTATTGGCAGCCCACGAAACGGAGTGGGGTCCGAATAAGAGCGGAGCTATAGTTGGCAGGTGTGCATGTTAAATGGTGGCATGCGAGCGTGGACACAAGAGAGACGTCGTGGTGTCCAGGTCGATGTTAGAGGCGTATCGGCGTCTCTTTTTTTTTTTCGCGTTCACACGCTCAGTTATTGACCTTCCTCAGTTACGTGACCTTCCTCAAATCGACATACGTGTCGACCATCGTGTCGGTAGACTTCGAGAAGCACAGCGAGACCGTTCGCGGCGAGATCAACGACTGGGTGAAGACCGTGACCGAGTCAAAGATAGCGGACCTTTTGGCTCCCGGTAGCGTCGGCCCTTCCACGGGAGTGTTCCTGGTCAACGCCGTCTACTTCAGGGGACTCTGGGAGTCGCCGTTTCCGGCCTGCTCGACGTCGTGTCGCGACTTCAACGTGAACTCCAGGACCAAGGTCCAGGTACGAAATTGGCGGGATAAATTTCTGGCAGTGGGGGCCACATTTCGGTGTATGCAAAATTGTAGAAGCCCAGTGCTTGTATCTAGGCACACGCTGAAGGGCCTGTGTTTCAATGATAAAACTGTGCGAAAAAAACAAGGACACAAAAGTAAGAATCATATAAAACGCCACGAGCGATTGTACGCCTCTTGTATCTTGATATTTTCGCACATTTTAATAACGGTTAAAAGCTATAGATGACCATACTAGCCCGCCAGAGCGTCTTACTCAAAGGTGAGTAAACAACCCCGCGGTTCAATGTGTGCTAGCTACGAAGCGAAAACTGGGCACTTTTACGATGCGAATATGCTACCGCAAGGTTTTCGCGAATAAGTCCTGTAATAGTTCTCGCTCGGCCTTCTCACTCTTCTCAGCAGCGTAGTGACGCCCACTTCAGCATATTTCGGAGCCCCCCCCCCCCCCCTGGGGCGTTTCTGATATTGTGGTTTTGGGAAATGAACATTCAATAATGGTTATTGTTGTTGTTATGCATATGTTTATTTGTTTCGAAATGGTTATGAAATCAAACTCCTAAATAACGAACCTGCCGGGGAAGTGATGTTTGTTCGTTATCGTGAGAATTATGTAGTCGCAAAAATAGAAAAAAAAACTAAATTTGCATTTTTCTCATCGTTCTGGACGGCGCGAAAAATGCCAATCATGTTAAAATCAAGACTTTCTCGCAAGATTACTTGCTGTCTTTTTGCGTTTTGTTGCTTTCTTCACTCTCGTCGTTATTCTCATACTTTATGCACACACTTTGGAGGTTATTTTCGTCGCTAAACTCTGCATGCATGACCAGGTCTTGTTCACTATAGGAAGCCTGCATGATCCTAGGTGCCACCACACGAAAATTAGTGCAGTTCAACAGTGTCTGCGCTCCATCGATACTCACGCTGAAATCCGTCACATGATTCAGCTGCATATGGCAACCGAATGAGAACAGTCATCAGTCATCAGGGGGTGCAATCTTTTGTTGACATCGCTGTTGGGGGGAGGGCGGTCAGAATGCATTGATGTAGCTTGGTTTGAGGATAAGTGCTGATCTGACTTGAGGGGACAAGAATCTCTTTCGCACCCCTCCAACCGACGCCCATGACAGGAATGGTCGCACAGATGCGTGTTGGCGGAAATTTATGTGCACGACTTGTCGAATGAGCGGTACTGCAATTTTCGAACTTCTTTATTGCCAGCTAGCACATACGCTAAAAAATGCACATCGCTACCTGAAACGTTCATTCTTGCGGGAGTGCTTTTTAAAATTTCTTCGAAATATAGTTGGGGAAAATGCATAATACACTATGGACTTTGTCGTGGACGCAAGAGTTCATCCCTCACGCGACAATTTCTTTCTTGGGACCTTTCGCTATTGAGGGGTTCAAGTGTATTTCTTCACACGTACACATATGACGGGTATATGAAAACAATAACAAACTCACCAAGTATACATACGGTTTTTTTATACGAATGTTTACTATGTACCACATCGGTGACACGACACACGTCCAGACCATTATTGAGCTCACTTTTTGTAGCAATATTTTGTCCATTGTCTGCACTATGGTACCGCCTCGTCTTCCGAGCTCGACTAAGTATATCATCAGCGTTCCTACCACCTCGCCGGAATACACAATACACATATGGATGTGTTTGTTGGCCTTTTGATATGTCGTTCATGTGTGTACGTGTAACGGATATGCGACTATGGCCTCGCCATAGTCGCATATCATTACGGGGCTTGCATTTATGCAAGCCCCGTATCATTTTTCAGGTGGACATGATGTGTCAGAAGCAGGCGTTCGCCATCTCTCGGAACGACGATCTCGGCGTCAGGGCCATCGAGATGCCCTACAGGGGTGGTCGGAGCTCCATGGTCGTACTGCTGCCCTACGAGATCGACGGTCTGTCTCACTTGGAGCATCACTTGTCCCACGGCAAGCTGTCCAATATCCTGGCAGACCTAAAGGAAACGCCCGACGTCGAAGTGACCATGCCGAAACTCTTGCTCCAACAGTGTCTGTATCTCAAGGACACCCTGAATGCCATGGGCATGAACGATCTGTTCTCAGCCAAGTGCAACCTCTCGGGCACGTTTAAATCGGGCAGTCCCGTTGTGTTGAATATGGTCCACAAGGTGTACCTGCGGGACGATGAAGACGGCACGGACCCTGCGGTATCTACGCCCGCGATGGCGATGACATCTTCGCCTCCGACAATGACAACGGCTCAGAAGACGGACTTCGTCGTCAACCATCCGTTCATGCGGCTCGAGTAGAGCAAGTCGGATGTGGTCATTTTCATGAGTTCCGTGCGTCATCCGTGATTAGCGGTTTGTGCTGTGCGCGCCTAAGCGCATGCGCCTTTTAGATATTGAATATAAGTATAACACAAAATAGCATATTTTCGGCCTGTATTTGAGTACTCTCGTGCTTACGAGGATGAATTTGCTGCCTCGCAACATTACGAAATTGTTTTGGACTACTGTCTGGCAATGTCTTCATATATTTTGCGGAATCCGCTTGTTCCCCCTTTTTTTGCGCTGACCTCTCACGTTGTGGTAGAGTTCCGGTAAGGGCCGGAACGACCGGTATCGCCCGAACTAAATCCTCTATGATCAAGAGGCCTTTCTGTGGTGTGTAACGTTGCGCGTACAATCGGACGAACACGGGATGTAAAGAAGCGTGAACGGAAAGAGCGAAAACTATCAAGTTGATAGTTCGTGCTCTTTCCGGTAACGCTTCTTTACTTCTCATGTTCGTTTGATTGTATGCTCAACGTTACCACAGACATGTATGAACTCGCCCAGCAAGAAGCTGTTCTTAAATACAAGATGCCTTTCGTGACCTTATCCCTTGGTGAAGGACGAGACATCGGGCAAGGAGGGGGATTCAGCCGGTCATGCCACAAGGTTTCCAGTTTCGAATGGAGATTGGCGAGAGTGCGAATGGTTTGCCACCAACAGATTATTAGTACAGTGCCAGGTGCGTAATAACGCACAACTGAGGGTTCCTTTCAAACCTCCGTCTTAGCTTTTACGGGTGCCGTTCAAGATGGTCGTGTGCACTGTCACACCACGTTTCATTTTCACAACCTCCGTTTGTCCACCACTGCTGCGTTGAAAGTAGAAATCCGGTACTGTACGGAAAATGCAGAGCCGTAACAACTTAAGCTGGAGGCTTAGCAACCTATCTCTGAGGGTAACTACAGCAAGTACACAGTGCATCAAATAGAGGTAATGGGCACGCATTTGCCGAAATGCTTGTGCGCTTTTCGAAAGGTACATTGCGAGAGGAACTCATATTGATAACTCTGTACGTTGCTTCTGAGCGCCGGCCTGCCGCAATAAGCTCGGATCCCCCCTCATTACTCAAGCTATTTGGCACGTTCTTTTCACAGTACGCAAAATGAGAACCATCAAATAGAATGGTATAACTGTCAGTTCAAGCGCACGAATAAACAGAAAGAAAAGAAGAAAAATTCGTGCGCTTGAACTGATAGGTATACCATGCATATCCAACTAGCCCAACTTTCGATTTTGTTGAAAAAGAAGGGTACCACAGACCAAGTCGCGATATCTCATTTGTGCCTCGTTTGGTAACGTTGAGCTTCATCTACTTGAACTAAAGCTCTCCGATTAAAGCCCTTATGTCGCAATAAAGTGTCTTTTTATTTACATGCATATGTTCAATTGATTACGCAACGTAATAAAATCACCATCGGCAGAAATACTGACTCATAAAGAAGGACCGCCGCCGACGGCTTGCGTTCTCCCTCGACGCCCTCCCAGCTCGCTGCTCCGGAATGCCGAACTAGTTCATGATCTGGACGAAGAGGAGTCAGCAAGGTTGCTCATGTGCTTCTCACTGATCCCATCAGATAAAAAACGTTCGACTGCCGGGGCCTGACGACAAACATGAACGGGTGGTTCACGACGAAGTGCGTGATCTCCCCGAGTCCAGGGCCACCTCCGAGCACGGCCTCGTCCGCGGAAGGCGGGGGCATCTCGGCACCTTCCTCGTTCACCTCTAGGAAGGCCCCGTGGTTGATGTCGGCCAGGGCTGGACTTGCGGCCTTGAATATGCCGGACAGGTCGGCCTTCGGTGTGAACAACTCGCGCACTCCCAGATCCTGGAGGGCGAGCCGCAGTCCTCGGCTGGTCACGACCGAGAACTTGGGCATCTTGACCATCACGTTGGGCCTCTCGCGCAGGCCGTGCAAGAGGTCCGACAGCCGCTGCGCGGTCAGGTTCTCCTCAAGACGTGACAGGCCGTCCATCTGGTCGGGCAGGGTGAGGACCATGCTCGTCTTGCCACCAAGGTGGGGCATCTCAAGCGCCGTGGCTTGGAGCTGGTCGCAGTGGGATATGCCGAACGAGTGCATCTGGTTCATCATGTCCACGCGAGTGACCGTGTGACCATCCACGTGAAAGTCGTCGGGTCCCGTAAATGTTGGCTGCACGTAATACAGTTTGTATTGACTTCTGAAGTAACCCTAGTTTGGCGTCAACGCTGTGCCTAAATTTTAAGTCCCTGACGATCGGGAGAAGGGGGCTGCCAGAAGAAAGCACACAGTTGACCTACTGGTCGTCGGAAGAATATCTATGGCAATGGGTATTCAGTTTAACGGCATTTAAAGCAGGCTGTCTTATATCACTAAGCTGAAAAATCTTCATTTCTTGAGTTATATATGAGCGATCAATTGCAATTTTACTTTTTACGAGTTCCTATGTACGTGGTGTTAATACACGTCGATACAATTTGGCTGTAGTATAGCACCGTTCCCTTAAAACTGGAATCATTTGCAGAACGTCCATCACAACCTGCAAAATAATCGATACAGTAGCTCCTGCACGGGGCGACAAATCTGATCAGCACTCGTATTATCTACAGCGAGTCTTATAGGGATGCTATACTTTCGAGTGGGGCAATTTGTTCCGTCCCATTAGCTATACGGTGCTGTGCTATCCGATTGTCTTACACTGTGGTCGTTGACCCACTTGAAAGTATGGCGTAATTTCAGGCAACATTCAAAGTACCATTCGTGGAGTGATTGATTGATTGTATAATAAAACACTGTCTATAGCGTCAAGAAGAACGGAAAAGATCCAGAAGCTGGTTGCGCTGTTTAGTGGAGGTGGGTGGAGATCCCTTTGGCTGCTACGGATAGAAGCGAGATATCTAAAGGGAATCTTTGAATGCATACAGTGAGATAGGCCATAGGATCGTGTATGACGGGGAACAAGGCTAGAAGCCTCGCTCTCTTAGAACCTGATTGGCACATAGACGGCGCTGTACCTTCAATTAGCGGGACGTCTCCAGTCATTAGACAGTTATAAAATACCGGGCTTACCGGGATAGCGGGATCGAAGTGCACGTGCGCAGATATACGTACGTTACACGTATACCACGTACAGTACGTGCGGTATTTTTCAGATTTAACGTTACTGTGGTAGCGTAGGTGTACGTAGGTAAACATGGCGGCGCTATCGGGTGCCAGCTTCGTAGTGATTTTGACGTAGTTGTTGCTAGATTCACCTTTTTTGCAACAAGCGACAGTTAAAAGTGGTTTCGCTTGACTTCAGTTAGCTTCGACGACTGAGTATTGCGGATAAGTTGGCGTAGTTTTTGAGATAGCTTCCCATTTCGAACGCATCTAGGCCTAACTACAAGATCGATGTGAACAAATCGGCAACGTAAATGTTTTCGCGTATAGTGCATGGTTGATATTTATTTACTTTTATTATTACTAAAATAAACTTCTAACAATGCTTCATGCGATAGCATTGGCAAACATTCTCGTTTTCTTTTCCTTTTTACTGTTTTTTAACTTATTAACCATCCGATAGGTAACGCCACCGTCCCAGCTGTGGGGACATAAATCACGTAAATGTTATCCCGCTGAACTATAAGACGCTGTCGGCAACGAACCTTTGTTGCACGGTAGCGCCATTCTCTTTACCTCCGCTATCACGCTATGGTGGCATATAGGTGTTGTGACTAAACTATAAGACGCTGTCCACAATGAACGTTTGCACTCGCTCTCTCGATTTCGTGCCGACCGGTTGTGCCCTGCGATCTCCGACGACAGCGCAGCTCTGGCCGACTGGCTCGCCCTACGCCATCTCCTGACGCGAACAAGAGCTCTCACTGAGTGGTGCCCCATCCTTAGACTCTTGCGACTGTGTCCATCTTTCCTGTCTTCTGCTTACTTCCGGATGTCGCTGCCCCTGCGCCACGCTCTCTCCTTCCCTCTCTCCCTCTTTCTCTCTCTCTATACCTTTACCTTTTAATCCTATCCTTTTAATCCCTCCTTACCCACGTCCCTAGTGAGCTACTGTGGAAGTGTCGCACTATGATGTAGACGGTGCTCCTTTACGGGGCCCACTTTTATCTCTTTTCTCTCTATTAAGAATCACATAAGAAAAATAACCTTTGCTCCACGGTAACGCCATTCCCTTAACCTCCGCTAACGCGCTAACGGTAGACTATAACTGCCTATTGGTTCAAAAACAGGCCTATGGTCACGCTAGTCTTTGACGATAATGGCAGTTGAATGCCCCTGGCGAAACATTCGAAGAAATGTTTACATAGCGTATTCAAAGCGCCGCTAAACCACCCAGAGGTCGAAATGAAGTTGGGACATGGCAGTTGTTGACGGGCCTACACAACGCTGGCGGCTGTGCGCACGTTTCCTCCTCGTTTCGCTCTTTCCTTCGCTAGACGGCGTTAGTCGGCTAGTCTATACGTCCATCCACGTCTCCAAATGCTCTTCCCCATCGTTCGAGGTGAAAACGCAAGTGCTCGCATCTGCTATAGCAGAAAACAGGCTCTTGTTCGCTCAATGACCACCTGTTTCTCGCGACGTCCTCTAATCATACAGGTCAGCTGTTCTCGATAGAGCAAAGACACGGACAGCATGCAGGTGGTTTAGGGACCCTTTAAAGGCAGGTACTAAAGGCAGGTCATTTAGAGAAGCCCATCTTCCCCTCATTTAGATTTCTTCATCCAATGTGAAGCATGCTGCCTTTGGCCTCGACCAATGGGGCGCGGGGACATTGAAATTGATTTTTGCACCCTTTCGGCCATTAGGGAAACCTACGAACGCATATACGATATAAGCGACCCGTGCCCTGCCTTCGGAAGTATACCTGAAAGGGTGCCTCCCAGGCACCGTCGAAGAAGGCCACGGTTACCATTTCCAAGCTGCGTCTTTGGGCCGAAAAAGTCCGACGTGAGCAGACCGCGTATCTTGCCCGCGGTCTCTCTGGCGACCCGCTCGTTGATCTCGTCGAGCAGCTCGAAGTAACCGGCGGCAAAGTTGACTTCGTGCACGATGCCCTCACCGTACTTGTCACGCAGGAATGTCGCGTAACTCTCGTGGATCGGGCAGCGCCGGTCCTTGTACAGGCGGCACGTCGTCTTGAAGGTGATCCCCGCCGAAGGTGTCGCGATGCGCGCCAGCACCGTGGCGAATAGGCCGTGAATATGGCCGTCGTCTCGGGTGCGCAGAGCGGAAGCGATCTCCTGCATCCGGCACACAGGATGGAGTTAAAGAGTGCATTGATCGATATGTGAGGTCTGACGTCCCAAAACCACCATATAATTATGAGAGACGCCGTAGTTGAGGGCTCCGGAAATTTGGACCACCTGGGGTTCTTTAACGTCCACCTAAATCTGAGCACACGGCCCGGGCCTACAACATTTCCGCCTCCATCGCAAATGCGAGTTAAAGAGTGCAGAATAGGTAAAAAAATATTCTGCACTCCTATAGCCTAGTCTAACCCAACCTTACTTAACCTCGAGATTTTTTGTTTTTTTTTTGTAAGTGTGTCATACTTTTGGAATTCCTACCAGAACGAGAAGTTTGTTCTGTAAGGCGCACTCTAAAAATTATTTAGCGTATCAAAAAATGAGGAGAAGCGAAGCTTGGCGAGCACGCGTGCCTAGCGCAGTCAACGGGAAAATTTTTTACCTGTCCATTTTTCTGTTGGTCTGTCTGGTGATTGATTCATTTTAACCCCTTCCACAACGCCCACCTATCTAGATCTGGTGGCTTCGTTCTTACACGCGAAAATTGTTAATAAAAAACAAATATTACATATATTTGAGGTGTAACGTTAATATATAACTGGCAGGCAGGGGGCTCTTTTTATTTAGAAAGTGCACGAATACGTATTTTAAACAGAATGAATTGTTTATTGTGCCTCACTGATGAGACGCTATGAACGATAAAACAGGTGTTACCCCTACGCTTCCCTAAAGAAAAAAATTCAGCGGATTTAATTAAAACGATCCGGTGCTGTCATCTACCAGTGGCTCTGCGCTCTAAAAAAAAACTTTCGTTTCTTCCACATTACTGCCAGATGGCGCCATATCTCACGCAGTACCTCCAGACAGGAAGGCTATAGTCGTTTGACGTCCTTTGCATCGAAGCACGGATATACAAGGCCAGTTTTTCTATTCGTCTTTCTTTCTACCCATAACACTACTCAATACTTACTCCCCTCAAGCAGTTTCCACCAATTATGTCGGGGCGTGGACCGTTCTGTCGAAACGTGGATACACGTGCCCAGTAGCGCGACACTTCTTTAGCTAAAGGTCACAGCGAAGGTCATGCCCTCGTATGCACGCATCAACGAAATGAGGCGACGCGAAAGGTTAAGTCACTTCGACAAAACATCAGATTACCGTATCACAAATGACTGGTCGCCCTTTTACACTCCTGCGCCGCGACTGTGCTTGCCGTTGTTAGCGAGTACCTGGAGTTACTATGCTCGCGGAACGCTTTTCTTGGCGATGAAAGGAAAGCTAAAAGGGCAGAGCTTCTGCACATGTACTACTACGCGGAGTAGTCCGGCATGTCATGCGTTTTGTATACCGCTGTGCAAAGTTACGACTGTGTGTGACCAGCGTATCATGTCGACGCAGATGCCGCTCGGCGTTCGAGGAATATATGCTCGTAAAAGATGCGGCTTTCTCACGCGTTGAAATACGTGAAGTGACAGTGAATAAATTAAAATACGAATATCTTATTGGCAGGAGCAGCACCCTGTGTTGAAGACACGCAAAAAATGGTGGCAGTATTTTTCACAACTCGCGTCGAAAATAAAGACAATTTTAGGACTACATTGGCGGTAGAATACGTGCAATTTGGCTCTGTAGTCTTAGTCTGTGTTGCACTGCCAAGAAAAGTTCGTGACTATGAGGGTTTTAGCAACGCCTCCTCTAGGAAGATGCCTGCCGCATGAGAAGAAAATGAGCTGCCACACCCTTTCCCTCCTTCATTTTGAAAATGTTCTCGGTCGCAAGCGTCACTTGTGGCGGACGGTGCAACAACGCAACACTTTGCATAGCCTCCGAAACAGTGGTGCACAGTTGCAGGTCTCGAACAACTCTCGACTGACGTGCCCCTATGGGCCCCAGATGAAAAACGCTTAGCTGGTACCGTCTGTCACCGTGGCGATAGTGTCGGTCGCGAGCGCCACTGCGCGGAGCTTGTTTAAAACTGAAGGCTGGCCAACTCCGCTGGGAGCGCGAGCCATTCATCAGGCATCTTTCTAGAGTAGGCGTTGGTTTTAGAACAACGTCACGCACAGCTTCGCAATTGCGTTGCACACGCGTCGCACGTTACCATATTGCGGGCTCTTGTTAAGTGACGAACGATATAGCGCTACGCCCGCAAGCCTTGCGTTATTCTAAAGCTCTCTACTAACAGGGTAGTAATGTATGATTTCATATAAGAAAGGTAGCTACTATTACTTTTTTTGTGAGAGAGAGAACTAGTTTATGCAAGTTCAGGACGTTGCAATAAAGGCAGAGACGTCGACGTGACTATTAATTTGGCTACAACTTTTCTTGGCATGGAAGCGAAGGTTACAAATCACGCGCATCTTACAACCAGTTAATGTGCTTCCATAATAGCGACCGTTTTTAAGGTGAAATATGGAAGTTCCTTCTTTATTTTGTGCGCGCACCTATTTCAGACAGGACGCAGGTCACACCAAGAAGAAAATAGTATTTAGCCTGACAGTGTTTTTCAAGGACGCGCGAGGAAGTCACACCTTTTCACGTGTACCTCGAACACTAAGCGGCGTCTACGTCTACTTGAAGCGCTGATGGTGCGTCTTCGTCACTTTCTATGTCGTTACGAGACGCGCGCCGAATGGAACTCACTCTGCGTAGGGCTACATGTGCACGCAGAAGCTCCGCTCCCGTAGCTTTCCCTTCGAAGCCGAGAACGACAACAATCTGAACGGCAGCGGCATATTGAAGCATATGATCTGCACGTTCCTGCGGGTGAATATCGACCACAAGCATTTACAGAGTGTAAAGTGACGGAGCGCTACTTTGGGTCGGCTGGTCCATAAAATCAACGAGATACAGCGCAAAGCATTGCGCAATGGGGTGAAAACGGCAGCACACATCCGTGTTGTTGCGTTTGGCGAGCCACCCTTTTGCCGCGGCCGCCAGAATGGAACAAAGGAAGCCGCCTCATTTTGTGGCGATTAAAAGCAGTGCCAAGACGCCTTGCTGTTTCTATGTGCTGGGCGCTGCGTGGCTGAAAGTACTCTACGGAGTGTGGCAGCTTGGGCTAGTTGGTATGGCATGACGATAGTTATAGCGCGAGAGCAAAACGACGACACAGAGACAAGAAGGACACGAAGGACACGGGCGCTCGTGTCCTTCGTGTTCTTCTTGTCTTTGTGTCGTCGTTTTGTTCCCGCGCGATAACTATCGTCATACTTCACGGAGCACCGCTGTCCTTCGGGTCCGCGCCGAGATGCCACACGTGGCGTCTTCGTGCCCCGGTAAAAGCCACAATGCCGAGCTTCCGCCGATTACGGACGTCAGCCACCATGCTGTGCGTCTCCGTAGAAGTGTGGCATCTTGGGCTAGTTGGTATGGCATGATGTGTCCTTATTGTGTCCTTCGTGTCCTTCTTGTCTCTGTGTCTTCGTTTTGTTCTCGCGCTATAACTATCGTCGTTGTGCGTCTCCGACTAATGAGCCGCCGCTGCTCAAATCAGCACCACATGTCCAGGCATGGCCCCTCGGAGGCGCCTATAGACCGCGACTACCTTTCGACAAAGCATGGGTGCTTGGCCCGAGCGGCAAGATGACAGACTCGTTTCGCCCCGCTCAAGCAAGATTCGCCGGAAGAGTCAGCACCGCCGGGAACATACACGTGTTTGGTTTGTGTATGTGTGTTTGTTGGGGGTGGTGCCGGCATATTGGCACTCGTGTGTGCCGCTGGACATGTTATTGGACAGTACCGTATGGGCCTGTTCCCTGATCTAGGGATCTGGGGAGATGAAACTGTATTCAATCAGCCCTCGCGGGCTGCATGGCATGGTTCACGGAGCTGACTCAATAGACAGCTTTTTTCAATGTAGAGCTTCGGGCCACAGAGCCCGTGTCTTGTAGATAATGTAAATAAACCCTCTCTAAGTAGTTCAACCTCCCCCTGCCTCGACATTTTGATCCCGGATCTCCGGTACCGCAAACGCCGGTTGCAACACTGTCCACCTCGTCCAGCGGTTTGCGTTATTTCTCGTATTTAATGATAGTGAAGTGGCAGGCCTTGCACTAGCGTGTGCAATGAGGTTAAAGAGAGTAAAAAAAGCGCCCTCGGTCCAGACCTACTCTGGCGGGAAACGTACCTCGGCTGTTTTGCTGCGGGCACCGGCCAACGTCATGGACAGCGCGGCGGCCACGGTAACCGGCGAGAAGATCACGTTCTTCCTGCCATAGTTACTCTGACCACCGCAGGCCACGTCATCGTGGCCGTGGTCGTCAGCAACGTGAGCCACCAGCCGCCGGTACAGGTCCACGGCAAGGCCCACGATCGTGGACTCCAGTGTCTGGAGTTGCGCCGGTTGGACCGTGTTGCCATGGCCGCTAGCTGTGGGCTCGCTGGGGTCTGTCGACGAGACCTGGTTTGGTCCGCTACCTCCATCTTGAACCCCCCGGATGCGAGACAAATGCCAGCCGTGCCGAAGCCGCTGGATGAAATGATGCATCCTTCTCTCGCTGGCGTCGGAAGCGCTCTGCAATGGCGGCCGACCGGTAGTTCTCTTTCGTCTCGTGCAGCACGCGGTCACCGCAGCTAAAAAGACCATGCTGATGCCGATGGGGATGCGTTATATCGTGAAATGGCTCGAATACATTTCGTGAAATAAAACAAAAGTCACACTTTCAGGCACAAGGCCGAAGCGACGAATGCGATAGCAAAACACATCGGGACTAGGAGACTTGGGAACCATGCGAAATGTAGTGAACATGGTCGATTGTGCTTGAAATGAAGGAAGGAAGCAGACAAAAGGAGAAGGCAGGGAAGTCAACCAGAATGACCTCCGGTTGGCTACCCTGCTCTCGGGGATTAGCGAAGGAGACAAGAAAGAAGAGAAAGCGGGAGTAGAAGGAAAAGAACAAGGGAGAGACAGACAGCCAATTCACTACACCGTGTAGAACTCCACCGCAAGTCTGAGGCGTTCACACAAACCCGTCATCCTGCAAAACACAAGAGGGCTTTCAGTGTCTTTCGATTGTGCTTAAATCGGCAGGAATAGTTCGGCGAAGTCCAAGTTTGGTCGAGAAACGTGACAAGCCACTGGTTTTCACGTCGAAGTAAATTAACATTGAAGTCTCCAGGGACTACCACCGGCACATCCTGTAGGCACACTGCCCAGACGTTGCGCAGCAAGAAGCTCATGACGTCACTTCACAATGTTTTCGGTGAGATGTACACTGTCCGGGTGACGAAGCCGCGCGAGGTTTTAACGGCGCATGCATCGCCACAACTCATTTGAGGCAGCGGGCTGAGTTTGTTTGTCTAAAGTGATAGTGACGGCGCGCATTTCGATGGGAACCGAATTCACAGACATGAGAGGACCAACAGCTTCACAAATATTACTGAACTTGACGCGAGCAGTTTTTTGTGTTGCTTCATAGTGAAAGTGGAGCCGGAGATATTTTGGAATGCCCCTTTCATCCAATTGTATGTGCTCCAGTGAACCCACCCCTATATTGCTCAAGCCACCGGACTCATAAATGTTTAGGACAGCATGTGTGGTTTGTTCAAACAAAGTACATGCTTTGTTCAAGAGTGTTTAAGGATATTCACAGTAGGCCATTCGAAATGGCGTATTAAATAGCTCGTCGTCAGTGGGAAAGATGAGAGGCGTGGTCTATTTGGTTAAAGCAGTGCGCTCAGGAGTGAGGGTTGACTGGTTCGAATCTCCCGTGGGTGCCTTAGAATCTTTCTACGTCATCATAATCATCATCATCATCATCAGCTTGATTTCGTCCGCTTCAGGACAAAGGCCTCCCCCATGTTCCTCCAGTCAACTCCGTCCTGTGCTTGCTACTGCCTTTTTATGTCCACAAACTTCTTGATCTCATCTGCACACCTGACGTTCTGTCTACCCCTTAACCACTTGCCTTCTCTGGGAATCCAGTCAGTTTCTCCTATATATACACGCCTATACATGTCCGGGACTTGGCGGTGACGGCAGTCAGCCGAGAGTTTCCATATAGTTGCCATCGGTATAAAACTAGAGCAATGTGCTATTGAAATATGGCTGCTACTCGATTGCGGCTGGCATAAACCTGTTCAAGAAAAGCTCGGAATATGAGTTGTTATTTGCACTTGCAGTGTCCTGCCATCTACCTAAATTCCCAGAAGGGAGGGGGAGGAGGTAAGTTTATTTACAGAAAGGCAGAGAGGTTGGCCTGAGCGATAGCTTGCTCTAGCCTGCTACTCTACACTAGGGGGAAGGGAAAGGGGAAAAGAAAGGTTAATGGATGACGATGGTGAGATAGAGAGGTGAGTATGTAGTGTTTTTTCTAGCTGAGACACATTTTATAGCCGCGCACATAGTCCAGTTGTTTCTAAAAAGGTAATAACTGCTCTTGTGACCGCAGTTGCACTGTTGGTGTCTGGCCAAGGGCCCAACATGATCTCATCAGTTAATGACCTACTGTGATATAGTTCAGTAGAAGAAATCAGTGTTTGTCGCTCACGTGCGTATGCTGGGCAAACACAAAATATGTGCTCAAGTGTTTCTGGCACATCACAGTGTTCACAATTAGGCCCGGTGTCACTGCGACCGATGATATGTGCGTAGCGTCTGGTGTACACTACACCACGACGAATGCGGTGGATCATACTTCTGAGTTTCCGTTTCAATTTAGGAGGCATGCGGAACCTCATTTCCGGGTCCCATTTGTGAAGTCGCTGGTGTCGCCGTTCCGGTTTGGTGCAGTGCTGAAGTGTGTAGTTGCGCATCACGCAGCGAAGCAGGGCGTTCGTGTCAGCTCGTGAAAACACAATGCGTACTTCAGGGGCACTGCTTAAGGCATTTTTAGCTTCAGCGTCCGCCTCTTCGTTTCCCATCACGCCGCAATTAGCTGGAATCCACTGGAAAGTTATAAGATGGCCATTTGTTGAAGCAAGCTGAATAAGTTCTGTGATTTCTATTGCCAAGCTGTAATACGGACCTTGCTTCATGATGCAATTAATGGTTTGCAAAGCGGGTTTGGCATCACAGAAAATCGTCCAGGCTCGAGGTCGCTCTCCGGAAATAAACCTTATTGCCTCTCGGATAGCGACAAGCTCTGCGGCAGTTGATGTGGTTTTATGGTCCACTTTGAATCGTCGAGCGATATCCATGTCTGGGATGACAAAGGCTGCGGCGGAGGTGTTTAGCGTGGTGGATCCGTCGGTGTACACGTGCAGAGAATCACTGTACGTTGTATAAATGTGATATAGGGTCAGTTGTCTGAGGCAAACAGAAGAAATGAGCGACTTCTTCGTAATTCCAGGTATTGTAAAAGAGATAGGTGGTTTAGGCAGGACCCATGGAGGCGCTGCAGGGGCATTTGGAGGAGAAAAGCTTGATGGTATAATATTTTCATGCCGCGGTATTACGCTTGAGAAACTGCAATCTGAGTGAGTGGCGGGTAGTACTGACAGTGGGTGCTGTCTGTGTCTGCTCAGTAATCGGAGGTGAACTCTAAGTGGCTCGCGGAGTATGTATACACTGATGGGACAAGCCCGAGCCTCTGCGATTGTCCCATTTGTTGAAGTACAGCGCGGTAGACCCAAGCATCTTCGTAAGCATTGAGCTTGAACACTCTCTAGTGTCTTCACACAACTAGGTCTCATATTGGAAAGCATCGGCATGCTGTATCGAATGTATCCCACAAATAGAGCATTGTACAATTGAAGTAGCGATGATTCTGATGGGCCCCATCTTGCTCCTGCTACGTGGCGAAGAATGAGAGCAAAGCTCTTCAATTTAGATTTAAGTACTGCGACATGCCTCATCCACGATAGATCTCTGTGTACGACAACCCCAAGGAACTTGTGGTGCGTTACAGCAGGTATCGCTGTCCCATAATTAAATATCGGGTATTGCGACATATGCTTGCGCGTGAACGCAAGCACTGCGCATTTGTCGATTGAAAGAGTGAGCCCCTGACGTCGTAGATATTTGTATGTGATCGTCACTGCACGCTGTAGTCGAATTCCCAGAAAATACACACAATAGTCCTTGCGAAGGTTTTGTACGCTATCATCTGTGCGATCGATATCATATTTAGAGTCGCACAAGGGATGTCCAATGTTAACATTTATGCTGTGATTTTCTTGATCGTGCGATTTTTTCGTCTGATCACTTATGCACAAATAAATGTATGAAGTTCATTTTTAAAAAATAATTTTGGATGCTCCGGAGTCAACAGTGAAATGATTTGATAGTTTCGAAAAATGTGTTATATTAGTGCCGTACGCCACAAACCAATCACCTTGAACTGCGAAAGATCAACGTTTCCACGAAATCTTACTCAAGAACGAAGAGACGTCCTTTGAAGCGAACACGACGGCAAGCGTATGCAGATCTTCTATTTCCCACTATACATCGCCACCAAGACGTGGTGGGTATAAATTGCAGAACTGTTTGTAAAGAAGCCAGCCAAACCTGTCGCGTACGCCGCGTCACGAAAATGTCTTAAGACCCTATATCGCTGTCGGAAAGGTAATTACTTGGTGGAAAAACAATGCCTAGAGCTGTATAAATACATACAAACAACTGCCGAGACACTGCGCCGTATAGCATGTACTGTGTTCTCTCCCATTCACAGCTGAACACAGAGAGAATCACAATTTGAATGTCTTAAGATGTCATCGACATAGCATTAAAGGGCCTCAAAACTCGCCCATTCAATGAGAGCGTATGATTATTTCTATTTGGAAGTCTTACACATATACATGAGACAAACATAATTACTTATTGCTCCCTCCTCAGAGGATTGAAAGACACACTACAGGACATCTTACAAGTCACAGCTGTAAAGTTTGTGTCCAGCTTCGCCCGCCGCTTTCACATCCACAACGGTCGTCAGTGTCAACTTTCCGAAGGATGACGTGTAAATATTTCAGTGTTATGTGTTCTTTTAGTTATGCCTTGTTTTATTTCCCGGTAAGGTAACTTCGAATTCGAAAGTCGTGAATACACCAAGGGAAGGCGATACTAGGCGTATCTTTCATGCCTGCGGGGGTCTTCGTTGCATGGTACGGCCAAATGATGCAACTTGGCGTGGTGTAATCGCCTCCTCGACGATGTCAGATATTCATCGTCTAACACGAAGTGACGACACTGCGACAGGAACCGATCACTCATTTAATTCTATTTAAGTGAGTGGCATAGACAGAGTTGCATCTTGTGTCATAGAAGCCCCCACATTTCGGCAAGCTTCCTTCAACGCCAAGCATGGAGTTCCTCGTTGCTTTTGTGGCAGTGATTCTGGCCACGACTGTGTGCTTAAATCTTTCGAATGCAAGAAAGGTGAAGAAATCCCACTATCACCGCTACATGCGTTACGCGCGTATGTTGGCCCTGATAAAGTCTAAGAAGTATGCACTTCTGGTTACCTCGATCACCGACGTTGAGGTGAGGGCCAGGAATTGCAGCGACTGATGTTGCTGATAGTGCCCGTCGGTAGCAAGACGACCGCTGGCGAGATTTTAGCTTACCATCGTAAATGACCTGCCGTCAACAGAAATACGAGTCACTTTTACATGCCTCCTCTATAATTTAAGAAGCCAACGTGGGAACGTCAGGAAAGTATTCGTGTACTTTCGTGAAGTTCGGAACATCGAAGGACTAACATTACACTTTCGTGGAGCTAATTCTTGCGCAGTGAACTTAGTGCGCGATGTGTCGCTTGTCGACCTGAGGCACGAATTCCGGCGTCCTACAAGTTGGCGATATACTTACACAGAAAGTACGTTTTGGGCTGATCTCTTATGCGGTGACTCGGAGAAGCCTGCAGGCAGGCGCCTATCCACGTGGCACACAAATGCACGAAATGTACTTCGGGAAATTCAACAGGGACTATACACATGCCACCCGCGGAATACTGACGCCCTCGACTATACTGGTGACATCCCGGAATAACTCCCACTATCGCACCCGTGGACGAATAGAACGTTTACAACCAGATCCGAAACGCCAGTGGGAAGTGGTGCCGGCGTCACTAAACCCAGAGGACTGATTCCGACCGGTGGGCAGGTCTTGGGCGTCCGCCGCGAGCGATATGATTATAGTATATAAAACCACAATATTATGAGGGACGCCCAGTAGAGGGGCCCGGAAAAATTTTACCATGTGGTATATATTTTTTTACGTGCGCGGACATGGCACAGTAAACGGGTCTCAACCATTCTGCATTTATTAAAATACGACATCCAGGGCCAGGATAGAACCCAGACCTTCGGGTGCAAGCCGTGGCTACCTGGAATAACGAAGTCACCCAATCTTTTGGCGACAAGAACGCGTGTTTGATCGTAAAGTAAAATTGAACTCTGTCCTTCATAGTTCAATGCGAGCCGCCATTAACTCGAGTGACTTTAAAATTTGTATTACGTCTACTTTAACCATTTCAGCTCTGAATTTTTTTTTATTTTGGTCGGATACACTTTTGTGCGCGTTTTTCTCGTAGTTAGGACTTCAGAAGACCACAAACAAAAAAATTGAGCCACTGGTACAAGCATTTTTGGATTAATTAACGTGACATCAAATTAGGTTATTTAGGACCAATGATTGGAAAATGAAATAAAATGGCTTATTTTTTTTCCTGACAATCAATGGTGTACACAAAATTTAAACCGACGTCTTACTTTTCAGCCTAATACTCACTGAAACAGCTTCGGTACGTCGTCCCGAAAATGGCGCTTACCCGCTTCAACTTACGCGCCTTGGCTTCATGGAAGACCTCGGTCACGCTTCTTCTTCTTTGTGGCTGCTACCTCCACAAACGTGCCGCAATATTGGTGTCAATTCTAGTGAAGATCATTGAAGAAATATGCCCCCAAGAGTGAGTAGTACTGGTTACGTTTCCGAGATACTGGGGGAATTGTTGTGCGGTGGTGTCAATTGACACCGCCAGGGCCGGAAGGGTTAATGCTCGTCGAGAAAACTCGAGCCATTATGAGCCGTCGTGAATAGTTTTTTTTTTTTGCTTTGCTCACCCAAAACGTGACAGCGGCCCCGCCGCATCGTTGTGGCGGCCAGTGTCAGTTTTCTTTGCATGTCGTAATTTTCAGCGGAAAGGCAACTTCGTCATCATTGCCTATCAAGCCCGAGAGACACATTGCAAGGCGGGATTCTTCCCTACAAACCCACGGAAGTGTCATCCGATAAATTGAGTAAGCTATTACGCTTCTTTACTCTCTTCTACCTCCCGATTTACAGTATTACGAAAAGCTCATATTCGAACACACCGTATATCCTTTACGTCATGAAAAAAAAAAGGGGGGGGGGGGCAATTGGCCCCGTATCTGCATGTTTCACTGCAAATTTTGTCCAAGGACTATAGTCTTGCGTCTGGACAGAGTGAACAAAACGTTTATTTCATGTTTTGTGCGAGAAAATCGCTGAATTGTATTCTGGAGGCGCTGCGTTAGAGAGTCTCAATCCGTGCAGCGAAAGCGAACGAGCGCGTTGAGGCACGTTAGACACGAGCGCTATCTGGCAGTTATCTTCGAAAAAGAAGGAAGGTGTGCGAGCCCGTCTTAGAGGCGATAAGGTGTAGAACGCAAAGCGACTGGTAGGTGCAACCACCGTGTCGTCTTAGAAAAGCGTTGGAAACACTTGCCTTTTTGAGCATCGCGGTGCAATGTCAGCGCAGCGTGATGAACGCTACGGTACTTAGAATTACCGATGTATGCCTTTTATAGAAAACAGACACACATACAGAGTATTGACATGTTGTTATGGTGCCTCAGATATGCGAAATAATTGCTTCTTGATTGAAAATCACACAAGTATGAACGCTGAAACTTGAGCAATATTGGTGGGCGCTGCGGATCGGATTGGCCGTTTGAGATATCCTTCGGTCACTTTGGTGTCATAAAAGTTGGGACGAATCTGCATGTTATGTCGAAAGACGTCTTGCGTCTGGAGAGAGTGAACAAAACGTTTATTTGAATGTTCTGCGGGGAAAAAAAATCGGTGAATGGTATTCTGTGGGCGCCACGATAGAGTTCCTCGAGCGTGTAGCGGAGGCGAACGAGCGCATCGAAGCACGTTAGACACGAGCGCCATCTGGCAGTAACCTCCGAAAACGAAGGCGTGCGTACCTGCGGAGAAAGATGCGCGCCAGTCTCGGAGGTGATAAGGGGTAGAACATGAAGCGACGGGCAGGTGCCATCACCGTGTCGTCGTAACAAAACGTTGGAAATTCTTATCTTTTTGCGCATCGCGTTGCACTGTCAGCGCAGGGCGATAAACGCTACAGTCCTTAGAGTTACTTGTGTGCGCCTCTTCTAGTATAAAGACAGACATACAAAACATCAACGTGTTGTTATGCGCCTCACATATGCGCAATTTTTTTAATTGACAATCGCACAACTATGAATGCTAAACGTTGAGCACTGTTGTTGGGCGCTGCGAATGGGGTTAGCCGTTTGGGGCCGTTTGAGGTATCGTTAAGGGCGGACAAGCAGACAAATGTACAGACAGACAGACAGACAGACAGACAGACAGACAGACAGACAGACAGACAGACAGACAGACAGACAGACAGACAGACAGACAGACAGACAGACAGACAGACAGACAGACAGACAGACAGACATATTTCCATCGACGATCTCCAAAAAAGACTTTAAAAGAGATCGTTGCCGCGAACAAACAGACAAATGTACAGACAGACTGTCGAAGGAAACTTAAATAATGCTTGTGCTTCCCCTGAAGTGCAAAACGCGATACTGCAATGAAACCCCGTGTGCACTGCCTTGAACCATGCCGCAAGGAGAAGAATGTGCGTGGGACACTGGCCGTTTCAAACTATCCTAGAATGTCCACTCCTAAAAACGAAGCTATAAGACCCCCTATTGTTTTTTTTGCTTGTTTTTTGCGCAACGGGAAATTTCTCGCCTTGGTCTAATAGTAGTTTGGTAACGCGGAAAACATTGCGACGCCACTTACAATCATAATCATCAGTGTCCAATCTGCGGCTACTATATAAAGCATGCACACAACTCATGCCGCGCACAGTGGCAGAATGTGTTTCTATAAAGCGAATTCGAGGCCACTTGGGCTGTTGCATGGGCTCACCTGATCGACGTCAATCTGATTTTGCAGGTCGTTCATGAATGCATTGGTACAGTGGAGTTTCTGGGCGGATGGTTTAGGAGACCCAAGTACCACGACTTGAACATATGCATGTAAGTCTACAAACTTTGCAGTGCATGTAACCTTTTCTTTCAGTACCCGCAACGTAAACCAGTTTTTACCCGCCGCGGTAGTCTAGTGGTGAAGTTACTCTGCTGCTGACCCGCAGGTCACGGGATCGAACCCCAACTGTGGTGGCTCCATTATAGATGGAGGTTAAAATGCTGCAGGCCCGTGTGCTCAAATTTGGGCGCACAATAAGGAACCCCAGGTGGTCGAAATTTCTGGAGCCCTTCAACATGGCGTCTCTCATCATCGTATGGTGGTTTTGAGACGTTAAACTCCACATATCAATCAATCAATCAATGTAAACCAGTTCGCACCCTTAAGGGGTGTTTTGCATGTGTATAACTAACGCTTCACGATAAAGTGTTTGACAGATCAAAACACCCTTAAGGGTGTTTTCGTCTGTCACCCCACATATCACCTTACATATCCTCCCACATATCTGCCAAAGTCGATGTGCCTATCCATATACGCCGATGATATTTCCCTCTGGAGTGCTGCAGTTACTCGCCCTCAGGTGCGTGCACGAATACAGCGGGCAGCAACCCTCACAACAGCCTACCTTCAGAAACAAGGCCCAGCTATATCAACTGTGAAGTGCGCGTTGATGGCGTTTACACGCAAACCAATGACGCCATACCCTGTGTACATCAATGGGCAGAGCGTCAAATATGCACGGACGCATCGTTTCCTGGGCATAATAATCGACAGAAGTCTTTCGTGGAGTCCGCATTGTGCGTACTTAAAGAAGAGACTGCTATCTATTATGAGTGTATTGAAATTCCTGTGCGGGAAAGCATGGGGAACTTTTGTGGCCTCCATGATAGAGCTGTACAGGGCCCTATTTCTGGGTCCATTGCGCTACAGCTTACCGGTACTGACTAACACTTGCAAATCCAATACTCATTCATTGGAGAGTTTGCAGGGTCAGGCTCTGCGTATCTGCTTAGGACTGCCCCGATGCGCTTCTACTTATGCCACAATCATGCTTGCCAAATACCATCCGGTCAGGACATATAGAGTTGTGGATTGCCTCAGAGCGCACATTCGACATGCTAGCCGTGTCCCCGACCACCACTTGGCCCTTCTACCCTCCGGAAGACCACGTGCTACGTTTTCAGGCGTCATAGCCAAGCACATAAACAGCATTTCATCAGGATATACGCCAGCTGCGAGAATGGCATGTCCTTTGTGGTGCCTCGACCAGCCGCAAGTACGTCTACAAATTCCGGGTATCAAAAAGAAAAGCAATCACTCCAGAGTAGCATTGAAGCAAGCAACACTGCTATTATTACATGAGTTGGACTTGGACCAAACGCCAATATACACTGATGGGTCCGTCTCGTCCAGCAGCTCATCAGGTGCCGCTGTAATTCCGGCTGCAGCAATAACAATCAAGTTTAAGTTGTCGCATATGACTACATCTACGGCATCAGAGCTTGCTTCTATAAGGGCTGCTTTACAATATCTCGTTCAATAACGTCCAGGAAAATGGGTCATATTCTGTGATTCGAAGGCAGCGCTTCAGAGTTTGCAGTCTGCCATGCGTAGGAGGAGTCATGAACAATTGGTACAAGAAATAAGACATTGCCATCATGAAGCTCTAGCACGAGGGCATGATATTATATATCAATGGCTGCCTGGACATATCGGTATTACCGGAAATCAATTAGCCGATGATGCAGCCCGCTCAGCCCATGAAGGAACCCGTTTAGTCCCGATTCCTCTATCAAGGAATGATGCAGCAAGACAACTTTACCTGCTGGCTCGAGATCTCACACGCACGTTCTGGTCGTCTACCAGCTTCCAAATGTGCCAATTTTATGAACTGGATCCTTCGCTCAAGATAAAGCTACCATCACAACTTTCCCGCTCCGATGCGACACTGTTATGCCGCCTTTGGTTGGGTGTTGCATTTACAAAGGTATACTCCTTTCGCATTGGTATGGCAGGCATTCCTACATGCGACTACTGCGGAGCTGAAGAGACCACCGAACACGTTCTGTGCAGCTGCGCTTGCTACGACACACAGCGATGCCAGCTCCGGATGGTTTTGAATCAACTTAACCCCGGACAATTTTGTGTGCAGAAGATACTAGGAAGGGCATCTGCCTCAGTTGCGCAGAAAGCGACTAAAGCACTGCTACTTTACTTAAAGTCAACAAACTTGAGCGACCGCCTGTAGACTGTGTATGCTCCCCGAGAGTGCTCGTGATTGTGTGTACCTTCTCATCTCTCTGCAACCTCTTTTCTCCCCTTCATCTCTTCCCCAGTGCAGGGTAGCAAACAGGATGTGCGTCTGGTTAACCTCTCTGCCCTTCCTCGCATCTATATCTCTCTCTCCCACGTATCAATTACCCTTGTAAACCAGTTCGCACCCTTAACGGCGTTTTGTATGCCTATAACTAGCACTCCACAATAAAAGTGTTTTGACAGACCAAATCTCCCGATGCACTTTTCTTGTGGAGTGTTAGTTACAGACATGCAAATTGCCAAAACACTTTTATCATGGAGTGTGACAGATAAACACTCTTATGGGTGTATTGGTCTGTCAAAACACCCTTATGTTGGAGACTGTTAACACCCTCCATGATAGACCAAACATGATAGACCTACCTTCCTTCCTGCCTTCCTGCCTTCCTTTCTTCCTTTCTTCCTTTCTTCCTTCCTTCCTTCCTTCCTTCCTGCCTTCCTTGCTTCCTTCCTTCCTTCCTTCCTTCCTTCCTTCCTTCCTTCCTTCCTTCCTTCCTTCCTTCCTTCCTTCCTAGCACAACCGACCATGTTTATTACATTTCGTATGGTTCCCAAGTCTCCTAGCTCGATGTGTTGCTATCGCATTCATCGCTTCGGCCTTGTGCCGAAAGTGTGGCTTTTGTTTTATTTCACGATATGTATTCGAGCCATTTCACGCTAGAACGCATCCACATCGGCATCAGCACGGTCTTTTTTGGCTGCGGTGACCGCGTGCTGCACGAGACGAAAGAGAACTACCGGTCGGCCGCCATTGCAGAGCGCTTCCGACGCCAGCGAAAGAAGGATGCATCATTTCATCCAGCGGCTTCGGCACAGCTGGCATTTGTCTCGCAACCGGGGGGTCCAAGATGGAAGTAGCGGACCGAACCAGGTCTCGTCGACAGACCCCAACGAGCCCACAGCTAGTGGCCATGGCAACACGGTCCAACCGGCGCAACTCCAGACACTGGAGTCCACCATCGTGGGCCTTGCCGTGGACCTGTACCAGCGGCTGGTAGTTCACGTTGCTGACGACCACGCCCACGATGACGTGGCCTGCGGTGGTCAGAGTAACTACTCCAGGGAGAACGTGATCTTCTCGCCGGTTACTGTGGCCGCCGCGCTGTCCATGACGTTGGCCGGTGCCCGCAGCAAAACAGCCGAGGTACGTTTCCCGCCAGAGTAGGTCTGGACCGAATGCGGTCTTTTTTCTCTCTGTAACCTCATTAGGGAGTTTTAAAGCTGGGTACCCAAGCGGCTTGCGTACGCAGGACGTTGGGGCTGTGGTATTGCGCATGCGCGAAACCCCAAACAGATGCGTCGCAAGATCGCTGGGGCGATGGGGCCATGCGTCCGCGCGGTCCACCTTCGCAAGAGCTTACTGTATCCGCACTGCGGATATTCTAGCCGTCGAGTTAAAATAAGTCAAAGTGCGAGCACTTATAGCGATTACACGGTTTCAGCCAGATTCGCAAAGTTAGAATGGCCTGGAACATAGAAACTAAAAGGCATATGCCAGCCCCCGACCAGCTGAATAGGTGGCGCCATCTAGCGCGGCCATAGTGAAACAGACAACCACACTTTTGTTATTGCAGAAACATTGTGCATTGTACATCTGGTGCAAAAACTGCGCAGCGACAATATTACAAAGGAGTAACCTTTTTATTCATTTTCACCTCAAAAACATTATGCGTAAGCTAACATGTTCATGACTGGGGTTGCACGAAGTGTCACAAGATTTCGACACTGGCGTTACAGTAACCTTGAATTTTTCACTTTTTTGCGTATACCAGATTACTGTACACATTAGAAAGTGTACTGATCCCTATGTATGTTTAATTTAACATTTTAAATCATAAAAAGACTTAAATAATACTTACGCGACAAGACGCTATGGCTCTGCGAGCGCGTGTGAACTTCGTGCGGCTAGCGTTTGCGCGCTCCCAAGCCCACAACGCCACAAGAGAATGCGTACCCAGCACTAAAACTCCCTATTGCACCCGTTGGTGCGAGGCCTGCTGCTTCACTATCGTTAAATACGAGAAATAACGCGAACCGCTGGACTGTTGTGACCGGGGCTTGCGGCCCCGAAGATCTGGAATAAAAATGTCAAGGAAGGCGGAGGTTGAACTTCGTAGTGAGGGTTTATTTACATTATTTACAAGGCACGGGCTCTCTGGCCCGAAGCTGTACACAGAAAGCGGCTGTCTATTGAACAAGCTCCGTGAACCACACTAAGCCGCCCGCGAGGGCTGACAGTTTCATCTCCCCAGATCCCTAGATCGGGGAACAGGCCCATACGGCACTGTGCAATAACATGTCCCGCAGCACACACGAGTGTCATTATGCCAGCACCACCCCCAACACACGCACACACACAAACCAAACACGTGTATGGTCCCGCCGATGCTGCCTCCTCCGGCGAATCTTGCTTGAGCGAGGCGAAACGAGTCTGTCATCTCGCCGCTCGGGCCGAGCACCCATGCTTTGTCGAACGGCGATCGCGGTCTAGACGCCTCCAAGGTACCATACCTGGACACCTGGTACTGATTTGAACGTCGGCGGCTCATCAGTCAGAGACGCACAGAGTGGTGGTCCGTAATCGGCAGAAGCTCGGCATTGTGGCTTTTACCGGGGCACGAAGACGCCACGTGTCGCATCTCTGCGCGTACCCGAAGTACAGCGGTGCTCCGTGGAGTATGACGATAGTTATAGCGCGAGAAAAAAACGACGACACAGAGACAAGAAGGAGACACAGCACACGAGCGCTCGTATCCTTCGTGTCCTTCTTGTCTCTGTGTCGTTGTTTTGCTCTCGCGCTATAACTATCGTCGTGCCATACCAACTAGGCCAAGCTGCCACACTCCGTAGAGTACTTTCAGCCACGCAGCGCCCTGCATATAGAAACAGCAGGGTGTCTTGGCGCTGCTTTTAATCTCCGCAAAATAAGGCGGCTTCCTTTCTTCCATTCTGGCGGCCGCGGCAAAAGGGTGGCTCGCCAAACGCAACAACACGGATGTGTGCTGCCGTTTTAGCCCCATTGCGCAATGCTTTGCACTGTATCTCGTTGTTTTTATGGACCAGCCGGCCCAAAGTAGCACTCCATCGCTTTACATTCGGTAAATGCTTGTAGTCGATATTCACCCGCGGGAATGTGCAGATCGTATGCTTCGATATGCCGCTGCCGTTCAGATTGTTGTCGCTTCGGCGACAACTCTTCTCGGCTTCGAAGGGAAAGCTACGGGAGCGGAGCTTCTGCGTGCACATGTAGCCCTACGCAGAGTGAGTTCCATTCGGCGCGCGTCTCGTAACGCCGTAGAAAGTGACGAAGACGCAACATCAGTGCTTCGTGTAGACGCAGACGCTGCTTAGCGTTCGAGGTTCACGTGAAAAGGTGGGACTTCCTGGCGCGTCCTTCAAGAACACTGTAAGGCTAAATACAATTTTCTTCTTGGTGTGACCTGCGTCCTGTCTGAAATAGGTACACGCACAAAATAAAGGAGGAACTTCTATATTTCACGCTGGAAACGGTCGCTATTGTGTAACCACATTCACTGGTTGTAAGATGCGCGTGATTTGTAACCTTCGCTTCCATGCCAAGAAAAGATGTAGCCAAATTAATAGTCACGTCGACGTCTCTGCCTTTGCTGCAACGTCCTGAACTTGCGTAAGCTAGTTCTCTCTCACACAAAAAAGTAATAGTAGCTACCTTTCTTTTATGAAATCGTACGTTACTACCCTGTTAGTAGAGAGCTTTAGAATAACGCAAGGCTTGCGGGCGTAGCGCTATATCGTTCGTCACTTAACAAGAGCCCGCAAGATGTTAACGTGCGACGCGTGCGCAACGCAATTGCGAAGCTGTGCGTGGCGTTGTTCTAAAACCAACGCCTCCTCTAGAAAGATGCCCGAGGAATGGCTCGCGCTCCCAGCGGAGTTGGCCTGCCTTCAGTTTTAAACAAGCTCCGCGCAATGGCGCTCGCGACCGACACTATTACGGCTTGGTGGCGCTAGCCACCGCCCGATCTAAAGGGTACAGCCATATCCATCCATCCATCCATCCATCCATCCATCCATCCATCCGTCCATCCATCCATCCATCCATCCATCCATCCATCCATCCATCCATCCATCCATCCATCCATCCATCCATCCATCCATCCATCCATCCATCCATCCATCCATCCATCATCACGGCGACGGACGGTACCAGCTAAGCGTTTTAGATGTGGAGCATCTAATACTCGAGGCTTGTAGTGCGGCGCCGTCCGCAAGCTTCCTCCTCCTTGTTCCACCATCTGTGCATCCCTTCCTCCTCTACACACCGCGCGCGCTTCACCGTCACCCCCGGAAAATCTTTTCAGGCCTGCGCCCAGCAATCTGACGTCATTTCCGGCCGGCCGACTCTCGGGGAAGCCGCAGCGGCAGCGAGCGCAGCGCGGGCGGCGGTGGTGACGGTTCGGCGGCGTGGTGTTGACGGTGTTTCGCGTTTGTTGCTTTCCGTTGTTGTTTTGCGGCAATTTCGTTTCCGTGCGTGATGCTGGAGTGATGCGACAATGCCGAATAAGTGTTGTGTACCCGGATGCACCGGCAACTACAAAACAGGAAAGAAGATACAAGTGTTTTCCTTCCCTAAAGACGCCGACGCTCTCAAACAATGGCTACGCGCCATTCCTAGGAAAGACGTCGTGCCGACTTCGTGCACTAAGGTAAGAATTTGAGATGCTCCTATTCTTAGCTTGTCGTTGCTTGTTCGGGTAGAAATCACCTATGAAGGGAAACACTTGAGCGTGTGGCCGCCGGGCCTCGCGAAGCGCTGACGCCAGCAGTTGATGAGAATCGCCCAGAAAGGCACGTTCGCAGCAAGGATGGTCAGCTGCGCTTTGTTCACCAACAGTGCCGTGGTGTCGTCCATTCTTGCGAGCTCTCGGTGGAAGCGCTTCGTGGAGTGCGGTGACATCACGCTCCCGTGTTTCCTTTCATGTTGCTTGTACCGCTTAGCGCAGCGCTTTTATTTAGATGCTTGCGAAACGTAGGTAGACTTTGTTTTAGCTACACGGACTGTAAACACAATCATGCAAATGGGAGCGCATTTTTTTCTTTTGAGAAGTGGCGTCTCAGACGTTCTTGAAACGTTTGTGCAGGTGTGCGCGGATCATTTCGACGCTTCATGCATCGAGAAGACGACATCGTACACGGATCCAAGGACTGGGAGAGTTATTGAAGTTGCACTCCCAGTACCACGGTTGCGTCCTGGATCTGTCCCAACGGTATTTCCCGGCTGTCCGTCCTACCTTTCAGTACGAGACAAGAGCACGAGAGAAACCCCTGACGCCAAGAGGAGCCGACAAGAAGCCTCCCAACTCGCCCGTGCTGTAGAAGAGTCGCTGGCGTCATATGAAGCGGAGCAAGAACGAGACCGGTTTTCGTCCCTCGAAGAACTAAGGGCTCGCCTGCAAGGGCTGTCAGTGTCTCCGAAGTGGACTGTGATTCATAAAGAAGAGTGCTCCATGTTTTTGAACATTATCGACTTGTTTGAATGCGTCATTGACCGTGTTTGAATGCGTGTTTGACCGTGTTTGAACCTTGTTTGAATGCGTCATTGACCGTGTTTGCAAACCTTGAAGTCTTTGCCTGCTATCAAGGTTCACCAATCAAGAACCTTGGTAGCGCTGTTGTACCAGACTCAGTTCAAAAAGTAAGTTCCTTGTTGGAAATTTTGAACAACTTGTCGATGCTGTCTGAGGAGCGCTGCACTTATCGCCACCTGGCTCAAGCAATACATTCCCTTCTGGACAAATTGGAAGCCAGCATTGATGAAGGCAAGAAAGAGACGGTGAACTTTATGAAGGAGCAGCTACTACTCCTTTCTGCAAAGCGCATTCTGTATAGCGCACAGGTGATGGTCTTTGCATGCATCTTGCGTACAATATCACCACATGCCTACAAGTTCCTGAGAAGCACAGGTGCACTAACTTTGCCCCACCCAAGCACTATTAGAAATGTGTGCTCGTCTATTCAAATGCGCCCACAAGTTGATTCTTCTGACGACACTTTCCTTCAGTATGTGTCTCAGAGATTCAAACATCTGCAGGCACATGAACACACTGTGACGCTGATGCTTGACGAGATTTATATCAAACCTTGTTTAGATTACAAAGGTGGGAACATATGTGGTGCAGCAGTTAACTCCAACGAAGCGGCCACATCGGTGCACGTGTTTATGATACAAAGTTTGCTGAGCGCATTCAAGGAGGTGGCGCACATTCTTCCGGTAAAAGCCTTACAGGGTGAAGATCTTCATTGCATGCTGAAGAAGGTGATCTTGGGCTTAGAAGAAATTGGATACAGGGTCATAGCCGTTGTCTGTGACAATAACTCGCTGCACAGGAAGGCAATGAAGATGTTTCTGCCAGAACCAAAGCTTAGCCCTGTGTACCCGCATCCGGCAGACCCAGATTGGCCGTTATTTTACGTGGTGGATGCTGTGCATCTATTTAAATGCATAAGAAATAACTGGCTCAACCAGAAAAATGCTGGAACTTGCTTTTTCTACCCACGCTTCGAGCTTTCGAACAATGAAGTTCATCCCGAATGCAAGATGACTGCTTCATTTAGGCATTTGAGAGATTTGCATAAAGAGGAGTCACCCCTGCTTCTGAAGTCTGGGTATGGCTTGACGTCAAAAGCTCTAAATCCAAGCAGCTTTGAACGACAGGACGTCAAACTCGTACTGCAGGTTTTTAATCCACACGTAGCCGAAGCCCTGGCCGCTCGCAAGGGTCATACTGATTTTCAACATGCTACAGCAACCGCCGAGTTCATCAAAATAATTCTTCGTTGGTGGAGCATTGTCAATGTAAAGACACCTAGTAAGGGCTTCCATCACCGTAATGTTTACGAAGAGCCCATGTCAAACCACACAGATGACCCAAAGGCAAGCTTTCTAAGCGCTTTTATCACATGGCTCGATGTGTGGGAATTTTATAGGCACGACACCGGAGTACTTACCCAGGAGACATTGAGTGCCTTGAGGCTCTCTGCTCAATCCCTTTTGGCATTGGTGAAGTACTGCGTTAGTGAGCTTCACTTTAAGTATATTCTGCTAGGGAAAGTCCAGACGGATACCCTCGAGAGTCGCTTTGGACAGTACAGGCAGATGGCTGGTGGGCAGTATCACATATCTGTTCGCCAGCTTTGCGAAACCGAGGGAAGGATTCGCCTTCAAAATGCCCTTCCAAGGATGAGCAACGATGATCTCAGAGGCATCGAAGAGACGGACAGTGTCAGGGATGCGGGCACTTCTTTTAGTGTTCATGTTAGCGATGCTGACCTTGATGAGCTCAGAGCACAAATGCCGGTGATTGGTTATGTTGGTGGGTATTGTGCACACACTGCAATGAAAGTTCTCAAGTGTGAAAGTTGCCAGAGGCAGTTGGTCGTTACCCGAAATACGGCCGAAACAGGAGAGGACACCCATTCTTTAATCGCACAACTGGATCGGGGTGGCCTCAAATTTCCTTCTGCTCTTGTAATCACAGTAGTTATGTAGACGGAGGTTGTAGTTAGAAAGCTCATGACAGAAAGTACCTCTACCCAGTTTCTCCATGGGCCGAACCAAAAGAATGTCGTTCGGCAACTTACACTGGACTCTCTGCCAAGGCTTGAGGACATAGATACGTGTGAAAACGGGCACACCTACGAGCTCCTCATCACATTGGTTGCAAACTGTGCAGCAAATATAATGCTCAACAACTTGTGCAAGCAAAGGAACGATCTTTTACGCATTGAAAAAGATCAGAAGGCGAAAAATAGAAAGGCCCAAATTTTTCTTGGAAAGTAATTTTCCAAGCGTCGCGTCTTTCTCTTCACATTTATTCTTGTGAAACTGCACAGAGTGTATTTGATTGCATGTCATGACTTGATTTCCTTGGTATACTTCTGCCTTATGTAAAATGAGCCTTGTTTCCAGTTTTGTATCTCTTTACAAGTTGTTAGCTTTTAAAAGTGCTGTACTTTTTTTCTTTTTTTTAACTCGAACTGCCTCGGTGCCTACTGTAGCAGTTGTACAGTCCGTTTTGGTACCTAAGCTGTGTACACTTTCCTTGTGCACTCTGTGTACAGACATGTTGTGCACTGTGATTTGTTTTTTCTTAGATTTTTGTTTGATTTTTTCCCTAGGACATGCACCTACCTGTGGCAGTACAATTACTTTTCTTTCTGTCATTTATCATGCTGTGGACCACAGTTTAGTCACCAGTGTTCTTATGTATTGTATTTTTTGGCAAGTGTTTGAACCTGATACCTTGTGTTGCTACTGCTACTATGATAAACGAATGGTATGTTTTCCTCTAACCTACAATTTAAATGAAAGTGTGCTTTTTCTGTTCCAAAGCTCGGGGATGTTTTTGCTGTTACAATCTGTTTTGTTTTGAGTTTTATGTGGCAAGATATTGTGTTTTGTACTTTTGGCATATTTTCAGCATTAAGGGCAACATCTTGTGTTGCCTGTCGTCTGCCTGGACCGAGAACAATGCGCACTGTGATATTTGTACAGACGGCGTCTGGCTGTGATAAATAAATATGCATTATTCCATTCACGATATTCATTATTTCTTGATACCTTGATAAGTTCCCCAACCGCGGTGGCTCAGTGGCTAAGGCGTAGCGCTGCTGAGCACTAGGGCACGGTTGCGATACCCGGCTGCGGCGGCCGCATTTCTGATGGAGGCGAAAAGCAAAAACGCCCGTGTGTACGAGATTTCGGCACACAATAAAGATTCCCAGGTAGTCAAACTTGATCCTGAGCCCTCCCCTACGGCGCGCTTCATCGCCTGCGTTGCGTCGGCGCGTTAAACCATACAATCAATCGATACCTTGATAAATCGTGCGGACATGGTGTCAAGGCACCTCGCCCGAGTCGGTAGGCGTGAAGGACGCTCGCGGCAAGCGCTCGCGGCTGGCGCAGCCACCCAGCGAAGGGCGGCCGGCCGGCCGGCGCGATGTGACGTCTTCGACGTCACGTCACGTGACGCGCAGGCCTGAAAAGCTTCCGGGGGTGACGGCTTCACTCCTCCACCATCTGTGCACCCTTCCTCCTCTACACACCGCGTGCGCTTCTCCTCTTCACGAACATTCGCTAGCTGTATAATATAGCGCGCATGCGCCGTCACGCTTCGAGAACATCGGCAGCTGACGCGCGCGCATGCGCCGTCGCGCTTCGAGAACATCGGCAGCTGACGCGCGCACATGCGCCGTTGCGCTTCTCCCCCTTCTCGAGCATTCGACAGCTGACGCGCGCATGCACCGTCACCCACCATCTGTGCCGCGCGCGCTTCTCCCCTTCGAGAACATTCTACAATTCTCCTGATTCTCCAGTGGACGCGCATGCGCCGTCGCGCTTCGAGAACATTCAACAGCTGACAGTGCATGCGCCGTCGCGCTGTATATATACTCAAGGTCGGCGCTCGCTCGCTCAGTTGCCGCTCGTCGGTTGGTTTGTACGGCGCGTCGACGTCCAAGGTCGCGGTGAAATGAATTCCAACGAATCCACAAACACAATGATCGACGTCCCTTCGACCAGCGCCGCCCTTTCGCATACGTGTGTACGTGTTCACTCATTTAACACCCCCTCCTACAACCACGTTAACCAATTTAGCCATCGACCCAAGTAAGTCGCAATTTAACACCCCATTTCACAACCACGTTAACCAATTTAGCCATCGACCCAAGTAAGTCGCACTTTAACACCCCGTTTGTCAATTATATGCTCCGCATCCTCCTCAGTGTTCCCCCGAGGGAAGCTGTGGGCAATTTTTTTTTCATCTGCGGCCCGTAGGGGCGCGTCAGTCGAGAATTGTTCGAGACCTGCAACTGTGCACCACTGTTTCGGAGGCTATGCAAAGTGTTGCGTTGTTGCACCGTCCGCCAGTGACGCTTGCGACTGAGAACATTTTCAAAATGAAGGAGGGAAAGGTTGTGGCAGCTCTTTTTCTTCTCATGCGGCAGGCATCCTCCTAGCCAAATCGCACATATTCTACCGCCAATGTAGTCCTAAAATTGTCTTCATTTCGGACGTGAGTTGTAAAAAATACTGCCTTCATTTTTTTTGCATGTAGCCCTTTGACACAGGGTGCTGCTCTTGCCAATAAGATATTCGTATTTTATTTTTATTCACTGCCACTTCACGTATTTGAACGCGTGAGAAAGCAGCGCCTTTTACGAGTATATAGGCACCGTTCAGTCGAGTTTTCCGATCTGACTGCAGTGCCAGAATGCATAGCCTAGCGAATAAAAAAAAAAACCTTGAGACGGCATCGGTAAAATTAGAACGCGACGCGCGCGTCTCACGCCCTGCATCTGTCAGCGGATTGTGTCCGGGATACATTGGGGACGCGAGCACGCGTCTCTTTTCTGCGTCCCCTAATGTTAGAAATGGCGAATGTCAGAAACATTGAGACGGGGCAGTGTGAGCAACGCAGCTCCCCCTGGTCAGTGTGCAGTTCCTATATACCTCGAACGCCAAGCGGCATCTGCGTCGATATGAAACGCTGGTCAGAGACAGTCATAACTTTCCTCAGCGGTACGGAACGGGTGGCGAGCCGGACTAGTTTGTGAAGTAATACATGGGCAGAAGATCGGCCCCATTAGCTTACCTATCATTGCCAAGAAAAGTGTTCCGCGAGCATTGTAACTCCGAGACTCGCTAACAATGGCAAGCAGCCCCGCCACGGTGGTCTAGTGGCTGAGGTACTCGGCTGTTGACCTGCAGGGCACGGGTTCGAATCCCGGCTGCGGCGGCTACATTTCCGATGGAGGCGGAAATGTTGTACGCTCGTGTACTCAGATTTGGGTGCACGTTAAAGAACCCCAGGTGGTCGAAATTTCCGGAGCCCTCGACTACAGCGTCTCTTATAATTATATGGTGGTTTTGGGACGTTAAACCCCACAAATCAATCAATCAATAACAACGGCAAGCACAGTCGCGGCGCAGGAGTGTAAAAGGGCGACCAGTCGTTTGTGATACGGTAATCTGATCTTTTGTCTAAGTGACTTATCCTTTCGCGTCGCCTCATTTCGTTGATGCGTGCATACGAGGGCATGACCTTCGCTGTTACCTTTAGCTAAAGAAGTGTCGCGCTACTGGGCACGTGTATCCACGTTTCGACAGAACGGTCCACGCCCCGACATAATGGGTGGAAACTTCTTGAGGGGAATAAGTATTGCGCAGTGTTGTGGGTAGAAAGAAAGACGAATAGAAAAAACTGGCCTTGTATATCCGTGCTTCGATGCAAAGGACGTCAAACGACTATAGCCTTCTGTCTGGAGGTACTGCGTGAGATATGGCGCCATCTGGCAGTAATGTGGAGAAACGAAAGTTTTTTTTTAGAGCGCAGAGCCACTGGTAGATGACAGCACCGGATCGTTTTAATTAAATCCGCTGAATTTTTTCTTTAGGGAAGCGTAGGGGTAACACCTGTTTTATCGTTCATAGCGTCTCATCAGTGGGGCGCAATAAACATTTCGGTCTGTTTAAAATACGTATCCGTGCACTTTCTAAATAAAAAGAGCCCCTGCCTGCCAGTTATATATTAACTTTACACCTCAAATATATGTAATATTTGTTTTTTATTAACAATTTTCGCATGTAAGAACGAAGCCACCAGATCTAGATAGGTGGGCGTTGTGGAAGGGGTTAAAATGAATCAATCACCAGACAGACCAACCGAAAAATGGACAGACAAAAATTTTTCCGTTGACTGCGCTAGGCACGCGTGCTCGCCAAACTTCGCTTGTCTTCATTTTCGATACGCTAATTAACTTTTAGGGTGCGCCTTACAGAACAAACTTCTCGTTCTGGTAGGAAACCTAAAAATATGACACACTTACAAACAAAAAAAAACTCGAGGTTAAGTAAGGTTGGGTTAGACTAGGGTATAAGCGTGCAGAATATATATTTTTTACCTACTCTGCACTCCTTAACTCGCATTTTCGTTGGAGGTGGAAATGTTGTAGGCCCGGGCCGTGTGCTCAGATTTGGCTGGACGTTATAGAACCCCAGGTGGTCGAAATTACCGGAGCCCTCCACTACGGCATCTCTCACAATCATATGGTGGTTTTGGGACGTTAAACCTCACATATAAATCGATGCACTCTTTGACTCCATCCTGTGTGCCGGATGCAGGAGATCGCTTCCGCTCTGCGCACCCGAGACGACGGCCATATTCATGGCCTATTCGCCACGGAGCTGGCGCGCATCGCGACGCCGGCGGCGGGGATCACCTTCAAGACGACGTGCCTCCTGTACAAGGACCGGCGCTGCCCGATCCACGAGAGTTACGCGACATTCCTGCGTGACAAGTACGGCGAGGGCATCGTGCACGAAGTCGACTTTGCCGGCGGTTACTTCGAGCTGCTCGACGAGATCAACGAGTGGGTCGTCAGAGAGACCGCGGGCAAGATACGCGGTCTGCTCACGTTGGACTGCTTCGGCCCAAAGACGCAGCTGGAAATGGTAACCGTGGCCTTTTTCGACGGTGCCTGGGAGGCACCCTTTCAGGTATACTTCCGAAGGCAGTGCGCGGGTCGCTTATGTCTTATATGCGTTCGTGGGTTTCCCTAATGGCCGGGAGGGTACAAAGATCAATTTCAATGTCCACGTGCCCCATTGGTCGAGGCCAAAGGCAGCATGCTTCACATTGGATGAAGAAATCTAAATGAAGAGATAATGGGCTTCTCTAAATAACCTGCCTTTGGTACCTGCCTTTAAAGGGTCCCTTAACCACCTGAAGCTGTCCGTGTCTTTGCTCTATCGAGAACAGCTGACCTGTATGATTAGAGGACGTCGCGAGGAACAGGTGGTCTGTGAGCGAGCCTGTTTTCTGCTATAGCAGATGCGATCACCTGCGTTTTCACCTCGAACGATGGGGAATAGCATTTGGAGACGGGGATGGACGTACAGACTAGCCGAGCTAACACCGTCTAGCGAAGGAAAGAGCAAAACGAGGAGGAAACGGACGCGCAGCAACCAGCGTTGTGTAGGCCCGTCAACAACTGCAATGTCTTAGCTAGATTTTGACCTCTGCGTGGTTTAGGGGCGCTTTGAATACGTATTGTAAACACTTCTTCGAATGTTCCGCCAGGGGCGTTCAACTGCCATTATCGTCAGAGAATAGCGTGGTCATAGGCCGTTTTTGAACCAATAGGCAGTTATAGTCTACCGTTAGCGTGTTAGCGGAAGTTAAGGAAATGGCGTTACCGTGCAGCAAACGTTCTTTTTCTTTTGTGATTCTTAATAGAGAGAAAAGAAGATAAAAGTGGGCCCAGTAAGTGAGCACCGCCTACATCGCAGTGTGACACTCCAATAGTAGCTCACGGGGGACGGGGGTAAGGAGGGATTAAAAGGGTAGAATTAAAAGGTAAAGGGATAGAGAGAGAGAAAGAGGGAGAGAGGGAAGGAGAGAGCGTGGCACAGGGGCAGCGACATCCGGAAGTAAGCAGAAGACAGGAAAGATGGACACAGTCGCAAGAGTCCAAGGATGGGGCACTACTCAGTGAGAGCTCTTGTTTGCGTCAGGAGATGGCGTAGGGCGAGCCAGTCGGCCAGAGCTGTGCGGTCGTCAAAGAGTGCATGCAGGGCGCAACCGGTCGGCACGAAATCGAGAGAGCGAGTGCAAACGTTCGTTGTGGACAGTGTCTTATAGTTTAGCCACAGAACACCCATATGCTACCATAGCGTGATAGCGGAGGTAAAGAGAATTGCGCTACCGTGCAACAAAGGTTCGTTGCCGACAGCATCTTATAGTTCAGCTGGATAACGTTTACGTGATTTACGTCCCCAAGCTGGGAAGGTGGCGTTACCTATCAGATGGTTAATAAGTTAAAAAACAGTGAAAAGGAAGAGAAAACGAGAATGTTTGCCTATGCTATTGCGTGAAGCATTGATGCAAGTTTATTTTAGTATTAATAAAAGTAAATAAATATGAACCACGCACCACACGCGAAAACATTTATGTTGCCGATTTGTTCACATCGATTTTGTAGTTAGGCCTAGGTGCGCTCGAAATGGGAAGCTATCTCAAAAACTACGCCAACTTATTCGTAATACTCGGTCGTCGAAGCCAACTGAAGGCAAGCGAAGCCACTTTTACCTGGCGCTTACTGCGAAAAAAAGGTGAATCTAGCAACAACTACGCCAAAATCACTACGAAGCTGGCGCCCGAGAGCGCCGCCATGTTTACCTACGTACACCTACGCTACCACGGTAACGTTAAATCTGAAAAATACCGCACGTACTGTACGTGGTATACGTGTAACGTACGTATATCTGCGCACGTGCACTTCGATCCCGCTATCCCGGTAAGCCCAGTATACTATAACTCTCTTATGACTGGAGACGTCCCGCTAATTGAAGGTACAGCGCTGCCTATGTGCCAATCAGGTTCTAAGAGGGCGAGGCTTGTAGCCTTGTTTCCCGTCATACACGATCCTATGGCCTATCTCACTGTATGCATTCAAAGATTCCCTTTAGATATCTCGCTTCTATCCGTAGCAGCCAAAGGGATCTCCACCCACCTCCACTAAACAGCGCAACCAGCTTTTGGATCTTTTCCGTTCTTCTTGACGCTATAGACAGTGTTTTAATTATACAATCAATCAATCACTCCACGAATGGTACTTTGAATGTTGCCTGAAATTACGCCATACTTTCAAGTGGGCCAACGACCACAGTGTGAGCCAATCGGATAGCACAGCACCGTATAGCTAATCGGACGGGACAAATGGCCCCACTCGAAAGGATAGCATCCCTACAAGTCTCGCTGTAGATAATACGAGTGTTGATCAGATTTGTCGCCCCGTGCAGGAGCTACTGTATTGTAATTTTGCAGGTTGTGATAGACGTTCTGCAAATGATTCCAGTTTCAAGGGAACGGTGCTATACTACAGCCAAATTGTATCGACGTGTATAAACACCACGTACATAGGAACTCGTAAAAAGTAAAATTGCAATTGATCGCTCATATATAACTCAAGAAATGAAGATTTTTTCAGCTTAATGATAAGACAGCCCGCTTTAAATGCCGTTAAACTGAATACCCATTGTCATAGATATCCTTCGGATGAGCAGTAGGTCAACTGCGTGCTTTGTTCTAGCACCCCAACCAACTGTCATTGTCAGGGACTTAAAATTTAGGCACAGCGTTGACGCCGAGCTATGGTTACTTCAGTAAGTCTATACAAACTGTATTACGTGCAGCCAACATTCACGGGACCCGACGACTTTCACGTGGATGGTCACACGGTCACTAGCGCGGACATGATGAACCAGATGCACTCGTTCGGCATATCCCACTGTGACCAGCTCCAAGCCACGGCGCTCGAGATGCCCCACCTGGGCGGCAAGACGAGCATGGTCCTCATCCTGCCCGACCAGATGGATGGCCTGTCGCGTCTTGAGGAGAACCTGACCGCACAGCGGCTGTCGGACCTCTTGCACGGCCTGCGCGAAAGGTCCAACGTGATGGTCAAGATGCCCAAGTTCTCGGTCGTGACCAGCCGAGGACTGCGGCTCGCCCTCCAGGATCTGGGAGCGCGCGTGCTGTTCACACCGAAGGCCGACCTGTCCGGCATATTCAAGGCCGCAAGTCCAGCCCTGGCCGACATCATCCACGGGGCCTTCCTAGAGGTGAACGAGGAAGGTGCCGAGATGCCCCCGCCTTCCGCGGACGAGGCCGTGCTCGGAGGTGGCCCTGGACTCGGGGAGATCACGCACTTCGTCGTGAACCACCCGTTCATGTTTGTCGTCAGGCCCCGGCAGTCGAACGTTTTTTATCTGATGGGATCAGTGAGAAGGCCATGAGCACCCTTGCTGACTCCTCTTCGTCCAGGTCATGGACTAGTTCGGCATTCCGGAGCAGTGAGCTGGGAGGGCGTCTAGGGAGAACGCATGCCTTCGGCGGTGGTCCTTCCCCATGAGTCGGTATTTCTGCCGACGGTCATTTTCTTACGCTTTGTAATAGATTGGACATATGCCTGTAAATAAAAAGACACTTTATTGCGACATGAGGACTTTAATCGAAGAGCTTCAGTTCAAGTAGATGAAGCTCAACGTTACCAAACGAGGCACAAATGAGGTATCGCGACTTGGTCTGTGGTACCCTTCTTTTTCAACAAATCGAAAGTTGGGCTAGTTGGATATGCATGGTATAACTGTCAGTTCAAGCGCACGAATTTTTCTTCTTTTCTTTCTGTTTATTCGTGCGCTTGAACTGACAGTTATACCATTCTATTTGATGGTTGCTCATTTTGCGTACTGTGAAAAGAACGTGCCTAATACCTTCAGTAATGAGGGGGGATCCGAGCTTATTGCGGTAGGCCGACGCTCAGAAGCAAAAAACAGAGTTGTCAAAATGAGTTCCTCTCGCAATGTACCTTTCGAAAAGCGCACAAGAATTTCGACAAATGCGTGCCATTACCTCTATTTGATGCACTGTGTACTTGCAGTAGTTACCCTCACAGATAGGTTGCTAAGCCTCCAGCTTAAGTTGTCACGGCTCTGCATTTTCCATACAGTACCGGATTTCTACTTTCAACGCAGCAGTGGTGGACAAACGAAGATTGTGAAAATGAAACGTGGTGTGACAGTGCACACGACCATCTTGAACGGCACCCGTAAAAGCTAAGACGGAGGTTTGAAAGGAACCCTCAGTTGTGCGTTATTACGCACCTGGATGTGTACTAATAATCTGTTGATGGCAAACCATTCGCACTCTCGCCAATCTCCATTCGAAACTGGAAACCTTGTGGCATGACCGGCTGAATCCCCCTCCTTGCCCGATGTCTCGTCCTTCACTAAGGGATAAGGTCACGAAAGGCATCTTGTATTTAAGAACAGCTTCTTGCTGGGCGAGTTCATACATGTCTGTGGTAACGTTGAGCATACAATCAAACGAACATAAGAAGTAAAGAAGCGTTAACGGAAAAAGCACGAACTATCAACTTGATAGTTTTCGCTCTTTCCGTTCACGCTTCTTTACATCCTGTGTTCGTTCGATTGTACGCGCAACGTTACATACCACAGAAAGGCCTCTTGATCATAGAGGATTTAGTTCGGGCGATACCGGTCGTTCCAGCCCTTACCAGAACTCTACCACAACGTGAGAGGGCAGCGCAAAAAAAGGGGGAACAAGCGGATTTCGCAAGATATATGAAGACATTGCCTGCCAGTAGTCCAAAAGAATTTCGTAATGTTGCGAGGCAGCAAATTCATCCTCGTAAGCACGAGAGTACTCAAATACAGGCTGAAAATATGCTATTTTGTGTTATACTTATATTCAATATCTAAAAGGCGCATGCGCTTAGGCGCGCACACAAGCCGCTAATCACGGATGACGCACGGAACTCATGAAAATGACCACATCCGACTTGCTCTACAACACGAGCAGCATGAACGGATGGTCGACGACGAAGTCCGTCTTCTGAGCCGTTGTCGTTGTCGGAGGCGAAGATGTCATCGCCATCGCCGGCGTGGATACCGCAGGGTCCGTGCCGTCTTCATCGTCCCGCAGGTACACCTTGTGGACCATATTCAACACAACGGGACTGCCCGATTTAAGCATGCACGAGAGGTTGCACTTGGCTGAGAACAAACAGATCGTTCACGCCCATGGCTGTCAGGGTGTCCTTGAGATACAGACACTGTTGGAGCAAGAGTTTCGGCATGGTCACTTCGACGTCGGGCGTTTCCTTTAGGTCTGCCAGGATATTGGACAGCTTGCCGTGGGACAAGTGATGCTCCAAGTGAGACAGACCGTCGATCTCGTAGGGCAGCAGTACGACCATGGAGCTCCGACCACCCCTGTAGGGCATCTCGAGGGCCCTGACGCCGAAATCGTCGTTCCGAGAGATGGCGAACGCCTGCTTCTGACTCATCATGTCCACCTGGATAATGATACGGGGCTAGCAAAAATGATTAATTTGTTTGGTGAGGCCATAGTCGCATATCCGTTACACGTACACACATGAATGACATATCAAAAGGCCCACAAACACACCATGATGTGTATTTTGTATTCCGGTGAGGTGGTAGGAACGCTGCTGATATACTTATTCGAGCTCGGAAGACGAGGCGGTACCACAGTGCAAACAATGGACAAAACATTGCTACAAAAAGTGAGCTCAATAATGGTCTGGACGTGTGTCGTGTCACCGATGTGGTACATAGTAAACATTCGTATAAAAAAAAACGTATGTACACTTCGTGAGTTTGTTATTGTTCTCATATATCTGTCGTATGCGTACGTGTGAAGAAATACACTTGAACCCCTCAATAGTGAAAGGCCTCGAGAACTAAATTGTCGCGTGAGGGATGAACTCTTGCGTCCACGACGAACGTCCATAACGTATTATGCATTTTCCCCAAGTCTCTTGCGAAGAAATTTAAAATAAAAAGCACTCCCTCAAGAATGAACACTTGAGGTAGCGATGTGCATTTTTTAGCGCATGTGCTAGCTGGCAATAAAGAAGTTCGAAAATTGCAGTACCACTCATTCGACAAGTCGCGCACAGAAATTTCCGCCAACACGCATCCGTGCGACCATTCTTGTCATAGGCATCGGTTGGAAGGGTGCGAAAGAGACGCTTGCCCCTTCAAGTCAGATCAGCACTTATCCTCAAACCAAGCTACACCAATGAATTCTGACCGCCCTCCCCCTATAGCGATGTCAACAAAGGATTGCACCCGCTGATGACTGTTCACATTCGGTTGTCATATGCAGCTGAATCGTGTGACGGATTTCGGCGTGAGCATCGATGGAGCGCAGACACTGTTGAACTGCACTAATTTTCGCATGGTGGCCCCTAGGATCATGTAGGCTCCCAATCGTGATCAAGACCTGGTCATGCATGCAGAGTTTAGTGACGAAACTACCCTCCAAAGTGTGCGCATAACGTATGAGAGTAACGACGAGAGTGAAGATAGCAACAAAATGCAAAATAGGCAACAAGTAATCGAGAAATTCTTGCTTTTAACATCATTGGCATTTTTCGCGCCGTCCACGACGATGAGAAAAATACGAATTTAGTTGTTTTTTTCTCTATTTTTGCGATTACGAAATTCTCACGAGAACGAACAAACATCGCTTCCCCGGCAGGTTCGTTATTTCGGGGTTTGATTTCATAACCATTTCGAAACAACTAGCTAGACATATGCATAAAAACAACAATAATAATCATTATTGAATGTTAATTTCCCAAAGCTACAATATCAGAAACGCCCTAGTGTAGGGCTACGAAATATGCTGAAGTGGGCGTTACTACCCCGGATGACGTTTACCTCTCTTCACGCTGCTGTCTCTTCTGGAGCGCACCAATTCCCTGTGCAGGTCCACGAAAAAGCGCACAATCATGCGACTTAAAGACTTGGGCATGACTACGGACGTCGGGACCTGCGGAGCAGAATTCAAGTGCGCTAAGACCACACAGTCAACAAGTAGGAATCAAAGTGTCTTATTCTAGTCGTTTATTTATTTTTCCGATAATCATCTTTCTTTTGCGGAAACACCAGTGGCTGAAGATGTTGTTTCATAGCTGTGGTCTCAATTGCCAAATTTATCGTACCGTCAAAGCAGTATTACTTTTTTTCAAGTTACGTACCTACTTGAAGCTGGCAACCGGGACTGCTTCGTGAAAATTCCTTCTTCTACCTGAACGATTTTGTGCACGCGCACACATTGGCTGCAGTGCACGTGCGTTCGGAATCCGCGCCTTTGATGATGATCATACCCATTTTCTGATGGCACTTGTAACTTTGTTTTGTTTTTATTTTCGCCTAGGAAAAGTTGATCATACCCACAAAGAGGATTAGCGTTCTCCTTAGTACCACCTATAAAGTTTTTTTTTGGGTATTAACGGCAAACTTACAAGAATATTTGTACGTAACTGATTGAATATTTGGTGACTCTTTTCATTACGTATGGACTCCTTTCACTAAAAGCAACAGATGTGCATCATACATAAGGCTTCTCACGTCAAGCCTACATGCAGGTTTCCCCGGGTTTTTTTTTTTTTCGATTGCTTGAGGCATGAGTAAACATAGCGCTAGAGTGTACTATAGCTTCTAGTACACTCTAATAGCGCAGTGGCGGGTTGGTTTGGTACGGCTAATTCCAGTAAACTCTAGTACAGCGTCTGGCCACCAAGATCGCGGTTGTTTAGAAATGGACGCTTGCGCTGGCTCCTCAAACGTAAGTCGCCGCAGTTAAAAATTAGATTTTTTCTCCAGCAATTAACAAGGCTGAAAGGTTGCCGAAGCCCTCAAGCAGCTTTATCTAATGTTTACTTGTCTTCACCACCTACAGGTTGCGTCGTTCGAGGACAGCGTGTACTTGTCGGACGACGAAGTGAGGAGCGAACTGCGCAAACACGGTTACGGCGAGGTGCCCTACTCGGTACTCCAGCAGTTCAAACGTGGTACGCATCTCTATAGACTATAACTAGCGCGGGCTCTATAGACTATAACTAGCGCGGGCGCAGTGTTGTGCAAGGCCAAGCCACGTACGTCGTTTCTGTTTTCCCCAGATTTCCAACGACGTATTCGTGAGGAAATTAGCAAGCAAGTCAGCACGTCAACGCCTCTTCTAAACGGTGCTCAACATGGGAGCGTAAGTAGAATTAAACCGGTGCCGCAATGTTTACCTGGTGGTGGGACGTGGTGGAAATGTCGCCGACTGCTTTCGGTGGCAAATAAAACTAGATGAGTGAAAATCGTTATGCTACTAATAGCGATGTGACTGCTTATGAAATTTCGCGTTTATCATCAGAAGTTACTGGGTGGAATTTCTGATTTACAACGAATCTGTTGCGAAGTGACCGAGAGAACTACACCGAGGAAGTGCCAGAGGCTGAATAATAGACAAAGATGTTTAATTATTGTCTAGCGAAAGATAGTTTGCGATGGATTGGCAACCTACCTCCGGAATATGTATAATAGCGTGTATAACCAAGTCCAATACTGACAGGGAAACCCTACTCTCGAAAAAGAAATCCACCGAAGAATAAGGATGGACTGAAGAACAATGTCTTATAATTGCACAAAACGGTCGACAGCTGTGACTCGTCTCGACAGACTAGTGACGTGCATGAAGATTGTTTCCTTATGCACTGGATTGTTAGAAAGCCAGAAATATTACCAGTGTTCATTTGAGTGTTGCCTTTAATAGTGGGCCGTACTGTACACTAGCGATTATTGGGAGAGGCCTTCATCTTGCGGTGGAAAAAAAGGGTGAAAATGACGAATGACAGTGATAATGATGTTGTGAAATTTGCAGGTGTACATACACATCTCTCTTTCCCAGGAACAACCGAAAGGCTCAGCTCTCGGTGAAAAGCAAGCTCGTTACGAGTCGTCGTCTCTCTTTGAGAACGTCTCGTATTCGTCCTGCTACTCCTCGCCTTACTATGAAGACCGCCGCACCAACAGCCGCAGTAAATCGGGGAGCGACGTGGCTACATGCAAGCCACAGCCACAACCTCCGCGAAAACTCGCTTCTGCTCTGCGGAATAACGGGAAGCAGGATGCGAGTTCGTCCTGCTATTCAACGCCTGCTGCTTCGTCCTCCGAACAAACGACAGACTCGAGCAAGGGCAGCGATCACTCTGGGGAGGAGCCTGTCCCACGCGTACTGCATCGAAAAGTGCTGAGGTACGTAGGTGCTAGGCAGTCTCGGGCTGTAACTGGTTACTACACTCGGGGACAACTTTCTGTCACAATGAAGGGAAAGCTACAGGGGCAGAGCTACTGCTCCTGTACTCCTCCGGGATGCAGTCTGGTTCGGCTCGCGTTTCAAAAGACGGCCGTGCTCAGGTAATGCCACTGCACACAATTTGATACGACGTCTTGTGCAGCTATTTGCGAGTGAAACTCGACTCAGTTTCCTTCAGCGAGTCGTCGAAATAGCTGAAGGGCGACGCGCGCTTGCCTAAAGACGAAGATGACGTTTTTACTGCGAGGTGCACGTAAAACGTGCGATGTTTTCAGAAAACGCAAGGCAACTCGTCAAAAAGCAGCAACAGACATGAATGTCTCCTCAGTGCGTGCAGCGTCTCTTTACAAACAGCATCCAGTAAAAAAATAATGTTCCTTTTATTAATTTCACGAGGAAGACATGGGCGCATTTGTCACACTATATTCTACAGCGGTGGCACACGCCCACTTTGGCTCCATAGTCGTCCCTTCTTTGCCACAGAAAGTTGTCCCCGAGTATAATAACCGGTTACCGGTACTAAATTAAATTTTTAGGTATCTTCTAACTGCAATTACTACAATTTTTTTTTGTTAGAGTAACTGTTAGTAACACCGCTACATTTGATGCATTAAAAGCAACAGTATTACATTTGCTTTATTGTATTTGCAATAAAGGGAGCCCTATTCTATTTGCATTAAAAGCATCATTATTTCCTTTCCATTAAATGCTGCATTATTCCCACTGTATTAAAATTGTGATTCCATTTTAAGTTACTAAATGCATAGGTGCGTCTACTTAAGAGAGTATCTTTAAAATTGAGTACCCCAACCACTGATTCATGTTTTCCTGCTTATGTGCTTCCTGGATGTTTGCTGGTAACATGCCCAGGTTTTCTTAAGAAGGCATTATCCTTAATAAGACAGCCCTGGAAGGTGTCCAAAAAAATTAACGCCCATGATGCCTTTCGAAGAGGTCAGGATGTTGTGATGCTAATTTGTGAAGGAATGGGTCTACCAGCAATCAGTTTTATTAACCTGTAATCTACATTGGTGTTTTAAGACAGTTGCTATTTACTTTGAAAACTGTCTACTGATTCATTGCGTCTCAAGCACCCCCTCCCTTTCTTTCTACATATTATGGTAAACTACTTGGTACGATTTTTTTCTTTTTTTTCACAGATGCTTCAACGGGCATGCCTACATCTCGGAGCGGTCGACGTTGAGCTCGGACTCTCGAGGTAAGTTGCACATGTGATATTTGTTTTTTATTGGCGGCTGTAAAGGTCTTTACAAAATGTTGCGCACTACCACGCGGTATACTTATCTGATTGGCTCATTCAGACCAATCACTAGCACTGATTTTGTAATGAAAAGCATCTCACAATGACTGGTGTTTAGCTTGCATGCAACATATAACTGTCGCCATATAGTTTTCTACAATATTTACTAGAAGGAACTCCGGTGCTAGTGTCGATGGGAGTTTGCAGTGCACGGTGCTTCAGCGAGCATGGGAATGATGTGCAGTACACGAATTTGTCTAATCGTCGTTCTTCCGGCTCCTTTTGGCTCCGTATGGCCTGCATCCGCTTTTGTCGCAAGGCGAAGTTCAGCAACGTTTATTTATTTATTTATTTGAATACTTTCCATGCCCGGAAGCTTTACAGAAAGGAGTGGGGGTTATACAACAAAAAGTAAGCGAAATGTTACAATTGCTGCAAAATGGCGAGTTTGAAGTTTGCAGGGTCGATGAGGGATGCGGTGGTAGCGGAAAGGCAGTTCCAGTCTTTACTTGTTCTGGGAATGAAGGAATCACTGTAGTGGTTTGTTCGGCAAAATGGCACACCTACTTTAAAGCCATGATCGAAACGAGGTGAAATGTAAGAGGGGGAAGAGAGAACGTTCAGCAGTTCCACGCCTCCACCTTGACATATTTAGGCTCACAGATTCAAATCAGCTTCCCAATTCACAAAAATCCATTCTATTATCTGAAACAAGCACCAAAACGCAGCAATAAACAAATGAAAAATTTGTAAACACGGGTTGTGTCGAGCCGACATTTCGAGAAGCGAACTTGGTATTCCTCAAGGCTAGAACATAATTGTGAAATAATGCCTAATGCTTGAGACAGACAAGTCTGCTTGTCGAAACGTCGGCTCGACACAACCCCTGTTCACAGATTCTCATCACAAGCTTCCACCTTCCTCTTCCTATCGTTTTTGGAACAATAAACAAAGCCACAGAAGCATTTGAAGCCACAAGTGCGAAGACTAGCCAGGTCCGTGCGCTACCCATCATTCCTATGGTGGCTGAAAAAGATCGCAGTGCCAGTGTCCCCTCTAGCAAATATTGAAAGAAACTCTAGGCCTGTCATCATGCAGAATTCACATGTTCGCCCCCCCCCCCCCCCCCGTAAAATAAGCCAAAGTCCTATTGCTGCGCATCTGATTATTTTTGAGTCTCGTGTCTGTGGTCGCACGATTGAAAGATCAAAGAGTGATGGACTGAGTCGTAGCCGTCGCATTGCTACTGAAGGGGTTATTTGTGACCATTTGTGAACAGTCACTTCGTCGGTCGCATGACCATAGCAAGTTGCTGCGCGTGAACAAGCCTTCCTGATGTGTATTAAAGTAGTTATGCTGCAGTAGTACGCATGTGCGACACCTTAGTGCACATTTCAATTGTAACGAGCGTGGCTTTTCTTGATCTCGAAAAGATCTTGCAGGCAGTGTGCTGGAGAGCTTCAAGGAAAACTATTCACACTTGGATGGCGCTCTGGCGAAGAAGTCAGCCTCGTTACCCCCCTTGAAGGTTTGTGTGAATGTTGCATTTTTACCTTTTATCGCGTGGCTCTGCTCAACTTGTTTGCAATTTGACACTTGTGGTTTGATTGCGCGCAACTTGGTTCTACATTTGCAGGGGGAACCCTTTCAGAAAGATCGCATCAAGCCACCGAAGGCAACCATGCTCTCATGTGAGTTTCGTAGTATATACACTCAAAAGTTCATTATAACAAAGTTGCATCTTAGACGAAAATAAGTTCGTTAAATGTGAAAACTCGTTATAAAGGTTTATTCTCAACACTATATTTATTGCAAGACTATTCTTCATTTACTTCGTTATAACGAATATTTCGTTATATCATAGTTTTGTTATATCAAGGTTTGAGTGTACTTGCATATTTTGTATTTGGGTGCTCTGCTTTTTACATCTACAGCAATTGCATTCAGAGCAGTCTTTATTAATTATAAAATGTTTGCTACTGAAATTAAACTGATCTGTGGTGCCATCTTTTTCTTTCTATATCTGGGGGTTATTGCTGCTAATGATATGTTGGCTATCAAATTTGTTGCAGAGCCATAAGTAGACACACATAGCTTTGAATTTTTATTATTATTACTGTAGTAAGATGCTCCAACTGTGTCATCCCCCACCACCTCTCATTGTGGAAGTTCCATTGAAAACTTTCTCTTAGCAGCAATATAAATCACAGCATATTTTTCTTTATGAATCGTTATGAAAGTACTGTCGACTGTCACTTGCAATTAATGTTAGCCACATTCTCAAGTCTTCACGACGGATGCATAGCAGTTGGCCTTAGTGATGTTGGTGCAAAGTAAGGGTGTGTTGTAGTTGAAAAGTTGAGGAGACACTAAAGAAAAAAACATTTTTTCTTGTACCGATGAATTATAGTTCCACAATACTGAAAGTGCTGTGCTTACTGTGAGGAGATGGTTGATAAGCGAGAAAATGTGCAAAAAGAAAAAAAACAGATGACAACACTGGAGCACTGTTTGGGCCATTTTTTTGGTAGGGGAAGAGGGGGGGGGGGGGGGGCTCAAGGAAACCTGCTCACATCGAAAGAAGCATGCTCTGGCCCGCCCGAGCCCAGCCCGGTGTTCCTAAATATGGCCCATACCCAGCTTGTCCCAAAACATTTGGGTGTGGCCTGACCAGTTTCAACCAGTTATGGCTTGAGTGTAAACGAGGTGCTTTCCAATTCTGAGATATTGTGAAGATACCAGCCTCACAAAAAAAATTCAGGAGTTCTGTGATAACTTGTGATTGTGCCATTACTTTAACTAGTTGGTATTGCATATACTCTTCTGCTAATTACTCCCATGACACAGCGAGATAATTGCAATGCAATGTAAGAGTGGGCACAACTGACGGTCTCACGTACGCAGTGCTAACAACGTGATCTTAGTATTGCATTTCAAAGAACAACTATCAAATAGAGTGCCCACATAAAGTGAAAAAATGGCAAACATGTTACATTTGATTTAGTTGATATACACTACTGACAAGCTGGGGTTGTTGAGTAAAAAGAGCAGAACGCTTTCTGCAAACTTTGTCGCAAAATTATACGAAAAAAAAAGAGAAAAAAACACGGTTGAACTGCTTCGGAAAAGAATTCGCCAGGCTGGGCAACATTACATCAACTGAAGCTCTCATTTCGATTTCTGCACACACAAGTGCCCCTGTGTAGTACACTTTGTTCTAGCTTGGAAAAAAAGGGGGGGGGGGTTCTCTCCCACACCCTTGTTACCTCATTTCCTGCCACCACAGTGCCATAGATCTGTCAATGCGAACCCCACATGTTAGTGAGGCAGCTACCATTCTTGCCGTTTCCTGAAGGTGCCTGTCCTGTCATGCTTGTGTAATGACCTTAGTTTTACGTCTCAAAGCAAGACCGGACCCCCTAGCCAGTGGCTTTTTTAGTAATCCGCATCGAACGCGGCGGGTCTCGTTTCCAGAGCGCGGCTCTTTGCAGTGACTGGAAGCGGGAGAGTGGCTCGCCTAGTTGCGGCCTCAATGCGAATAGGCAGCAGAGTCTGGCTGGCTGTAGCTCGCAGTTGTGGTTGTAGGCTTGCAGCTCGCAGTGATGTCGCATACCAACAAAAGATTAATGCACCACGCCTTTGTACTGTGCTCTATCAAGGTGCACGCTAATGAATTCCCGGAGCCCTACACTGCGGTGTCTCGCATGGCCCAAGTCGTTTTGGCACGTTGAACACCACATAAAGATCACACATTAGCATAAGTGCACCATTACCGAAATGTTTTGGATCTGGGCCTATATGGGCCTGACACAGGCCTGACCCAAGCCCGAAGCTCATAAACCTCAGCCAGGCCGGGCCTGATCTAACAACTTCTTCCCCTCCTCAAACCTTTGCCCCCCCCCCCCCCCCTGGCTAGTTTAGGGCCCTAGCTTTCAGACCATCTGAGGCCCATGCAGTTCTCTATGTGACGCTGTATTGAAATTCCCACACCAGCTTACTGAGGCGCCATAGATCTTGGCAGCATGTACTAGGGCTTGCATGATTATTTACAAAAAAAAAAAAAAAATTTTGTGCATGGCGGTCTGAGGGAACGTAAGCTTCATTGTATCAAGTTTCAAAGCACCTAATTGAGCCAGTGTGCCCAAATTCACAAAGAGATTGAAATTTGTGACATCACAGAGGTGTTCACGCACTGAAGTTTTTGTGCAAGATTGAAAAATGAAACTTTATTTTCTCTTGTCATGGTGAACTTATCATGGTGAAATATTTAACAACATTGTTCTGAAAGCATAACTAATGTGTAAAATGTTCTAAGGTTTAACTTTAGTGTCTCTTTAATCTTTAATCAGCCACTCGGTGCATGGGATTCTTTGCGCATATAACTTGACCTTTGGTCGCAGTGCTCAAGGTTTCGGGCACGAAGGTCATGTGGAACAGAGGGCCGCACAAGTGCGACCCCGTGACCCGGTACCACGAGTACAAGGCCTTCTGGGAGCGGCACAAAGCACCTGGCGAAAAGGCCCACAAGCAGCTCAGGTGGAATGTGCGGGCGCAGATGTTACGGCGGGATGACGTCGTGGCGGTAGGTCATCGTATGTAACTATGAATCGTCCCCCTTCATATGATATATCTGGTTAATGTAGAGCTTCGTTGAAGTAGTGCTGGATTTACTCGGCTGTTGCCTTCGGCTAACTACCGCTGCTACTTCTAATCCCCCGTATGATGCAATGGCCTACATGCAGACATTATTGCAGTTTCAGAAATGGCATACAGTTCGTGGAAAACTGCTCATGCCTTCTTGCAACATTTTTTCTTCTCACCATGTGTAGTACTACCTTCAAGCAGGAGCATCAAACACATGGCTTGTGAAGCGCAGTGCAGCACATGTGTAACTCGTGTGAACATTCATCGTTCCTCACTCGCAGTTTGCTTTGGCTAGTGCAATCCTTTGCTGAACTGCTGCAATGTGACCAATGAAAGCTTAGTGCAACGCTTGTGATCCAATGCTTTGTTGCAAGTTTTGAGTCTATGACTTGTGAACTCAAATATTTTAGTTTCATATTGCAAGTCTATCAGTAGCTAAACAGTATTCATGTTTAGTGTGCCTTTACAGGTCAGCTGTGAAGCTCATTATGCCCTGTGAATTTCAATATGTTCAGCGCTTTTTTAGCGTATAGTAATGACTGCTATGCGAAAAAGTGTGTCAAGAGATTCAGTGAGAAGTTATCGTCCTTGCACTGTTCGTGGGGTTTGTTGAGATTTTGTCAAAACTCGGTGCATATGGGTAATGTTTTCTAGAAAAAGAATGGGAGGAAAATTGCCGCTTCGACCACAGTGATTCGTTGTGACTGTTTCATACTTGCAGTGTTCCTGGAGGCCAGCTATCACAAAAGAACCACCTGCCACACGACCGAGATGAGGCGCAATCTTCATAATCTTACTGTATAGGGCACTAGGACTCATCATTTCCCACATCGTCTTTGAGGCACAAATTGTACATATCGCATTTTAGTGTGGTTGTCGAAACGTATGTGCTAACAGAATCTTAACATTCTGCTGCAGATGTCTTAATGCAGCGTGTAGTAGCTATTCGAGAACAAAAAAATTGAACATAGGCATGCCTTTTCTCTAGAATGATCAATTTGCGAAATGTTTCATGCACAAGTAAATGAAATTAATTTGTCTACACCCTCTTGTTTACTAAACCTACCACTGGCATTGGTCAGCTCTCCTGTACCCTTGACAGAGATCTTTTGCTGTTATTGACACTCGGAAATTTCGTGCTACTGATATTATGTACTTTAGTACAGACAAGGGCTAGTTAGGTAGTTTGTGAGGCTACGATCTTCTGACGGAGGAGGCTCGTGCGCTAAGGTTTAGGAGCCTGTTTAAAAACGCTAGATGGCCAGAAGTTGCAGAACTTTCCACCGCGGCCTCTTTCATAACCGTATGATGGTTTACGGATGCTAAATCTTAGCAGTTATTATCGTCTCTCTGAATTGTTATTTAGAAGAGCCGTACATCTTTCCCATTTGTTGACCTTTAATTGAAATAGCAGATATACACAAACCTGAATTTCTTATTTTCGGTGGCATTGGCCTCGCCATCGCTGTCATGTTCCTCAAGTCCAAGTCGACAACGTCCCCCGTGCAACGTAGGTTCTGCTCGCAGGCAAAAGTATGCGAGTGGGGGGAGAAAGAACGGGGCTGAAGCAGAGATGAAACAAGCCGGCTCGTCTCTGTTGCTCAGACGGTGCATCGCTGCGTCACCCTGTTTTGTTCAACGACAGAGAATCTTCATTGGCTGACCCTAAAGGAACCCTGCAACACTTTTTGAGCATGGTCAGAAAACGCTGCCGGTCGGTGGTGGAGGCTCCCGAGAACACCCGAGCCAAATATTGTAGAGCATCACGTGGCCTGGAATTTACAATCCGTTCTCGAAGTCAGCTAGAAATTTATTTAAATGTAAGTGGGAGTTTTTTTTCTCCGGATTTCTGCAACCCGAAGTTGACTTGCACGTTACGCTCGAGCACTGAAGTTCAAGTTGTCTAGAAAGTGAAGTCATGCACACAGATCTTTACTTTTTTGTTTCATTTTTTTTTCTTTTGGACGCATTGAAAAGTCATCCCTCCCGTCACTTTTATGGCCGTGTTACACTCGAGTAGATATAAGCGGCCCAATTTTTTGCTTCAGTTCAGTTTCTGAAGACATGCAGTTCATGTTATTCAGTATAAAAAAATTCTGCAAAAAAAAGCATTTTAACCCACAATACTGACTATGCTAATTTGATGTTCAAGAATTTCAGTTATGAACACACCTTTGTTGATTCCTTTGCTAAAGATGAATCGTGTTGTATTTTAGAAGAGGGCCAACACTGAGGCTCGTGAGCTTAATATGCTCCATGGTACTTCAGTGGTGTAATGTGCAAAAGTAGAGAAAAAAAATTTATCTCAATGTTATCACATGAACCAGTGGTCATCATCTGGAGCAAATTACAAATAATAAAAATTAAGATGGTGTTGAGTTTATTGGACCCACATATCCTCTATTTTTTTGGTTGACTACCTTTCTTTTTGCAGTCATGGTACTTTGAATTCCAATTTTATTTTTTCTGTACGTCAGCCTACTGCAAAGAAATTATGTGTACATAGTGTCTTGATGTGTTATTTAATCAGTTTTTAACTAATTTAGCTTATGTTTTGGCTACTTTAATTTCTGCGTGGACGTATTCATATTCAGAGGCCGTCATAGCTTCGTGTCTAACTTGGCATCATTGTTGCTGAGCAACTGCCTTTGCAAAGAATCTAAAGTGGACCCTCAGAACATACTTGGCAGTATCGATACTACTGCAATGAAATTAGAGTACTAATTCAGTTACTTTCTGTAATGGGTAATGCAATCAATTGTTGGTGTGGCCTGGTAATTTAATAATGTAATGAATTACTTTTGGCCACTAATTAAAATATAAATTATTTTTCCGATTATTTTTAACTAAAATATTTCACATCCTTTAGGGTATAAAATTTACCGGCAAAAAAAAAACGAGTGTGAAAAACAATCAATGGCGTGAATGATGCAGGCGCACAGCAAAGACGCACAACATCTCAACTGAAAGTTTTGTATAAAGTTGCTTGATTGACTTGTTAAAGTAATTTTATTACTTTGCAAAAGTAATGGTAATGTATTGTCATTACGTTTGATCAGCTGTATTTTGAATAATTTTGATCATTTTAAGTAGTAATGAGCAATGTAACTCAAGTATTTTTTTTTTGGAAACTCGCTGTGGTACTCCAGTGGCTATAGTGCTAAGCTGCAGACACAAAGCTTGCAGGACCGAATGCTGGTTGCGGTGGCTATGTTTTCATGGAAACAAGATGCTAGAGGTCCGTGTACTTAGATTCAGGTGTACATTAAACAACACCATATGAACAAAATTTACAGAGTCCTCCGCTATGGCGTTCCTTATGAACATATTGTGGTTTTGAGACGTAAAACCTGAACAGTTACATGTACATTGTATTAATATTCTCTAAACAAGAAAGAGTGCTTACAAATTTTCAGTACCAAGCAAGACAGTATGCAGCAAAAGTGTGAAACACGTGCGTTTACTCATATGAATGTCTGGGTTCGTTTGCTCAGCGACTATAATGAAAACTGTTAGCGGATGGGGACGATTTACAGGTAGGGCCTTCTGTAGTCTCGCTGCGCGACCTCTTTGCCGTCAATTCTGTGAAGCTGGTAGAGGAGCTTGTTCTCGATTTCCTCGACGGCAGAGAGAGTCAGAACGAGCGTGTCGTGCTTCAACATGCTGTGTACGTTGAGTCCTGCAAGAGCAACTGAAATTAGGCTTGGTGTACCAAAAGCACTCTTGAGACCGAAAAATAACAGCAACATTGATAGAGCAGTTCACTGTATCACTTGATCAAAACATCACTCTTTCGCTGTGTGCGACACGATGTGGCGAGGCTTTTTGGTGAAAATAAATGGTAACATTGCAGCTGAACTGCTGTATGTACACTTAATTCACATGAAATTATAAGGCATCTTTCTAGATAATAAGGGGCCATGACACGGCCACCCAACAATTTGAGGTTTTTAGCGAAACAGAAATAGAGGGTCTATAGTGCGAACTCGTACATGAAAAATGGACAGGGGAAAAAATATTTCAGGCAAAATAAGCCCTAGAAGTCAGTGGCTTTAAACTCTGTCCAATGCTGGCGACAGCCATTTTGCCATGATGCGCGTGACCTGTACTGCATGCATCGTAGCAGTAGTTTTCGACCAAAGTTTCAAGTTGCTGCAAATCGTTCAATTTTAGTGCCAATTGCATGTGCGGCAGACTGCGGCATGAAATTGTTCGCCGGAATTCGCACGCTCACACAGCAAGCCTGCGAGCAGCTTAGGAGTGCGTCAGTGTTGCCCGATTCTGTCGGGCTGCTCAAGTTTTTACATAACACTGAATTATAATTAAGGTGCTCAATGAAATGAGCTAAAAATTCCAGAAGAGTGTTTGTGAATGAACAGGCATTAACCCACATGACACAAATTATGATTGTAAGTTGGGTGTCACAGCCACTTCAAGATACTGTCTCAAGGTTTTCACGAAGCTGTAAGCTGTAAAATGTAGCAGCACTCGACGGTGTCATCAACCACCCTTTGGGCTGGTGAGATAACAAAGCCTTTGGACAGCAGACACTGCTGTGAAGATCTTGCCCAAACCTTGCAGTTGTGCGCAGCAAGGAGAGCTGACAAGTGGTTCGCGAAGTTGCACTTTTCTGATGCACCACACTTCTCCTATGCAAACTTCACGTCGCTCGCTTCAAAGTGCTGGCTGATGCTGATACTGTATGGGCAACAGCTTACACAAATCAAGAGTGGCATTTAGATCGGTTGAGCTTCTTTGGCATGGGCTGCTGGCACATGCCTGCGCTGTGCTCGATAGCCTGCCAACATTACGCACTGCGCAATGCGTTTCATCACGCACACTGACGTAACGTCTTTCCCGCGTGCCATCCTGCCCAGTATAGCTTGCCGTGTGAGTGGTCCTTGTGACTTGAGAATGGAGAAACTGCTTTAAAAAATGCCACGGACGCCTACATTTCTGCTCATTCTAGACGAGTTCGAGAAATTTTGCGGCAATCGATTTGTGAGCCAATAAAGGTCTGGAGGCCATTCAATGCCTACTTGGAAGAGTAGCTCATACCCTTAAAAAATAAGTGATTTCCAAGTACGAAAGCCAATGTTTTCTGGCATGACTCGCGCAGCGCGGCCCTCTTGGTGGACGTCTTAGCACAGCACATGCGGAATAAAGATAGACGCTCGCACCATAAACGCGGCATTATGTTGAAGTGCTTCACTTCGTCGCAGATCAGGGCTATGTTTTCAGGGACATAATCTGTGCTGGAAGGCGAAAAGAGTGGCATATATTAATTACACTGCTACAAGGTTCAGAACTTTCAAATGATGCTGTGGTTTTCGTATAAGTACTGGACAGTGCAGATTTGATGCAGGAATAACACTGAAACCAAGGACAAGCATGGGACTTTCCTCTGTTCTGCATTGAACCTGCACTATCCAGGCAGTGTTATATATTCACCAACTAGCCCAGCAACAAAATTTGTCATTTACACTTTGTGTTTTTTGGAGTTCAAGGGACACACAACTGGCCTGAACGTGCAATTACATCCTAGTGGAAATGAAATAACCATAAAATATAGTGGCAGATTCCAGCATTTCTTTTTTTAGCGTTGCAACTCGGACTTACATTCTTGAATTGTGTTTAAAAGTAACATAAACATTCTGTAGCACCGCCTAGCAGAAAAGCCTTGAAGCTAGATCATCAAATATGGAGTCCATCCCTTTGCTGAACCTGGTCCTGTAGCCTGATGTTGTCGTTGGTGCCAGTTTTCAAAATTAGAATATGTATATGAATTATGCAGCCCCACTCAATTCTGTGCTACTTAAGACGTAAAAGCAGTAGCACCGTGAAAAGCAGTGCGGCCATCGCGGCTGCCGGTGGAATAAGTAGAGTTGCGGCGCAGAGTGCACGCACGTGCTGTAAACCGCTGCGCTCAAACACGAATGTCCACGCGCTCACTTTACGCATGTGAGCATACGAGTTCATGTTCGCTGCAGATAGAAAAACTCTGATTACAAATGTTTCACAGCGTTTTCTACTTTGCTATTCCGAGATCAGACTCACTGACGAATAAGATTTCACTCGCACCAAGAAAAAATAGGCACTATAAAAACGGTTGTTCGTGCCTTAAGTTGCCAAGTGTCACCCATATCCGGAGTTTTTCAGTTATTTACAGTTAAGTAGGCAATCTTGCAGTAAAACAATGTCAGCAGTGGCAGAATAAA
>WOVY01013016.1:652500-759916 GCA_013436015.1 Rhipicephalus annulatus
GCCGTCGGCGCTTGTTCAACGGTGCGCCATCGCGGCAAAACTATATTAGCTGCGGAAAGACTTTGGAAAGAGTCTCGCAGGATCAGGGCATCGACCGAGAAGAAGAAAAAAAAAACGGAGTTTCACATTCGAGTCTTCTTAGGCGAATGCATAACTCTGACCCTGTGATGTTTATATTGTTATTGCAGAGATGCTGTGCGCTTATTGCCGCAACTTTGCGCCTCGCACCCCTCCACTAGCAGCGTTTAGCACCACATGTTGAGGACTTAGTTGGGGCATTGCTTCAAAAAAAAAGAAGAATTGCGCAAAAAAAGTGTAGCACAGTTTAGACCATGTGCAGGATTCCTCTTCGGGAACAGAAGGAGAGGTGGAGGGGACAAAGGTGCATCGCTTCACCTTCTCCCTATTTTGTAAATGAATGGGTGAGGCTGCGCCTCACCCATTCTTAGGTAATTGAAAAGGCGGCCACCCCCTCCCCACCCCCCGCGTCAGACACCTCCACCCATGAGAGACGCCTGTGTATCCAATGTTAATCGAACTTTTTCTTGTCGGCATCGACCTCTATGCGATTATATCGCCAAGAAACCCGTACAATAGTACGAGATATCTACGACAAGAACCTGGCTCGCTTAAGGTCGATTGCCGCGGCGCCGGTATACAGGTTCACTCGCAAGTATCGACGACGTTGCCAGGCCAACGGCCGCATGCATGTACGGGATAATCGGGAGATTTCGCAACGTGCCGCTACAAAGGAAGGAACGCTGCGCAGATACCGGGGCGCCGTTGAACTGTGCTGTGTGCAGGATGGGCGAAATGTCAACTCCTTGACCCTGACTGGTCATCGTCGTGGTCACGTGTCTTGCAGGGACGGACGAAGAGAAGACGGTTGCAGCGTCGGTCAATGCACGCGTGCGATGCGGTAGGCGCGACGTGTGACAGTTGGCAAACACTGTGCTGTCACGTACAGTGACAACGCAAAGCACTGAGCTTAGAAAGTAAAAGAAATGAAAGGGGCCTTCAAGTCTCTTCTGCATTCGCCTAAAGGCCTGACCACACGTACGTGTCGCAGCGTCTGTGTGCATGTTCTTTTTTTTAGATGCGAAGCAGCTCTTTGACAAGCCTGTGTAACGATGTCCCTCCGTCCGCAACGCTCCACTCGCCGCAGGTGTTGGAGCGGTGCCAAGTAGCTCACGCCCTTTTAGCAGTGAACGCTGACGTCTCTCTCACTCGCCTGCCACACGCTCGCCGCTAGTCAGCTCTCTCTCGCTTCGCCCTCTCCGCTACTTGGAACGCTAGAGCCCACTCTTCATCTCACCCGCGCCACCTCTCTCCATCTGTCGGCGAGAAGAAGCCGCAGAAATTCTGTTTCGGAGGAGCGAGAAGTAGGTTCATTCGTAATGCATCTCTATATGTGCTTATATGTACATATGCATGACGCACTGAAAACTTTTCTCCTCCTCCTTTCAAAAATTCCTGGCCAGCAGTACACGGGAACTCGGGGTGGCAACGCACACGTTGCCACAAAAGGACTTGCCACAGCAGCACGCAGTGACGCGTAAGCAAAACGACTAAAGTTTTGTCACGTCGATGACGTCACGTAGCTTCGCCACAGCGAAACTACCGTTACAACGAAACTAATCATAAGAGGCTATCGGTTGTGACAGGATCCACGCGGACACAATGTCAAACGTATCTGTCGTGCGATCAGTGGTGCGTGCATCCTTGCACAACCTTGAGGTAATAATGGCATGCGTCCACAGTAAACAGATGCAAGCGCAAGGTCGATTTCAACGCGGTGTGCCACTGAGCGGACCTGCTACCGCATACGCAATAGGTGCGATATGCGCGCCCCTTTTTCGATCACGATTAATTTCTTTCTGCATCGATGCACGTCTACCTATTCGTGCTCGCATAGGTGCGCGCATGTTGTACAAACATCCTGTCTCACGAAAACTGTTCAGCGCTGTGAAGGCCCGAGCACCGTATAACCGCTACAACACCGCGGCGGGTTTAATCTTTTTACGGAATGCTAGCCAGAACTTGATTATAACCCGAGCCACCAGCTACAATTTTTCTTTCTTCCTACCGTGTGTGTGTCATTGAAACAGCTGTAAGCATGATATCTGGAAAGCTAAGAATAATCAGCTGAACATTTGCTAACGCTACGTATATCCTGGTATAGCTGAGCTAAGCCACTGCCATTTTTTTTAGATCGAATTGTTTTACGAGCCGGGATATTGAGATAGGGATGTTGAAACAAAGAACAGACTATATCGTGGTCGGAATGCTATACGCGATTCCGTCTGTTACTGCAAGAGTGATACACGAGTTCCATGACTATAGGCTTCCACGAGGATGCACATATTTTTACTGCGACATAATGCGGATCAACGATGCGTTGGTTTCGCTGTTGCATCACATCCACCGCGTGTATACCTCACGCCTCTCCATGGACCGGATGCAATGTAACCGAGAACGAAAGAACAAACAGAAAGAAACAAAGAACTGCTTGCATCGTATACTGCAGCCACCGCAGGCGCGTATGCGTGTACACCAGTACACGTCCTGTTATCATATATCGAGGTTGCGCAGGATACCCCTGCCGCGCACACCTTCGTCGTCTGCTATTTATAAATGCGCAGCTCGCTGTCGTCTGTTCGCGCTTTTGACGTCATCGGACGAATCGATGCAGCCTGCACGGAGTGCGGGCGGGTGTGTAGGCCTCGCCGAGGATGTTACGTGGTTTGCGAAGCGCCATCCAATATATATTAACGACTTTCCCGCGCCTGCGTTGGGCGAGCGAGCAAGCGAGCAGTTGGTAAACAGCGACGGTGATTTTATGGAGAGTCCGTCACGCATATGAGCGTCTATATATAGCCACATTTCTAGGGGCGAGGTTTAGTATGTACTTCGGAATGCTGCGGGGCCGCGGGACCACGATCCGGTGCGGTGAATTACGCAGTAGCCTACAGAAGCGTACGCTGTTGCAATAAGCAGTGGAAGGGAAAATAGATGTATAGATTATATAGACTATTTCACCTAAGACATATGGGCGCGGCCATCTTGGGCTGCTAAGCCGATGTTTTCTTGTTTTTCTTTTTCATATTGCGACGTGAATGAATGACGCCACGAAACATAATATGGACCAATCCAACCATTTTCATATAACATTCGAAAGTCGAAGATTAAAAAAAAAATCTTGGCTTTTCTGGGGGGAAGCGATTTTAAAAGAAAAGAAGAGAAAAGTGAGCCCCGTAACTGTCTCTCAGGAGGAAGACACCTCAACAGTAGCTCACGAGAGATGGGGGTAGAGAAGGGAAATAAAGGATAGGATTAAAAAGGTAGAGAGATAGAGAGAGAGAGGAAGGAGAGAGCGAGGCGCAGGGACAGCGAACGACGAAGTAAGGAGAAGATAGGAGAGATGGACACGGTCGCAGGAGTCCGAGGACGGGGCACCACTGGCGAGAGCTCTTGTCGGCGTCAGGAGATGGCGTAGGACCAACCCAGTCGGCCAGAGCTGCGCTGTCGTCAGAGATCGCGAGGGCACAGCCGGTCGGCACGGAATCCAGCGAGCGAGTCGTCTTGGCTCATCTAAGGTGAAGGCGCGGTGACATCTGTGCGGCTCCGAATGCATCGCACGTATAGTACCTCTTCCCGTGCCGCAACTTCGGGGGCTGTCGAGCGTGACGTCATCGCGACCATCGGCGTCATCAACTGACGGTCGCCAAAACAAAACCCATGCGCAGAACGAAGGCCGAACGCTTCTTTTCTCCACCTTCGCATCGAAGCATTTCACTCTCATCTTTTCATCTTTCTTATCTTACCTTTTGAGTGAATTCGAGCACATTCTTGCCATTTTTTTTTTCCTTTTACAAAATTCTCTGCGAGATAAGAAATTGTCTAGACACATACGCAAACACCAAGGACGCGTATGCATGTGCACTTTGAAATCTATTAGGATATATCCGTATGCATATATATGGCCGAGGTTACTAGTTTTCTATGTTCTGTAAGAATATGTTTCTGTATTCACACTGCAGGGAGAAAAGTTGTACCTCAAACCAGAGCCTTCAATGTTTAAACTAAAGCTACACAATGACCGATTTTAAGCCTACAGCTGCACAAGTTCGACAGCGTACATCATAATGTACTAGATTAATGTTCATTTATAAGTATGCACTATAGCACACACAAAGGCGTTATGATAAGGTAAGGCGGATTATCGACTGAAACTTCGTGCGTAGCTGATGTTCTGCCATCGACATTATGAGGACGGAGTGGCGTTGGCTAGACAACATTCAAATGAATGGATGAATGGATGGATGGATGAATACCTTTACTGAAGTGTTTTGGTCAATGAGTGCCCGCCTAAGGTGTGAGTAAGGATAAGATTGGTCTGGAATAATTGGGGGGGGGGGGAGGTCTGAATTATCTTACAACGAGGAGGGGGCAAATGCACCCCCTTTTTTTTGCACACCTCTTACACTTGTGAAAACAGGGCGGGGCAGTTGCCTGCAAATGTAGCAAGGCTAGATCCGTCAGCAACCTACAACATCCTCATACCTGTTTCGTTGCGCTATCACTGTTATCAAAATACTCCATCATGAATATATCAACAGGCCTAAGTTACATCTTTAACCCGAAAAAAATGAAGATTGCATGCCTTGTCAGTCAGTGGACATGAAATAGAGTGACGGTAACTATGACCAATGCCTATTCTATGCTGAATCCATGTAAACTGATAATCAACAGCGACGTTTCGACCTCTTTGAGCAGTTCGCATTTTTCAACCTTCTACGATAAGCACGCGAACTGCATCTCAAACGCTATCATCTTGAAAGTTTGTATCATGTGCAAAGCAGGACGCGAATATTCCGCACCAACCACCATCAATCATCACGAACGCCAATTTCAATATCAAGGTCATTTGTACGTGAAGAAGAATTGACAGCAGCGAAGCAAGAGAGCAATAAATACCTCACAATACATCAATAACACCCCCAAAAAGAGGGCGCGGTGATCATTACACGCACCTTTTGAGCCAAGGCCGCTCAGGCGTGCACGTATACCTACTTAATTTTCCCAGGGCGATGTGTAAGTGCGAGCACGGAACGACGGTCACGCTATCAATTTTATTTTATTTTTTCCCCTTTAGAACGAAAGACAACGGTCAGAATTGCTCAACCACGTGTCCTCACAGCCATATTTCACGCACGCCACGGCAATTGTCGAAAAAAAGAAAAGATGGAAAGCCACAAACGAAAGAACAAAGCGAACACCGCCGACGTCGGCAAGTCGTGAGCGCCCAAAAAGAGCAGTATAAACGTTTCACTTTCATCGTCATTTCACGAAGCACGACCGCGGTTCCAAGGTCGCCGGTGCGGCGACAGAGGGCGGTACGTGGCACACCCACCGCTGGTGCAAGGGCACAGCCAGCTATGTGAAGCGGACGAAACAACAGCGGCGCAGAATAAAAAAAGGAAAACAAAGAAGACGAAAATTTCGTTCCCTGCAAGCCAACCGCGCCCACGTTTAGAATGATCCACCACCGTGCACGCGAAGGCGCAAACATGGCGGAGGTCGGCAATGGGCCAATCACGTGCGACATTCCGCGCGCACGCGCGAAGGGCAGAGATCCGTTACCTCGACCGTTCCGGCAGCGGCCACGGCCAACGACACCCGCGCACAATGTGAAGAAGGCATATGACGAGTGTCGCACCTGATATCGAATGGAGAGGGAGATTGAACGGAGTGGCGGTACCCGAATATGTCATCTGAAAAGAGCGTAGTGGCTGCGATTTGCAAATATTATCAAAGAACATGATCATCATCATCACCATCATCACCATCATCATCATCAGCAGCAGCAGCAGTCTGACTACGTCCAGTGCAGGACAAAGGCCTCTCCTCCCATGATCCGCCAATCAACTCGGTCCTGTGCTTGCTGTTGCAATTTTATACCCGCGAACTTCTTAATCTGATCTGCCCACCTAACTTTCTGTCTCCCCCTAACCTGTTGGCCTTCTCTGGGAATCTAGTCAGTTATCCTTGATGACCAGCGACTATCTACGCGCTACATGCCCGGCCCATGTCCATTCTTTCTTCTTGATTTCAACTATACATCCTTAACTCCGGCTTGTTCCCTGATCCACTCTGCTCTCTTCTTGTCTCTTAAGGGTACACCTACCATTTTCCTTTCCATCACTCGCTGCGTCGTCCTCAATTTAAGCTGAACCATCTTTGTAAGCCTCCAGGTTTATGCTCCGTAGGTAATACCGGTAAGATGCAGCTGTTATGTACCTTCCTCTTGAGGAATAGTGGCAATCTACCAGTCATGATTTGAGAGTGCTTGCCGAATGTGCTCCACCCCATTCTTATTCTTCTATAGTTACCTCGATCTCGTACGCAAGAACAACGCACTTCGTGCGCAAACAAGGTGCGCAAACTCGTGCGCAAATTACTTGCGCGAGAACAACGTTAGTGAACACATTTTACACCACAGTTTAGAGAAAGTCTTTTTCTTCAATTCAGCAGTCGTAACCACAGAGCATTTTTGTCTCTATATTACCTGGTAAACTAGGTTGTGCTTTGGGCGCATTTTAGTTCAAATCAAAGCCGCGCACGAGGGCAGCCGATAAAAGGCGGGAGTGGCCAGCAGACAGACAGACAGACAGACAGACAGACAGACAGACAGACAGACAGACAGACAGACAGACAGACAGACAGACAGACAGACAGACAGACAGACAGACAGACAGACAGGACAGACAGACAGACAGACAGACAGACAGACAGACAGACAGACAGACAGACAGACGACAGAAGACAGACAGACAGACAGACAGACAGACAGACAGACAGACAGACAGACAGACAGACAGACAGGACAGACAGACAGACAGACAGACAGACAGACAGACAGACAGACAGACAGACAGACAGGACAGACAGACAGACGACAGACAGACAGACAGACAGACCAGACAGACAGACAGACAGACAGACAGACAGACAGACAGACAGACAGACAGACAGACAGACAGACAGACAGACAGACAGACAGACAGACAGACAGACAGACAGAAGACAGACAGACAGACAGACAGACAGACAGACAGACAGACAGACAGACAGACAGACAGACAGACAGACAGACAGACAGACAGACAGACAGACAGACAGACAGACAGACAGACAGACAGACAGACAGACAGACAGACAGACAGACAGACAGACAGACAGACAGACAGACAGACAGACAGACAGACAGACAGACAGACAGACAGACAGACAGACAGACAGACAGACAGACAGACAGACAGACAGACAGACAGACAGACAGACAGACAGACAGACACAGACAGACAGACAGACAGACAGACAGACAGACAGACAGACAGACAGACAGACAGACAGACAGACAGACAGACAGACAGACAGACAGACAGACAGACAGACGCAGACAGACCGACAGACAGACAGACAGGACAGACAGACAGACAGACAGACGACAGACAGACAGACAGACAGACAGACAGACAGACAGACAGACAGACAGACAGACGACAGACAGACAGACAGACAGACAGACAGACAGACAGACAGAACGACAGACAGACAGACAGACAGACAGACAGACAGACAGACAGAAGACAGACAGACAGCGACAGACAGACAGACAGACAGACAGACAGACAGACAGGACCGACAGACAGACAGACAGACAGACAGACAGACAGACAGACAGACAGAAGACAGACAGAGACAGACAGACAGACAGACAGACAGACAGACAGGACAGAAGACAGACAGACAGACAGACAGACAGACAGACAGACAGACAGACAGACGACAGACAGACAGACAGAAGACATGACAGACAGACAGTACGCAGACAGACAGGACAGACAGGACAGACAGGACAGACAGACAGACACAGACAGACAGACAGACAGACAGACAGACAGACAGGACAGACAGACAGACAGGACAGACAGACAGACGACAGATAGATAGATAGATAGTAGATAGATAGATAGATAGATAGATAGATAGATAAGATAGATAGATAGATAGACAGACAGACAGACAGGATAGATCGATAGATAGATAGATAGATAGATAGATAGATAAGATAGATAGATAGATAGATAGATAGATAGATAGATAGATAGATAGATAGATAGATAGATAGATAGATAGATAGATAGATAGATAGATAGATAGATAGATAGCACACCCGTAAGCTTGACGATTAAGCACAGGTTACCAAAACCTGTGCTAAAAGAAGCGCACACGAGAAAAAGGCAAGGTACGTGTCCATGTAAATGAGCCGATTTCAAGAAATGAATCACCGGCAGCTTTGATGTGGCAGAACCGAATTTCGTTCGTGCGCAGTGATGAGTCATAAGGGCTTCAGCAAACTTTTCAAAGCGTGGCTATACTTGGAAACTCCTGATGCCAACAATGATCGGATTCGCGAAAACTAAAGACATTGAGCCCGAACGATACCCTTCATCAAGTTTGCAAAAGTTTACCTACAGCCCACACTCACGTAAAATGATATTAACAGGATTTACGTGTGTTTATATATAGGTCTACATTGCTATCACAGGTAAATCACAAAACAAGACATAAAAATGAAATAAAGTGCAAGTTAGAGCAGCAGATCGCTCCACAACGTGGCTATAAAAGTCTACCACCAACACAGAAGCATACTTGCGCAGCTGTCCTGTCATATGAGTCAGCTTTGCCACGGATACGACGTCAACTGCCCTTTTTGACAGCTTCGGAGCATTAAAACGACCTTTAATGCAGAGAGGTCGTCGATTTCTTCGTAGAATAGTAGGTGAGAAACAAATTATGAGCCACAAATGATAGCTGCGGTTTCATTGAATTATTTGAATTTGAGCCGTACAGTACCAATGTACAACCATACCTGGAACCATAAATAACAGTGCCTCAGGAACCTTACAATTTGTAGTTGTTCATTATTCCTAACGAAATAACATATAATGCATTACTATTCCGCAGTTGAGACTTCAGAACTCGGCTTGTGTAAGCGAAATAAATTTTGCTAATCCCAAAACTCTGAAATTAACGAAAGGCGTCACAGCTTTTATACTTCAGTTTCTTACAGAAGGTTAAAAAATGAAAATAAAAACATCACGCACCTTTCGTAAAATACGTGCCAACATTTTGTATAGAGACTTTCAACAATTCACACACTTCAACCATGTGTATACAATCATCTCGTGTAAGCTAATCAGTCTGAACTGAATATCTCTTTCATATACGAACGGAAACAGGGATATATGAAAGAACACGTTCCGCGTACTCCTCGAAACACGTTCGAGAGGCGAGCTAATTATCCCTCTCCTCCTCCTCTTGCGCGCACCTTATGTATCACGGTGCAAGAACGCAAACTTGCTTCGTGCTGTGGATGCATGCACGTGATTGCGCGGAAGGCACCAAGAATAGCGCATTGTTTGATCGGGGCCAGTTTTAGAAACTGAGCCCTTATCGATCGCCGCGAGATGAATGCGACGCCAAAGATGCGTCCCGCGTGTCTTGCGCGCTTCAGCAACAGTGTACACATGCAAACACACTTGTGAAAGTATATTGTTTGTGGCCAGCGATATAAAATACCAAACGGCAGATCTCCGGCTGCGCTCAACACGCACAACGCTCAAGTTGCATGCAGTGAACAAATCACATTGTGGGGATAGTTGGCGATAGTATTGAACGCTGGGCTATTCACCTTTTCATAAATGCCTCCCTGGGCGCCGCCATAGCCCTCCTTGGGCTGTGCAAATTGGCGCGTCCCCTCGAAAATGCACTGACAACGCTGCGCCTTTAGCCTTTGTACTCCCGCGCACAGCCCATCATGGCGGTGTTTTTTTTCCTTCCTGTGAAAAGGTGTATAGTTGGCCAGGCAGCGATCTTAGGTACGGCGCGAGACCAACGAAGACTGAAAATTACAGAAGGGACACAGACGATCGTTTTCGTCGGTATCGCGCTGTCCCAAAACTTAGTTGGCGACACATTCTTACTTAAGATATGCCTTGATACTTCTGACGAGAGCAAGACAAAGAACTAATGTCGCGCGACGGTTTTGTTGGTGATTCATGACATCCATGAGTGTAGCACATCTCAAACGGGACAAAGTCACTAACGTGTGTACGTGTATATGTGTTTTGTGTCAATCACTTGGTCCCGTCTTGGATTCGTTTTGGATGTTGAGACAGAGAAGAATGACAGGGTGGGCGCTGACAGTAACTGTATTTAACTAACACTGAATGCAGCTAACGTGCAGAGTGGTGCGTATTGTTCTAGAAGCACTAAATTAAGGCACTAATCACTATATATACCAGAAGTCAACAAGCTTGAAATATAAAATTGCTTTTTATAACTCTGCAGATATTTGCCTGCTACCCACAAGCACGTGCACACTTTATATACTAAATAAGTTTTGTCCATTTGTGTACCTATAAGTTTGATAATTAACGATGACACAATCGATGATTTCATGTTACATTGAGGTCATGTTACGTTTGGTACCTTTCGAGTTCATGCCACTGTCTGTCGACGACGACAGTCGTGTTGCAATTATCCTGATTGAATCAACTTGAGTATAGCATGAACTTTTATGTCACTTCATTTTGCCAGCTTTCTGTTTGCTTGTTTGTATGTTCTGAACCTAGGTGAAAACAAATAGGAGTGCCAATATTGTTCATCCTTCGATCTTACCATGGGTGTGTTCCAATACTGACCGCAGACGACTGCATAGACAGCTAAGTGGACGGTGGCCATCTTGAGTACGATTCGAATTCTCACTTAGCTGGCAAAATAGACAGCTTCTAGAAGGTGGCATTGTAGACGAAAACCATGCAGGCTACTTTGCTGTCTAAACAAGATGGTGGCTCAGCGAATTTATCGAATAGCTCTGAACTCGGCGGAATGGTCGTCTGCACACAAGCAGACGCTTCTACAAACACTCAATGTGAGTGACGTTCAATTATCCGTAAATTTGAACACGAAATAAGCTAGAAAAACAGTTACACTTCTTTATTTTAGCTTTCTCTTCTCGGCGCAAGGTGGCATCTTGTCGCGTAGAAGCCGTCCAGACGCGTTCTAGTTCTCGAACAACATGGGCTTGATGCTGTCTTCTACGCTGTCAGCGTAGACTGTCAGTGATGCTGTATAGAATTGGAACACAGTCCATGTATTGGTTCGATTACACCAGTGGTAATAGAATACTCGAATATAATGTGCAGTTCGATTATACTGATCTATGCATAAAATATCTATATATGTAAAAGCGGCAGGTCATATCTTCTCACTAGTTATGTTTCTGTCACGCCCCCCCCCCCCCCAATCCAATGCCTTTATGACGATATAGGCAATCTGTCAATATAAATAAATAAATTGTTGGTATTTTACACAAATTTGAGAGCCTTCGGAGCGCTCGGAAATGATCCGCCCAATGAACCATTCATTTTAGGAAATTTGACGTGCACTGTGCATGCAGCCAGTGAAACTGAAGTGACGTTCCGTCGTCCAGATCAAGAAGCTCCGTGGACACAGAGGTGGTCAGTAGAACGTGTGCACGCACGCGCATGTGGGAGGGGCCTACCGTCGTGACCATCAGAGCGCAGTGGACAAAGGGAAAGGAAGAGAGTGTGCTTTGGAAAGGGAGGGGAGAGAGAAACGTGGGACGGCCGCATAAAGAATCTTCTTCTTCGTAGTGGGCAGCACGGTTTGGATGGTCAAGGTCCCACGACCGTTTTCGCTGATTGCGCCAGAAAGTACGGTGCGCCAGGAAGAAGAGCGAGGAGGAGGAGGATCTCGCAGCTTCTCGCGTGGATCGAGGCGCGGCCGCGAAAGTGGCGGTGGTCGCCTTGAATTCGGGCACCCACGGATGAGAGCGCCGCTCCACGTGTTCTCTGGCCGGCCACGCCACGTGTGGCAGCCCTTTTAACTACGGCAGTGGTGAAACCACCGCCGCCGACGGCTATAGATAGAACGGTGTGACCCCGGCTTCGGCAAAGGCTCGTGTAAACAGGGGACTAGAAATGCGAGTTACCTGTCCGTAGGACATATCGTATGGCAGTGCATCCAAAAAGTTGGACGCGGTAGGGGGAGGGGGGGGGGATCTAGTTGTTTTTTTCACTGCCGTGACATGAACGGCCAAATTAGTCTATAGCGTGTAACGTGAGCGAAATTGGCTGGCAACCCTAAAGACCGGTACCTGAGTCTGCTTATCAAGATGTTGCTACCGCATAAAAATATTATAGAAATTTTGGACGGGAAGGGGGGTGGGTCGTAGGACAGCTGCCTTTCTTGGATGGACCTCCTTCCGGACGCCATGACCTCACAGTCCATCTGGTCTTGTTCTCAGTGAACTTCATTCACCAAAAGCAAGGCGTGGATACGGGCTGTAGCTATTTCCGTCACGTGTGGGACTGATGTGCATATGCGAAGAAAACGGACATACAGAGACCGACGGAGACGCTGGCCGACTTAATTCCAGATGAAATTTCGTTTTTTCTGGTACTTACAGCCTCGTGTTTGCCCTCGTGTTTTTTTGCAACTGCCCGGCTTTGTTATGAATTTATTTCAATTTTTTGAAATATTTATTTTACTGCGGTCCGCCTCTGTGGAACAGTGGCTATGATGATAGGCTGCTGACCCGAAGGTGGAGGGTCAGCAGCCTCCATTTTGGCGGAGGCGAAAAGGTAGATGCCCCGCCGCGGTGGTGTAGTGGCTAAGGTACTCGGCTGCTGACCGGGTTCGCGGGTTCGAATGCCGGTCAGCAGGAATGCCGCAGGTCGCGGGTTCGAATGCCGGCTGCGGCGGCTGCATTTCCGATGGAGGCGGAAATGTCGTAGGCCCGTGTGCTCAGATTTGGGTGCACGTTAAAGAACCCCAGGTGGTCGAAATTTCCGGAGCCCGTCATTACGGCGTCTCCCATAATCATATGGTGGTTTTGGGACGTTAAACCCCACAAATAAATCAATCAATCAATCAGCGAAAAGGTAGATGCCCATGTGTACTGTGCGATGTCAGTGACCGTTGAAGAACATCACGCAGATGGTCAAACTTTCGGGAGCCGTCCACTACGGTATCTCTCATTATCATATCGCGATTTCGGGAAGTAAAACCCCGGGTATTTTTTTTATTATTGCTCCTCTAACCAACTGCGGCACGTATGCACCAAGCGCTACACTTTCGCAGGTATGGTACGCGACGTGATGTATGCGGACTCCTGCACACGCTGCTGCCACGTGCTGAATGTATGCACGGCTGCAGAGAGAGAGAGAGAGAAGAGAGAGAGAGATCGCGCGAGATTGTTGCTTCATCAGCACAGCTGGCTTTTTCAGGTCCCGCGCGGCGTTTATATATAAACAGCGGCGGCGAAGTTCTCGGTATAATCCTCTCTGGGCGTTGCGTAACGAAGGGGGACTCCCCAAGTTGCTGCCGGGCAGTGTTGCGCAAGATCCGCTTTCGCCGATCGTGTTTCGAGAGCAGCTTGTGCCCGAGGAGCACCTTTTCGTCACGAGCCGGCCTTGAATGGGACAGCGCGGCCGAGAAATGCGTGTAGCGTGTGTATGGGTAAGAACACGCATAAATGCTCTAATATCGTGCGAAGAAAGGAAGACAGTGGGGCCTTCAAGAAGCGCTATTGCGTAAACAACCCAAAAGTCACACAATCATTGCGTAATAGTCACATGCACTGTTTCATTTTTGAAGACGATAGTCTTTCTTTGGATACTTGAACACTGTAAGTTTTGGTCTGTCTGTCTGTCTGTCTGTCTGTCTATCTATCTATCTATCTATCTATCTATCTATCTATCTATCTATCTATCTATCTATCTATCTATCTATCTATCTATCTATCTATCTATCTATCTATCTATCTATCTGTCTGTCTGTCTGTCTGTCTGTCTGTCTGTCTGTCTGTCTGTCTGTCTGTCTGTCTGTCTGTCTGTCTGTCTGTCCCTCTGTCTGTCTGTCTGTCTGTCTGTCTGTCTGTCTGTCTGTCTGTCTGTCCCTCTGTCTGTCTGTCTGTCTGTCTGTCTGTCTGTCTGTCTGTCTGTCTGTCCCTCTGTCTGTCTGTCTGTCTGTCTCTGAGGCTCTGAAACGGGCGCGCACGCCCGTCTCAGAGCCTCGCGCTTCGTTTTCCGAAATAACTGCCAGATAGCGCTCATGTCTCACGTGTGACGTGACTTGATGCGCTCGTTCGCCTCCACTGCACGCTCGAGGCACTCTAACGCAGTGCCTCCAGAGTACCATTCACCGATTTTATTGCGCAGAACATCAAATAAATTATTCACTCTCTCCACACGCAAGACTATCGTCTTACGACGACGTCTGCAGATTAACATGCAGACACAGGGCCAATTTTTCATACGGAGCGCTTTGCAAGTAGCCCAACTTCCCTTATAAGTATATACCATATCATTATTATGTGATAATCCCAAGTAATCATTCCGGGTTATAGGAAATAGGAAACAAGTATTCAACTTTTTTTTAAATAGTTTAGCAGAAATTTATGTTAAGTTGAAATGTAAAATTATGAAACTAAAAGCAAAGTATAACGCGGACCAAAAAAAAAAAACAATTCCGCTCATGTGCGCACTGCTTCATCAATACAGCTACCACAGCAATCAATCAACTGATTGACGACAGGGCCAGCGCTATCACTGAGGGGTGTATAGCCAAGCGGGTGGAGGACGGGGGGGGGTCAAAACCTCCCTGGAAATTTTCAATTTTGCTTGCGTTGTATATATATATATATATATATATATATATATATATATATATATATATATATATATATATATATATATATATAGATGGCGCTGACAGTCACTCCTACTTCTAAATTCACATATAAACCCAAAAAAGGGGATGGAGGGAATGCCGCTGTGGTAGCTCAGGGGTTAGAGCATCGAACGCGTTATTCGAAGGTCGTAGGTTCGATTCCTGCTCACGGCTGGTTATTTTTTCATCCACTTTTCTTTCTTCTTATTTGCATTCCATTGGTTCTAATAACTTCCCCTGTACAGTCCTTGGCATTACTGTCTGTTAGATCTCATTAATATTGTGTTAAAACACGGAAAAACGAGCCATTAGGTATACACTTCTTTCCCTTATTTTATATATATATATATATATATATATATATATATATATATATATATATATATATATATATATATATATATATATATACGCCAACGTACAAACGCACGCACGAACACACACAAAACATGGTTGAACCCCCTCCGAAAATATTTCTGGCAGCAACGATAATCGTTTTGGCCCTCCCAGGGTGGTCCAGTATATAGTTATGATGCTCGACTGCGGCCTTCAAGGTTGTGGGATCGAATGTCGACCTTGGCGTCCGTATTTTTTGTAGAGGCGAAAATGCTAGAGGCCCCTGTACTCAGATTAAGGCACACGTTAAAGACCCCAGATGGCCGAAATTTCCGCAGCCCTCCTCTATATACGGCGTCTATCCTAATCATATCTTGGTTTTGGGGACGTTAAACTGCGACATATAATACTATTAAGGACAGTTTACGGGCTTTCCGGTATACAGGGAAAAAAATCATCGGCGGCGATCGAGCCGACGTAATTATCGCACGCAAGAACCACGGGCTGCCTAATTGCGAACGATTAGCCGCCAACCGAACGAGCATTCCGTCTCATCGCCTTCCTCGGTGATTAGTGCGCCAGGTCTTTACTCGAACTTAAAGCTATAGCAAAGACCCTCGCAGGAAAAGTGTTGGAAAGCGGACGTTCGTTTCGCAAGATTGTGGCAGCGCCGATTCGGCCTCCGTAGGCGCGTATATCTACATACTGCAAACGCCACACGAATTAAGTGACAAGGAGCCAATGTGTGCAGCGAGGCGGCGGTCGTCCTTGGGAGGAAAGGCTCGAAGACTGCATTCCTGCTGCTGCTGCACTGCTATTGCAGCAGATATTACGCGCGCTATACTGCTACAGGCATTGCCGCGAAGTGGCAAAAGCTGATAGCGGGATAAGACGCACCGGCCGCGCTAGTTCGGGTGGCTGTCGTGCGAACAGTTGATTTTCCTTGCAGCGTTTACGACTCGGCAAACAGTGCTGTGACATATGCCGACGTGTGCAATTCACGCAGCATCGGCTTTGCGATGACGTCATTGTCGGGTCCAGGAATGTCAACTGCTGAGCACCACCATGTCGTTGCCTCATAATGTCTCTACGCAGATTGCAAGTTAAAAAGCCATAAGCGGAGCATAGTGAACGTGCGCTATAGCTTACGGCGCCAAGCCTACACACCACACGTTGACGCGTTGAGACGTGTACGAGTGGTCAGTGCTTTAAAGGGGCCCTGCAACACTTTTCGAGCATGGTCTGAAAACGCTGCCGATCGGTAGTAGAGGCTCCCGAGAACACGCGAGCCAAATATTATAGCACAACACGCGGCCTGGGATTCACAATAAATTATCAAAGTCGGCTAAACATTGCTTTTTCTTCTCGCCACAAATCACGTCATATGCCCAAAAATCACACGTCAGTGACCCATCTATCAGCCATTGGCTGATTTGAACATGGCGCACTCACTCGTTCAGAGATCGCCGCGGGAGGGCGCTACTTGTCCACGCGTGCGTGCGCGATCACACTGAAAAAGCCGCGCATTCGAAGAAAAAAAAAAGTGCTCAGGGTCGCGAGGCGCGTGACGTTTTTCTGTGGCTTTGCCGTCCCTCCTTGCTTAGCTTCTAGCGTTTTCGTCGGGACGAGAAAAGAGAGAACGCAATTGCAGCATGCGACAAACCTTTGTAACTCCACTCGCACTAGATGGATTTAAAAAAATTCTTGTGGCATTCAATTCGTCACACAATAAGCTCTTCCAGTGAATTCATTCCATAGCTACTTGAAAAAGTGTTTCACGGCCCCTTTAAAAGGCCCATAAACCACCCAGAGGTCGAAATTCAGTTGTGTTGGCGAAATTGTGCACGGGTGTGCGACGAACACGAAACCGGGAGAATTTTTCAGAACGGTGCCGTAATAGCGGTTGCCTTTGATTATTGCCTAGATGCCTTTGATTATTGAAACCACGACAATGACTCCTTTCGTTCTCTCCTGCGTTACCATCCGTTATATTTTTTCCCAAAACCTCATTGCCCCTTCGCCGAGCGCTCCTCCCATGCCTCTCCCAATATCGCGTGGCATACGTCATCGCTGACGCGCTGCTTGAAACACCATCTACTTCCGGTTGCCGCGACTGCGTCCCTCCGTCGAATCCGGCTGTGTTCCAATTCTTAGACAGCACGTAGACGGTCTAAGCAGACTGCTTTAGAGGACAGCACCCAGCCTATGCTGTCCGAGAATCGGAACACTTCTGGACACTCCGTGCTTCTGGACGGCTTTTACCAACACCACCTAGACTATTGACAGGTGGTGTTGCTTTTACGCGACGATGCGCCACCTCGTGTCGAGAAGAAAAAGCTAAAATAAACAAACGTAACAGTTGTATTTTCTGTCTTATTTCGTGTTGAAATAAAAAAAACAAATAAACGTTACTCACATTGAGCATCTGGGAAAGCGTCTGCTTGTGTGCAGACGACCATTCCGTCGAGACTTGATCGATCGAAGCGAGTCGCTGAGTCGCCATCTTGTTTAGACAGCAAAGTAGCCTGCATCGTATTTGTCTACGATGTGGTCTTCTCGGAGCAGTTTATTTTTCCCAGCTACGTGAGAATTGGAATGGGACTTAACATGGCCGCCGTCCATTTAGCTGTCTATTTAGCCGTCTACGGTGAGTATAGGAACACACCCTCCGTCAACTGCGTGCCGACCCGTGCTTATAGGAATCGTGCCGGTACGTACCTATGACCGGGAATCTTTTTCAGGGGTGCTCTCTGTGTAAAACGGCTAACTTTAGCAACTGCTGGCCGCTGGAAGGCGTGCAAATGTTTCAGAGAAATGAAACCGTGAAATATTTCGGGGGTTCAGAATTTCTTCCTCTCGTTATGGCCCTGGCAACAAGTGGTACAGCCAACAGTTATACAGGATCTGTCCGAGAAGTAATGTCAGTGAGCCGACCGAGAAAGACAAATTGATCAGATAGGTACAACATATTAAATGGTGATGAAATTGGGTCCTCATTCAATGATACAACTCTCCAAGTAAGATTTCCAGGCATTGGTGGTCCAGAATGTCCTTTAGAGCCTTGATGCAATTGCCATTCGCTTTGCCGGCAGTCCCAGAATAACGCCTTTTTGTAGAACGTTTGAGTTCGATTTACTAACAAACCGTCATCACTATAGGCTGTCTTCACTAAAAAAAAAAGAAGTTACGCTGTGGATTTGTTAAGTTTCACAAGAAAGTCGGTGCCAATCCTTTCGCCTTTGTTCCAACGATATTACGCCTTGCACGGCAAATGAAAAAAAAAAGGGGGGGGGGATTTTACGGTACAGCTCATTCTTACTTTACGGAAGGTCGCATACCAGAGATTAATTATGCGTACTTAAGCGAACTTCACCCTTCACCAATCTCAACTGTCCCTAGCACACTGCAACATACAATTACTTAACAATATACGATCTATGACAGTTTACGGAGAAACCCAGCACACATATTCCTGGGTATAGACTCCTCTATTTGTATATATTAACACGATAGTGAACGAACTACCGTTCAATAACTGCAGTGCGTGCAACCACACACAGGCCGTCGACTCGACTTCAGTTCCGAAAAACGAGACCTTTCCACGTCTCGTTTATGAGGAAACCGAATGGCTGCGTGGCCGAGCAGTGAATAGAACGACAACGATACAAGTTTTCACGAAGGGTCAAACGCATTGCATTAAACGCTTATCACCAAGCTCTCTTCAAATAACTCAAAGAGAGAGCAAGAGAGAGAGAGAGAGGCGGGTGGAGAGGGAAAGAAAGAAAGAAAGAAAGAAAGAAAGAAAGAAAGAAAGAAAGAAAGACGTGTAATGGTGAAGTCATTTAACGTAATATGCGGGTTTTTTCTTTGAAGTCGCGAGAATTCTTTGGCAGGTCACTGCTCGTTCTTTGGAGGACAGGGGACTCTGCAAAAACTGCTTCGCCTTTCTTTCTTTCTTTTTCTTTCTTTCTTCTTTCTTTCTTTCTTTCTTTCTTTCTTTCTTTTTTCATCTCTGACAACATCGTTTTCCTGGCTATGGACGGGGTGAATGCGAGTCAACCCCGACGCGTCGACCCCGTGAACATGCCACGGCGCGCGCGATTAAGATTTGCCGTTTTTATAGCGTCGTCCAGAGCGGAGATACCGCAAAGACGAGACAAGGAGTCGTTCGCTCAGTATACGATGCAGATTCTATCGCGGGGGAGACAAACTGCCTTGCACGCGGCACTGATAGAGTAGAAGGAGACCCGGTGACCCCGTTTTTCGAAGACTGAAAGCGGGTCGCCTCGAGAGATACGGCGCGTCTCCCCCAAGTCGGCTGGTATTCTCCGTTTAGAAGCGTGCACTGTGGGAAACTCACAAACGCGGCTTCAGCACTGCCCTCGCTGTTGCAGAATGGTCAGCAGTGAAATATTCTTTTCGTTTCTCTTACTTTCAAACTGACCACCTTACAGGTCTCACGAAGCGAAAGCATTGACAGTGGGCTTCGGTGGTGGAGTCAACGCGAGCGATGAAAAAAAAATCATCACGGTACGATGAAGTCACAGACCGGCAAAACTTGTGACGTCCCCATGGCGTCACTATGACGTCATATACACGATGACGCTGTGATTGGGTAACGCTATAGGGCGCATAAAAGTTGCAATGCATGCCCGCGATCTCAGAGGAAGTGCTAAACCACGTAACGATCGACTGAGAAGAAAAATATTGCATTCTCCTCAGAGTCGTCTCACTGGAATGCACAATTACACTTCTACTACCACTACTACTACTACTACTATAAAACTATTGTTACTACAACTAATATTACTACTTCTGCTATTAATAGTACTACTACTATTGCTACTGCTACTACAATTATGCCGTAAAAAATACACGAAGCCCAAAGTGACGACAACCTATGGTTTCATCAATGCTCTTAAAGAGATGTTAAAGTGAAACACGAAATCAGCTTTCACACTGACAAACTATTGTTTGAGAAACCTATTGTCGCGAGCTTTTACAGTCAGAAGTTTATAATTAACAGATGAACGTCATATCTTCGCTTTAGTATAAGTGCAAGATTTGAGCATCTGAAGTTAGTCTCACATCGTGAATTTCTATCTGTGGTAAAAAAACGCTGCCCTGGAGAGTGTGCGTCATGCTTTGACGTAGAAAATCGGTGTGCGGGGCCGATTTAATATTTCAGGGTGCGCGGGAATCATCATGATGGTGATAGCGGTAAAACTATAAGCTCGCCTATGCGCGTGCTCGTGCGCGTACCTCGTGAAAAGCTCCCGAGCCACGGGGACAGCTCGGCTAACCCCAGAGAGCAAGGACAAGTTCGGGCCACGCCCCGGCTGCTCGTTCTGACCCTCCGTGTCCGGGCCTCGTCTCGGCGTTGAAGTCCTCGGGTGCCTCCTGACTGGGCATCGCCCCACCTCACCCCCACGTTGGTCTGGAGCAACGTTCGTCACGGCCAGCTGCTGTTCTGGTATCGGAGCGAGACGCTGTCCCAGGTCTGTTCGCGGCAGTCGGCGGTATACGCTGTCCTCGGTGGTGTACAGGCAAGCCGAGGCGTTGACCACCGTACTGGGATGCCCCTGGCGGTTATCTTCTAGACCGGGCCCGCCTCGGTACGAACTCCGCAAGCACAAGGCACACCGCCTCCTGACTACCAGAGAGCTCAAGGTCAAGCGCAACGTTCACGCCCCAAGAGTAGAATGTGAGTGGACGAACATTAACTCCCTTTCGCGTAGGACCGTGAACGCGTGCATATATGTGTGAGTTTATGTTGTGTGTATCTATTTGTCCGTCTTCGTGTATATAAAAGTCTCTCGTTGTCCTCTAACGTCCTCTGTCCTCATCTGGCTAACCTGTGCCCACAGTTGCCCACCACATCTTTCTTCGCAGTTCCACTTTAATCAACAACTCGTGAGATGGTGTTCCTTCGAGTTCTTTTCCGACAGCGATAGTCGACGCTGTTACGACCGGCCCTGGGGAGCCAAGCAGGAAGAGTTTGGGGGAGAACCGGTTCTTGACCGACGGTGGCGGCCACCCCCACCTCCCCATTCGGGTTCCTCCTCGCCGGGAGAGCTCCGGGGTCTGCTGTGTGTTCGTGACCATGTTTGGTAACATTTTAGGGCGCCGTGACCATATATGGACCTCGTGTTAGGTTGGGCCACTCCATGTGTTGTGAGGTGTGTTTCCCCCTCTCTCGTGGCCGAGGTGCCGGAGACACCGTATTGGCTGACGAGGACGGGGCGCCCAGTGTCAACAGCGCGGCGCTATAAAATGCCGAAGACGTTTTGTATCACACGCACTCTTCTCTCTTTGGGTCACTTGACCACTTCTCCACATGTAAATAAATCTCTGTTGTTCGTTCGGGCGCTTCTTCTCGCTGAATTGTTGGACGATGGATCCTGCGACGGGGCCAGCTACCGAAAACGAGACCGGCAGGACCAGGAGTCCCAACAACTGGATGGCAGCGGCGGGATGCCGATAACCCCGAAAGCGACCACTGGACGGAGTGAGCCCGAAGTTCAACAACGGGACGACAGGAGAAGGAGGACACGAGCTCATCGACTTCCAGAGGGAATCGAACGGCACTTCTGAGAGGCACGACGCCGGAGACATGACTGCGAACTGGGTGAGTGCCGGCTTTCTCTGTTAAATTTTACCAGGCATTTACTCTGTGTTAAGTAAAAGCTAATAGAGAGGGACTGTCTTGGTCATTGGGTTAACAGGTAACTTGCGTCAGGCAGAAATTGTGTGATAGCTTGGTTAAGCTCTTTCTGTCAGTGACGTCAAGGTTAACAGTGACAGGGCAGGATTCCGTGTAAGAGCCTTTGAAGCTTTATTTGTAGACTAAGTTAACGGAAAACTTGAGGCAAGGCAGGTATCTAGAGCTGTCGTTGCCGTCAAGGTTAATTAGTTGCAGGACAGGAATCTTTGTGGAACAGAGACAGCGGTACTGGAGGCAGCCATGAATCTGAAATCCCTGCGAAAGTCCATGTTGTTGCTTCTTGCAAGGGAGTTGAATCTGGAGGTGTCGGACTCTCAAAGAAAGCCAGAGCTGATAGAGGCGATTCTCGCATTGGGGGCGGAGGATGACGAGCTGTCAGAATGTGTCGAGGAGATTCAGGAGAGGCAAGCGGCAGAGGCCGAAAGAAAGGCGGCCGCGGCCGAGGCCGAAAGGAAAGCGGCAGAAGCCGAGGCAGATAAGATGCGAAAGCACGAGCTTGAAATGAAGCGCCTCGAGCTAGAGATTAGCCATAATAGTAGAACAGGAGGCAGCGAGGCATCCGGTACCGCAGAGCGGGTCAGGTTCAAAATGACGGACCTAATGAGATCGTACAAGCTAGGGGAAGACATTGGGCTGTTTCTCGTCAACTTTGAGAGAACTTGTGAAAGGCAAGGTTTCAGCCAGGATACGTGGCCTCAACGCTTGTTGTCCCTACTTCCGGGGGAGGCCTCAGAAGTAATCGCGCGCCTCACGAAAGAGGAGGCTGACGAGTACAGTGAGGTAAAGTCGAGCCTTCTCAAGAAATACAGGTTGTCAGCGGAAGGTTTCAGACAAAAATTTCGCAACGCCGTAAAAGAGAACAATGATTCATACCCGGAGTTTGCTTACAAGTTAATGGCCAACATGGGGGAGTGGCTCAAAGAGGCAAAGGCGTATGGGAATCATGACAAGGTGCTCGAGTGTATCGGTCTGGAACAATTCTATCAAAGGTTACCAGAAAAGGTGAGGTTCTGGGTGCAGGATAGACCGGACGTGAACACAGTAACGAAAGCCGCAGAGCTCGCTGAAGAATTCGTTACGCGCCACGCCCTCGGGGCAAACAGCGAGCCTAAAAGGGAAAAATTCCTACTACCGAATAAGGCGCCGTTTAGAAAACAACCGACAAGTCTCGCACAAAAGGGCGAGGAAAACAATTCATCTAACCATGGGGCGTCGGCAGAGGCAAGCAAAAGGAAATTTGAGGCGAGAAAACCGGCTGCTTGTTTCAATTGTCACGAAACAGGGCACTTCGCGAAACACTGCCCGAAAGAAAAGGTGGCCTTTTTATCTATAAATGAAGCCGACGAGAACATGAAGTTGTTAGAGCCCTATATGTACGACCTTACCGTGAACGGCAAGCAGTGTCGGGTTCTTAGAGACTCCGCAGCCACTATGGACGTAGTTCATCCGTCTTTTGTTCAGTCCGGACAGTATTCAGGAGACTGTGCCTGGATTAGACAAGCCGTAGAAGCAAACAGTCAGTGCCTCCCCGTAGCTAAAGTTGTCCTTAAAGGCGCATTTGGTACGTTGGAAACGGAAGCCGCGGTATCGCCATATCTACCCCCTCAGTATCCTTACTTATTTTCAAATAAGTCAGATCAAATGCTGAAGGAGAAAGGTCTAACGTTGGGAGAAGGCATAGTGCAGGCACTGACTAGATCGAAGGCACGTGCGCTGGCTGCAAGAGCAACATTCACTGAGGCAAACAAGCCTCAAATCGACAACGGGCCTGGTTGCGAGTTGGACACCACGGTAACAAATCGACTTGTGCGAGAACAGGCTGCAGAAGCCGTAGTCGCGGAAGCAACCATTCCTAAAGGCGACGATGAACCTCCTCCCGAATTGGAAGGGGTCAATTACGCCTCGTTGACCGAGCAAATAGAAAATGCCGTTGCTCCCAAGCCGATTCCTGGTAGTACAGAGGGTGACACATTCCAGGTACTAGGAAATACAAAAGAGTTGTGTGTCATGCCAACTTCGGATAATTTCAGTCGGCTGCTGCAGGTGAGTCCCGCTTCATTAATAACCGAACAAAAGGGGGACCCGACGCTTAAGCAATTCCAGGACAGTTCGAAAGAGGGAATCGCCAAACGAAATGTGAGATTCCAAGAGAGGAGCGGCATACTCTATCGAAAATATCTAGATAGGCGAGGAGTAGAGTTTGACCAGGTAGTCGTACCTCAGGCGTATCGTCAGGATTTGCTTAATTTGGTGCATGGAGAATCATGGTCAGGCCACTTAGGCGTAAAGAAGACGAAAAATCGTCTTTTACAGGAATACTACTGGCCTGGATGCTTTAAAGATGTAGAGAGGTTTGTAAAATCTTGCGATGTGTGTCAGCGAGTGGGTAAGCCGGGAGATAAGGCGAAATTTCCAATGAAGCTGGTACCCGTAATCACGGAGCCCTTTCGTCGGTTGGTAATTGACACAGTAGGTCCTTTGCCCAAGACAACTTCAGGCTACCGTCACATCCTGACCTTAATCTGCCCAGCTACTAAATTTCCAGAGGCGGTCCCGCTAAAAGAGCTAAGTTCCGTCGAAGTAGTGAACGCTCTTCTGTCCGTGTTTGCCCGGGTAGGCTTTCCTGCCGAGATACAATCAGACCAGGGCACCATTTTCACGAGTGCCTTAACGACAACCTTTCTAGAGCGGTGTGGCGTGAAATTATTGCATAGTTCAGTCTACCATCCGCAGTCGAACTCGATAGAAAAGCTTCACTCCGTGATGAAGCGAGTGTTAAGAGCCTTATGTTTTGAACGGAAAACTGACTGGGAAATGTGCTTACCTGCAACGATGTTTGCACTAAGAACTGCACCACATGAGACAACAGGGTTTACGCCAGCGGAACTTGTTTACGGCCGCAGACTGCGGTCTCCTCTTCGTATGCTGAGAGAGTCGTGGGAAGGTCAGGGTGATGATCCTGTAGTAGTGGAATATGTCCTCACCTTATTGGATCGTCTAACAACAGCCCAAGAACTGACCGAGAGTGCGATGACCAAAGCACAGCAGAAGGCTAAGCTTTACTACGATCGGACCGCTAAAGCACGACACTTTGCTGTAGGAGACAGGGTCATGTTGTTGAGGCCCTCCCAAAAGAATAAGCTTGAAGTGCAATGGGTCGGCCCGGCCGAAATTACTCGAAAATTGTCTGACACCAACTATGTGGTAAAATTACCAGGAAGTCGTAAGGCACACCAGGTGTATCATAGCAACTTACTCAAACCCTACAAAGAAAGGGAAGCCATCGTGAACATGACTTTAAATGTTCCGGAAGAGGTTCCGGCAGAAATCCTTGAATTAGCGCCCGAATCGGACGAAGTCCCGATTGAGAAAAGAGTTGAGGATTTAGTATCAAAGTCAACACTAACAACGAAGCAGAAGCAGGAATTGCGTGGTCTTTTGACCGAGTTTCAGGACAGATTTGTAAGCGAGCCAGGCCGGACATCCGTCCTCACTCATGACATAGAGCTTACCTCGTCGGAACCGGTAAGATCTAAGACGTATCGGGTGTCAGCTCGCCGGCTTGAGCTAATAAAAGCAGAGGTTAACAGGATGCTGGAATTGGGTGTGATTGAGCCGCGTGAAAGTGATTACACTTCCCCGTTAATTCTCGTGGAGGTACCCGGCAAAGATCCGTGTCCTTGCGTAGACTATCGTAAGTTAAACCTCATCACCAAGGATCAGACATACCCAATTCCCCACATTGAGGAACGCGTCGAGAGGGTAAGCACCACGCAATTTATCTCAACGCTAGACCTAGTGAGAGGTTACTGGCAGGTGCCGCTCACCGAGAGGGCGAGCCGGTATGCTGCATTTATTTCACCATTGGGGACATTCCGCCCTAAAGTGTTGAGTTTCGGCCTAAAGAACGCGCCTTACTGTTTTTCCAACTTAATGGATAAGGTTTTGCGTGGTCAAGAGGACTTCGCATTGCCTTACTTGGACGACGTCGCCGTGTTTTCCTCGTCCTGGCCAGAACACTTGACGCATTTGAGAGCAGTACTGACACGCCTACGCGAAGCAGGTTTAACGGTAAAGGCGCCCAAGTGTCAGCTAGCACAAGCAGAGGTACTCTATCTCGGGCATGTTATCGGTCGAGGGCATCGCCGTCCCTCTGAAATGAAAGTGGCAGCTATCCGAGACTTTCCCCAGCCCCGAACGAAAACCGATATTCGGGCTTTTCTTGGAATAGCTGGTTACTATCGTAAGTACATCCCTAGATATTCCGACATTGCCAGCACTCTTACTGACGCGTTGCGCAAGACCGAGCCCCAAATGGTCGACTGGGATGAGGAGAAAGAAAAGGCTTTCCGCGTTTTGAAAGCGGCCTTGTCGAGCCAACCTTTGCTTAGTTCACCGGACTACTCGAGGCCTTTCTCATAGTCCAATGCGACGCTAGTGATAGAGGCATGGGGGCAGTTCTTAGTCAAAGGGATGAGGGGGATCAAGAGCATCCCGTCCTATATGTTAGCCGGAAACTCACCCTTCGCGAGCAGGTTTACAGCGCTAGCGAAAAGGAATGTGCGTGCTTGGTTTGGGCAGTCCAAAAACTGGCTTGTTATATTGCCGGAAGCAAGTTCATTGTGGATGTGGACCACTGTCTTCTCACCTGGCTACAGACCATGTCCTCTAAGAACGGCCGCCTGCTGCGTTGGAGCCTCGTTTTGCAACAATATACGTTTGAAATACGCTACAAAAAGGGTGTACTCCATGGCAACGCTGATGGCTTAAGTCGATGCCCCTGACGCGAGAGGATGTCTCGAGAACTCTGGCATTTTTTTTTCCTGACCTAGACAAGAGCTAGTGATTGTTTTTTTACTCTTTTAGGTGTACTTGTTTGAAAACGTTGAAGACACGGCTATCCAGGGTTTCGGGTTCGGTGTGCTTCCAGTGTTGTTGTTTTGTGTCACCTTAAAGTGTGAGTAACATTTTGAATAAATTGTGTATTTCCTTTAATATCAGTTAAAGGGGAAAATTGCCTGGTAGAGTTTGGCGGAATTGTCCGGCGCTCACCGGCTGAGTAGTTGTGTTTTCATGTGCGTATGTGATGTCTGTTGAGCCCTCAATGAAGCAGGTGTTGCCCTCTACTTCATCAAAGACGGTCGTCACCAAACCGACTGCCGGCGCTGATCTCTCCGGACAGTGGCTGCAAACCTCAGCCCATCGAGATCTTCACCCCCCCCCCCCCGCGCGAGAGACTGTTACAACCGGCCCTGGGGAGCCAAGCAGGAAGAGTTTGGGGGAGAACCGGTTCTTGACCGACGGTGGCGGCCACCCCCACCTCCCCATTCGGGTTCCTCCTCGCCGGGAGAGCTCCGGGGTCTGCTGTGTGTTCGTGACCATGTTTGGTAACATTTTAGGGCGCCGTGACCATATATAGACCTCGTGTTAGGTTGGGCCACTCCATGTGTTGTGAGGTGTGTTTCCCCCTCTCTCGTGGCCGAGGTGCCGGAGACACCGTATTGGCTGACGATGCGGACGGGGCGCCCAGTGTCAACAGCGCGGCGCTATAAAATGCCGAAGACGTTTTGTATCACACGCACTCTTCTCTCTTTGGGTCACTTGACCACTTCTCCACATGTAAATGAATCTCTGTTGTTCGTTCGGGCGCTTCTTCTCGCTGAATTGTTGGACGATGGATCCTGCGACGGGGCCAGCTACCGAAAACGAGACCGGCAGGACCAGGAGTCCCAACAACGCTAAGCAAACCTTGTGTGGTGCCTTCACAAACTATACGTGTTGCCATCCGCAAAGACCAACTTCGTACGGTTCCACTTTTAACGGCGGAGCTTCAGGTCCGTTCGTGCAGGGTGACTGCTAAAAACTATCACCATCATGAAATGAAGGATATGGTGAAGCACAGCGCAGCCTTGTACAGTACAGCAGGATATCGGGAAAGGGAAGCGACGGTGAGTAAGCGAAATGCGGAGGTGATTAGGCAAAGAAGTTGGGGAGAGGGCAAATCAATGACATGTAGCGTACAGTATAAGGTGTTGACAAAGAAAAAGGCGGTGAGAAGAAAAAAAGTAGGAGGCGGAGAGGGTATAGTATAGCATAGCCATGTACACCATTCTACAACAGGGTGTTGAGAAAGGGAAGTGAGAGTGGGTGGGAGTGGCGTAAAGTAGCGGATGGAGAGGAGGCGGGACGAGGGCAACGCAGAGGCATCTATAGTGCAGTATAACATGGTTCTGAGAAAAAGGCGGGAAAAGAGGATACGGAGAGAGTAAAGCATAGCATATATAGCCATGTACAGAATAGCAGTACAACAGGGCGTTGGGAAATGGAAGAGAGGGCGAGTTGAAGTGATTGCGGGTGAAGAGGAAAGGGAGGGACCCGTAGAAAAGCCAAGTTAGGACATCTAGCTCCGCCATTTACCCAGTCTTCACATCTTCGCATAATACGCGAAGGGGGCCCAACATTTCCTTCTGCTATCTCTCCTCAGGGTGAGCAAGTGGTGTTATCGTGTGCCCAACCTTTCTCTCTCTCTCCACAAATCCGGTCGTCCGGAAAAGCAGACGACGCGATGTGGACGTGTTTAACGAAGTTAGCTTCGCTCGACGAACTCTCCTCGCCTTGGGGACGACGGCCTTTTTTAATGAGTGACTACTTATTTATCACGGCCACATGGGCCGGCGCTACTGTCAAGCTCTTTGTCAAGGCAAATGCTTCCGGAAACTGAATGACTCGGAGCCACTTGACGACACGACACGCATCTCTCGTGCAATGTAGTTTCCGGACACTTTTCTTGGCAATGAAGGGGAAAGCTGCGGAGGCAGGGCTATCGCACATGTATACCCATCCTCGAAGTAGCAGAAGTAGTTCGGTTCGGCTTGTGTTTCAAATGACGACCGCGTACGAATAATAACAACACCGGATACAATCTGCAACGTCTGCAGCCACTTGTGAGAGAAATTCGTAACAAGCTCATTCGGCGAGTCATCGGAATTACGGAAGGGCGACGACCGCGCTTTCCCAAAGACGAAGATGACGTAGTTATAGCGCGAGAACAGAACGACGACACAGCGCCAAGAAGGACACGAGCGCTCGTGTCCTTCTTGTCTCTGTGTCGTCGTTCTGTTCTCGCGCTATAACTTGTGAGGGTGGCCGAGAGAGGGCGTTACATGACGGCGTCATCATCATCATCGGGACTTGGCCGAAAGAGGGCGCTACGTGACGGCGTGATCATCGTCATTGGGACTGGAGTGGTGGGGGTTGCGTGTGTGGGGAAGGGGGAGTTCGGCCCGGTTGGGAAGAGTGGCAAGACGTAGTGGTGTGTTGTGTGCGATTTAGGGTTAGCGCGTGACAAACTATTGTCACGTCATACCAACTAGCAGCCCAAGCTGCCACACTTCTACGAAGATGCCATTTTGACTGCGTGGTGCACGTAAAATGTGCGACGCTTTAACGCGTGAAAAAACAGCGAAACGGCACTGCATAAAGCAAAACGAGCGTGAATATCTTATTGGTGCGTGCTGCCTCTCTTTACAAACAACATACCGTAGAAAACAAAGTAACGTTGTTTTTCATTATTTTCACGCGAGAAACACGGACGCAATCGTGGAACTGTATTCTGCAGCGGCGGTACAACACCTCCTAAGGTACAGTAGCCTTCCCTTCCTTGCCAAGAAGAGTTGTGCGCGAGTATAGCTCGTTCGCTTGCATGCTTTCTTATTTTAGGCTCACTTTAGATAGCTATTTCATATTAGACTGCCCCTGTCCCAATTATCTATACGATTGACTTAAATTCTGCGCCATATAACTGCCAAATCATACCTGTAATATGTGATTGTTTTACGCGCAAGGTTATGGTAACGCTGTTTTTTTTTCGTTTTTTTTCAATAACGGCGTCTAGAGAAACCTGATGTCGAATTTCAAGAACTGTTCACTACTCCCCCCCGCCCCCCTGAGTGATATGTGGGATTCAACGTCCCAAAACCACGATATAATTATGAGAGACGCTGTAGTGGAGGGCTCCGGAAATTTCGACCACCTCGGTTTCTTTAACGTGGACCCAAATCTGAGCACACGGGCGGGCCTACAGCGTTTCCGCCTCCATCGGAAATGCCGCCGCCGCAGCCGGGATTCGATCGCGCGACCTGCGGGTCAGCAGCCGAGTACCTTAGCCACTAGACAACCACGGCGGGCCAACTGTCTCTCTCAATGAATGGAGGTCAGCAACATTGGGACGGGCTTGCGGGCACTTTTCTGGACGGCCCAAAGCCGCGGTTGAGGCTTCTTATGGCGGAGCACGGCGAAAAAAAACAACAACAACAACAAAGGACTCTCGCTATGACACATCGCTCATCAATCCTTCTTTCTGTTGGCGCTGTCAATAGCTTGTACACAAGGGTTCTTAGGTGGGATATAGTTGGTTCATAAACATCGCGTTTACGTGGGCATGCTCGTTCATGAACTTGTTGCATCGCCACGGCCACCTCTGTTACATTTCAGACTCTCTAGCGCGATACGGGACGCCCCAGATATCAGCCGAAGCCAGCTGCATACAGCTCGATCCGTACTGCACGCATTTGAGGAGGCAGATTAACACAAAGTCGCGGCCTTTTCAAGACACCCGTCCGGTGCAAACACTGGCTAGCACGCTTCCCTTTGTAGTCTGCCGGCCAGTCTGGCGTTTCTTTGCTTGATTCCCGCTGGCGCACCTTCTTCCTTTTATTGTAAAGACGGCCCTACAGCGAAGACGTTATATCAGCGCCCTCTCGCGGCTTGCATTGCGCCATTGTTTGCTCAGATGGTGCGCGAGCTTATCGTTATCGGGCGGCGGTTCGCATTCTGCAAATATGGGTTTTCGTGTCGTTAAAAAGAAACAGGAAAACAGCAGCCGGTTTTTTTCGCAGTGGATGGTTTGCGTAGTCAGTGACGAGACGCGTTATGTTACGCGCGTGATCTGTACTGCCTGTGTACACGCAAGTGCGTTTGCAATGCGCGGTAAATTCTAAACGGGAAGTCTGCAGTCTTTATATATTCCCTAAGTTTTTTTTTATTTATTTTCTCCCTTCTGAATATCATGGGTTGGTGGATGCCAGAATCGCTGGTGGATAAGATGGAAAGAATAGTGAGTGTGGTGGCAAAAATTGTGCATAAGCTGGTGGAAGCGAAAAATGCCGGCTAATGGTGGCGATGCCTAACATGTCTTGTGAACAAGCTGATTGATTGATATGTGGGGTTTAACGTCCCAAAACCACTATATGATTATGAGAGACGCCATAGTGGAGGGCTCCGGAAATTTAGACCACCTGGGGTTCTTTAACGTACACCCAAATTTGAGCACACGGGCCTACAACATTTCCGCCTCCATCGGAAATGCAATTGTGAACAAGCTCGATGACGGTGGTATGATGGAATGTAACTTGGAGTAGCGTTTGTGTAGGCAGCACTAGCCGACCTTAATCATATGCGCTAACCAACCACGAGTCAATGCTGTCAATGGCAATAGAGATGCTTAAAAAAATTACCGCGGTCCCAACTGCATCTGCTTAAGACGCCTTGAACGAGAAAGCAATCTTGTCAGTCGAATGCGACAAATTTTGACAACCTGTGACGCCCGTACAGTGGCGGAACCAGAAGGGAGGGGGGGGGGGCAGTAGGGCCGAACACTTGCCCCCCCCCCTCTCTCTTTTCAGGGCTTGTCGTTCATTTCATATTATTAGTTAGGACAAACCAGTGTGACCACTGTGAGACCTATTAACAGTATTTATGCTATGACGGGGTTGCCAGTCTACGAAAAACAAAAAGATCAGGACTCCGCCCACCCCTACGGTTGCACATCAAGAGGACCCCTCCTCCCTATTATGTGTGGCTATATAGATCCGTCCCTGTGAGGTCCTGTGACGTCATTACATTTATTATTGCCGACGCTGGTGGTTCCTTTTTGGGTTGAATGATGCATCTAAGGCTTTACACTTAAAATATATCGAAGTAGACCGACTTGGTTCCAGATGATGAAGTGACACAATTCAGTCGCAGTTCATAAATAGACTCGACGTTTTTTTTTTTTTTTGGACCCGCGCGGTCCATCCGAGATCGTGGCTGGTGCCATTTAAGCATCGTCTATAGCGCTCTAGCACCCAGTCAAGCAGATCTCTTTAAAAGATCTTCGCACTTGAGTCTTCGCGAAACAAAATAGTTTTTCTCTTCCTTTCGAAAACGAGGTTTTGTGGCGAAAGTTACAGACCGGGGTTTTTCCAAACCCCGCACTTTACAGCAAGTGGCACCCCGCAGTTTTCCAGTCCCAGTGTAAATTTTGTGATGAGGTAGCGAATTTGGTCCACATGGTGTGGACATGTCCAAGTCAAAACGATGGTTCTCGCACTGTAGAATCCTGGGAGGCCCTGCTCTGCAGCCCAGATCCCAACGTCCAGCGCGACATCATCAGTCAAGCCCTTGCTGCTGCCGCGTCCCAAGGGATTCCGGCCGACAGCTAGGGGCAACGGGCCATGCCTGAGCAATTGACTGACCTTTTAATAAAGTTTTTTCTCTCTCTCTCTCTCTTTTCGGATAACGTGGCAACGGCCGCGCAGCGCAACGCTCGCTTGATGACGCATATTCAAGAACCGCGGCAAATATCCGCTTCCGGGACGCCTGGCGGGCGAGTCCGGAATTTCCAAACATGCACGCTCGACTGTTGGCTCCTATACCTGCGTACTGCGAACGAGCTATGAGAAATTGCGGCAGTGAATGGCAATCGAACCGGCGACCGCCGGATCGGACCAGCCCGTGCAGGGCTGCATTGACGATCGTGAACGAGCAGCACCCATTCGTTCTACTCGGTGCAATCGCGCAAAGCAGAAACAGTGCCCGCTATATGAAGGGCGGCTGCAAGGGCGACAGCGCAAGGATGAATTGTCTTTGCGGTTGTCTTCGCTTCGTTTGCGTTCTGCACTGTAGACGATGTCGGCGACCTGACCCCGTTAAGAGACCTCCATTCTGTTAGTACGAGTCGTTTGAAAATATAAAGAGAGTGCGGTTCTTAGAAACTGTTTGATAAAACCGCCAAGCCGCCATACCAATACCTGTTTTACTAATTCCAAGATAGAAAACCTGCGCACTATATTTGAGCCCCCTGACTAGTTAGCGGCCTAAGCAGAGTAATTACGCCTCAAAACGAGGCACGATTACGAGACGCCATACAGAGAAGGGATCGAGAAATTTCGACCATCCGGTGTTAATTAACGCGCACCTAAATCGAAACACACGGGCCTCTTGTCTTTCCGCCTCCATCGAGCCTCCGCGGCCGGGATTCGAACCCGCGACCTTCGGATCGGCAGCCAAGCACGACGACTACCGTACTTCTTAGCAAATTGATATCTCCCCTAACATTAACCATCAATCAAACTACGGCGCCATAAAAACCTCTCTCGCCGAGTAAATGCAAGAAGTCAATTAGGAGGGCTTGTTTCTTTGCTCGACGCAACCTTAGTGAGAACGCTTAATCCGGAGGTGGCGGGTTCGGTCTCCGTCGGCGGCGAGCTGTATTTTTCGTCCTCTTTGCTTTCTTGTCTACACGACAATTAGTACAATAGCAGATTAGCAGTGCAATTCACCTCCCCTATGGGATGGGTTCGCCAGCCGCCATATTGGGCCGTTAAACTTTTTGTGTTTTCCATCTTCAAACAACTAAGCGAACATTCACGGCTTTGCTCATTCACGTAGCAATATACTTCACAAGAAAGTGTGAAGAAGAAAACGCATCGTTGGCAAGCAACATCGCCACCACTTGAGTTTGAGTTTATTTAACCACGTGACAAGTACACGAAAATACACTGTTTACGCGGTTTGGTGCGAAGGGAAAAAAAGCTGCATTTCACAGCTTGACTGGCCCCTTCACCCCCCAAAAAAAAAAAATTCTCTCGCTCGCCTCGTGCTGATTGTCGCCGGCATCTGCTTGACCGTTGCTCCGTCCCGATCGTGTTTTCGTCGTAGGGCCACCGTCGCAACACACGCCAATAAACCCCCTTTCAAAAGCATCGGTTTAACAGACCAATATGGCGGCGCCCGTACGTCATAGGTGAAATACCTTCCTTCGCCTTATTGATTGATTGATATGTGGGGTTTAACGTCCCAAAACCACCATATGATTATGAGAGACGCCGTAGTGGAGGGCTCCGGAAATTTCGACCCCCTGGGGTTCTTTAACGTGCGCCCAAATCTGAGCACACGGGCCTACAACATCCTTCGCCTTATTGTCAGTTGATTTTCACTCATGTTCTCACGTTGTGTATAGCCTCTACGCGTTCCGTTCGGGTCCTTCCACTCGAAAGCGCCTGGAAGCTGCGCCGTTCCCTGCCGGACGACGTATAGAAGGGGAAAAAAAAAGAGAGAACGGAATTAAGAAGCTCACAAAACGAGGCCATTCGCTTCGGGATGAGCGCGGCCCAATCTCGATCGCTACGCGCAGGTTCCTTGGTTCCTCCTTCCTTGAAGCAACGTGTACACTTACCTTTATACTATGCAGGTCGCTTCACGGTTCAGAAGACTCGGTGGGCCAGCGAGGCTTGTTTTTTTTACTCTCTTTTGTACTTAGATATACCGCGTGAAGGAAAACTAGAGTTGGTATATATAAAAAATGGCAGCGCCGGCTTCGAAAACCGAGGTCTGGTATATACGCTATAAGCGTTATGGTAAGTAATCGTGAGCGCGCAGCTAATGCCGGACATCGATCGCGTCAACCACCCTTGCCGATCACCAGGATTGCGTTAGTCACGCTTGTTTATATGGTTCATTCCTGAACAGCGATTAGCAACACCTCAGATGATAGTAGTACCACGTGATTTCTTTCTTATAGCGAAGGAAGGTGGAAAGGGAGGGGGGGGGGTGCCTTAGGGGAAGTGCCGATCAGCAGGATTATGTTGGTCACACACGTTTATCTGTTTCATTCCTGAACAGCGATTAGCAACACCTCAGATGATAGTAGTACCACGTGATTTCTTTCTTATAGCGAAGGAAGGTGGAAAGGGTGGGGGGGGGAGCTACTTTAGCGGAAGTAGCTCACGAAGCAAATTTTTTTTTTACACCATGACGTAGCCATTGGCTCGATTTTCTGCCGTTGTAGGAGGTTGAGGAGAACGCGGGGCAGAAGGGGGAGGAGGGCGGTTTTAATTGCATGGTGGCAGATAAATACACTTTGTTTTCATTGATTTTGCTGTTACGTTGCCTGCATGGTTACACATATCAGGGGTTTACTTGCACTACCATTTTTAGCGCGAGCCCACAGACTAGGCTTGCATGCAGAATTTTTTTTTTTTTTACTCAGGGGTGGGGGACCTTCTTGATATAAAGAGGGGGCCGGGCAGGCAAATGGACACTTGGCGCTGTAAATGCATTGCGGAAAAAAAAAAAAAACGGGGGGAGGGAGGGGGCATGGGCCGGCCCCAGGCTATACGCTTGTGTACGCGTATTCTGTGAATCCTTCAGATTTGGGTGCACGTTAAAGAACCCCAGGTGGTCTAAATTTCCGGAGCCCTCCACTACGGCGTCTCTCATAAGTGGTTTCGGGACGTTAAACCCCACATATCAATCAATATTCTGTGAATCCGACAAGGCCGCGTCTCTCTGTACTGCCTATTTTGTTGACGTAAAGTTATTATTATTATTATTATTATTATTATTATTAGTATTATCACGCCAGCCTGTGTGATCGCCGGAGAGCTCTCAGTTTGCTGCGCTAGCTAGAAGGGACTATGCATAATCGTAAGCAGACGACACGTACGTTACCAGACGACAAAAGTGATACGAAGATCAAACGGGGTCGCTTCGGAGGACAGTATAGTGAGAGAGAGAAAGAAAGAGAAAAAAAAGACGGATCCCAGTGTTTGCGCGTGACCCACGTCTGCACATATGAACCGAGTGAAAGAGATTAAGAGAGAAAGAGAGAGAGAAATAAAGCACCGAGGAAGAGTCGTCGACGTCATTGGCTTTCTCGCACCAGATTTTACGGCATAACGCATCCAAAGCACGTAAAAAAACCACATGTAGAGGCTGCGCCGACTGCGTCACTTCCCGCTAGCCCCGAATGGTTTTTTTTTTAAAACCACCGCAGAGGTAAATTTTCCGAGTCTTTTTTTTCTTAAGCGTATTTAGGTTAAACGCGCCCCCAGTCAAGTTATCGCCCTGTCGATCGACAAAACCGAGAAACAAAACGGCAGATATCTTTAGTAGCACAGGCAGACGTTTTCTTGTAAGGTGCAAGAACATACGCCACTACGAAGGCCGCCGCACCTTCGCTAGTTGTTTTCAGAGATAAGAACCAGCCGGCAGCACCGACGCTGAATGGTCAATGGAGGTCACCGTTTGCAACGGGATGTATTGCTAGTTTAAAAGAAACATACACCAGACAATGTTTTTTTTTTTGTTTGCCTTATCGTTTTGGTGCAGATCTGAACTCGATAACGAGTGACGCCAACGATAAAACAGAGGCGAAGATACACGCGTGGTGACAGTACGCGCGACCTCAGCAAAACGGGCTCAATGTTAGGCCGGTTGGGACTGTATTCTAGGTCAACTCCTCCTTTTTTTAATCACCCCTCCCACACGCGCACTCACACACCTCTAGCGCATGTTTTTTTTAACAGGAGGGCGACGGTTTTCATGTGTGTTGCCCTCGGTGAAGCCAAAATAAAGTGAAAGAGTTACCAGGCGCTAATGGCATACAATGCCGGGATGTCCTCAGCGTGATAGCGGAGAGGGGGGGGGGGAAGCGAGATTAATGAGATGACAACACAGTGAGAAAAATAAAAATAGAATAACGAAGGGAAAAGCCCGCCATCCCGGAGACTACATCGCTACGGCACATCTCGGCTCGCAAAAACAACGCAGTAATACGTGTAGCAGACGACACGATACGGTGCGGCAGACGACGCGCACTCAGTCGCTAGGCCTAACGCGCAGCGGCGCCCGGTTATAAAGTGCGCTTCGTATAAGAACCGTGGCGAAAAACACACGCGGCGGCGGCAAGCGGAGCGTCGTCCAGTCGAGCGCCTGAAATAGACGCTCCGCTGAACCGCTTCGCCCCGCTATGCAGACAGCGGGCGCGCACATCCCGAAAATAAGCTTGGCCGGTGGAGAGAAGAACGTCAGCGAAGCAAACCCGGGGCCGGCATCAACGTGCGCACAAGCGCTGGCAACAAGCAGACGACGCCAGGTGACGTCAGCACGGTGCCTCACCACCGCCACCTCGCTGACGCAACGCGGCAACAATTCGGGAGGCAACGGCGCTACGTTGGAACACGGCGCCCCAATTTCGGCCATCACGCTGGATAGAAGATGACCGGCTAGTTTAAAAAAAACATTAAGGCGTAAAACAAAGCCCGAGTCTTGATGGAGAAGTCAATGACTTCCTCGCTTTTTTTTTTCATCCACTCTCTCTCAAAGAGCGCGCTTCTAACAATAACCTGGTTTCGCAGAGCGAATGCGCGTCAACAACTCCCTGCCTGCTCTCCCGCTGAACTGCATGTTAGTGTCACGGGGTCGACGAGCATTAAGAAACACAAATGACCGGTCGATACCGTGGTACCGACTCATCCATTGACAGGGAGCTTGAACTATGTATAGCATAAGGGTTCCCAAGTGGGATAGTCAGTTTGTGAACGTCGCGGCAGGACTGCTGAATACAAGAGCGAAACGCACCGCAAACAATGCCTGCACTGCGTCCCGTATTTTGCGCACTTCTGACATGGTGTTTACGTATAGCGTACATTTTACAGTTCGCAAGTGACACAATCATCTATCATTTACTGAAAAGGACTAGAACACAAATAAAGATATTAAAGAAGAAAGACCTGCATAAAAATATATCCGAAAAGAGTACAAATACCAAATAAACGCTATAATAACGAAACTGTGATGATAAAAACAATTTGCCCGCAAGAAAACACAAGGCAAGTTGAAAAGACCAAGTATTGAGGAGAGAAGTGTGAATGTTACAACGCAAAGCTCGAAAAAGAGAGAAAAAAAAAACACCTCCTTCCCCCTCCCCCCCCCCCCACCCGTTTGAGGAATGCCCCGATAAGAAAGATTGCGATCAGGACTCGGAGTAAAGACAAGGTATCGAGGAGGAAAGCGGAGGAGGAGGAAGAAGCACAACAAAAATAGTCCGACAACATAAGAACAAACCAGGGGAACACTATGTCGGAACAATAATGCTCCAACAACACAACGTGCGTGCCACGTGCGCGCGGAAACGAACAGCTTGGTTCCGTACAGTCAGCGCCTAAAGTTCGCGGAACACAATGTCCAGAGGAAGATCTAGTTGGATACTTGCCCAGACCGCAAGGTAATAGGTATTGCAGTGTACATCTGCAATGCGAACAACAGTACCGCAGGATTTTCGTCTAGCATACGTGAACTAAAGATACCCAAATATTCTCAGATTCCAAGATAAACATAAATTTTCGTGACAATAAATATAGTTTAAACCGCGTAACTAGTGAAGCATAAAAAGAGAAGTAAGAGATGCCGCCCACAATGAAATGGTTTGAAACACGAAGACTCCGCGGTTTTAGCACCGAGTCCTCGTTCATATAAAGATCACAATGAAAAAAAAGGAAAATATGCGGTAACATTGGCGCGCGCGCGCACACACACACACACACACACACACACACAGGCGCGCGCGCGTATATGTAAAGGAGGGGAAAAACATTTGTTTTGAAAGAGGAACATATGGCTCACGAAACAAAGCGAGAAAAATAAGGAAAAGCGCCAGGTAATAATGCTTGCTGCGATAAACAACAAAGGCTGCGCGAATCTGCGAACTGATCAGCTGTGAATGTCGCGTCTAATGACAACCAAGCATTGCTCAGCGTTTCGCAACATCGTGTGGAACGTGTACGCAGTGCTGGAAGCTCGAAAACTGGGTCCCGGACCACGGCTGCTTGTAAGATGGAAGTGTGGCTGTTTGGGTAGTTGGTATGACATGACGATGGTTATAGCGCGAGAACAGAACGACGACAAAGTGACAAGAAGGAGACGAGCGCTCGTCTCCTTCTTGTCCCTCTGTCGTCGTTCTGTTCTCGCGCTATAACTATCGTCATGCTTGTAAAAGCCATACAAAAACAATTCCGGTGACGCATCCCGGAAACAAAATCACGCGGAGGAAATAAAAGCGATTTTTTTTTTCTTTCGATGCCGAGACCGGAAGTTGGCGAAGCCGGATGTCGCGGCATATCCTCGTCCAGCAACAACGTCAGCTGTCCTTGTCGAGGTGACCTTGCAGACCTTCGAGCAAAGCTTTAGCTGACGTACATGTTGTTAGCGGGCGACACAGAGAAAACGGAGCAGACGACGACTCGACAGCAGTTTCGATTTTGCGTTCGGCCACGTTGTGCCACCTGGTGGCAACTGAGGACATCCTAAGAAACTGCGCGACAATCAAATGTTGATTTACTAAAGCTTTCGCTAGCGCTCTCGCGATTGGTCTGAATCGCTCTTTCACTGAAGCACACGCGCTCCCTTGCAAATAAGGCGAGAGCAGCAAACAGGGGTTCGTTTTCCAAATCATTATAAGATAGTGTCGCCGGGAGCATATCGACCCATCTTGCACTACTCAACATGAATTAGCATAGCCATATGGAGTGTTTCAAACCCCCCAAAACCTGTCTTTTCGTATGTGTACATGTACAGCACAGATGCAAACACACGCACTAACGCACATTATGAGAGGCGCAACAAACGCTCTTGTCTTGTTAACATTCTCTTTTGTTAACATTACATGTACTTAGAACTTTCTGCCTGACAACTTTATAACTGTCAATACCTGTCAAAGTTTCATGTCCAGAAACTATGTTATGATAATGAAGGACATGGTGGTGGAGGGCGCTGAAAATTTCAATCTGGCATTTTTCAGCGGGCACCTAAATCTGAGTACATGGGCCACGGTGGTCACATTTTGCCTCTGTCGAAATGTGGCCATCGCAGCCGGGATTCACTCCAGCGGCCTTCGGACCAGAAGTTGAGCACCGTAAGCAATATACTGCAATCACAGATCTGTAGGTGCCAATTCAGTAGACGACTAGTGTTCCTGTCATTTCTTCCCTGCCCAATCTTTAGGGTTCTCTTCTCACAGTGGAAAATGTTATGTTCAAATTCCAACTAACCCGACTTACGGCTTCATCCACACAGTCTTCTTTGAACAAAAACACATTGTTACAACTACAACCATCACATGTGCATTGCTGCCTATCGCCTTGCCATGGTAAGAAAATAACTATTGTCTGAAGATAAAGTGCAATGAAGACCAAGAAACAAAATGCACCATTAGAATGTCTGAGGCAACAAGCGTGAGTATTATGTAAATCCATGAACTAGTCATCGTTTCTACAGCAGCTGAACACTCACAGAGAGACCATTCCATCTAGGAATTTTTCGTGGAGAACTCTACAGTGTTGGGCATGGTGTCAAGCTGTGCACAGCAGCATGTGCAAGTGTAAAAGTTGATACAAGTAGACAGCCAGACAACAGACATTGGCCATACCAGTCCTGAAACATACTAGACATGCACACCAGTTGACAAAGAAATTATGGAACGTGAGCTCGACTGGAAATACGAATTTTCGCTCTATTAGTGCTTGACGCTCCTTCACTAAGAGGTGTATAAGGTCGCTGAAACTACCACATCTACTCTATGGCAACGCGATGATTGTAACGCCAGAGGTGACCCTTTCCAGGAAGAAAAACATTAAACAAAATAAAACCACTGTACTTTTTAGACATAATGAATTTCGTTACTGGATTGTATCGCAAGGTCCAATTTCAGGTAGAGAAAATCAAAAAGAAGAGAGAACCTGAGTTACGCTTGAGTAAATGCAGTACTATATTTGGTTGCAAAAACAATGATTGCAACCGAAGAAAGAGTGTCACCTCTGCATACAGCCATCAATCCACACGATCGAGTTGCAATTATGTCGACGTGACCCTAACTGAGGACGGTGCCCATGAACATATGCGTGTCACTTAGCTTTGAATTGTTCCGTTTCAATCCCTGAGTACTGTACACGTAAATCTTGATTCTTAGACTCTTCAGGTGCCTAAAATTTATTAGTATACGTATATACATCTTCTTCTAAAGAAAAAAACAAAATGCAATCATGGCGTACAATTACAACATCCTATGACGGTAGTTCACTTAGTCCTCCCCACCACACTTGGAAGCACTTCTCTGTAGAAGTACGCCCAGCTTGCAAGCAGTGCGGGCAGCAAGAGGCCAATATTTTTTCGGTACCAGGCCCTGCAAGCATTAATGGGTGGTGTCGATATGGCAAAGTTGACTTGGCAGACTTGAACATAACAGCCTGCACACATCTCACACACACACACATAAGAAACATTGACACAGACTCAACCACATCCAAAACACAAGATGATTTGTTAGTAACATGTGTTTGCACCTGTCCCCAATAAGTGAAATCTATTTCCAGTTGGCAAGTTTGTGAGGCGATTCCGAGTTAAACACTGCCGTGCCTGCGTAGTTTTTATTTGCTCTGCCCTCAACCATGTCTGCCTTTCGAAACTACTCTCGCCGCTTTCTTACTCATCTTGCTAAATTTATGTATCAATGTTCACATCCCCTGAATACATTCACATCAAAGTTCAGGACAGCTGCACTGCCTGACTATGTGAAACTGCAAAGCCTTTTTCAGACCCTACAATCATATTCACTAAGAGCATGAGTGCACCTAAAAACTTCTAAAAAAGACTTTCTCAATTTTAACAGCCACATGAAAAATATGCACTAAAAATTCAAGCCTATACAGATGAAAGTAAATACACATTGTGTTTACCTACTTTCCATAGGAGGTTTACGCGTAGAAGCCACAAAGCGGGCACAGTGTGGCTTTCAGGCCATATAGTACTGGCATTCTAGGCAATGAAAGTATAAACCAGCTCTTCCTAGGCATTCTCTTAAGCTCTCAGCAGCACTAAAAGATTGGTAGTCGAGATGCCTGAGGACATGCAAGCCAAACTCAGTGCAGCACGTGGCCTAGAATTTGCAATTCATTTACAGAGTCGGCTAGAAACCGCTACCTCTTCTTCCCACAAATGATGCCATACACCAAAATGACCGTGCCATATGCCTCCTGATTTCATGGCCACTTGGCTGAATTGAGCATCATGAGCCGACTACTCAGCGAGGCCGCCACTGTAGCTCAGTTGGTTGGGCATGGGACACGTTATTCAAAGGTCGCAGGTTCGGCCCCTGCCAGCGACGAGCTATGTTTTTATCAACTTTTCTTTCTTCACAATTTCATTACAGTAATTGCTAATAACATTCCCTATAGCTTTCCTTGGTGTCACAGTTTTATAGTTCTCATTAATATTGGGTCTAACAAAAAAAATACAGCCACTTAAATTTCCACATCTTTTTTTCATCAGTAATGATGCTACATTTCATGCCAAGAAACTGAATAAACTAAAGCTGAATAAAGCTATATAAGGCACATTAGTTCCTCGCAGCCAGCAAGGTGGAAGGTTCACGAAAGTAAAAAAAACTCTTCTACTTGTTCGTAGCATGAAGCTCTAAAAAAATTATCCAGATATGTTTTGAGAAAAAGGTTTCAAAGTTGATAAAAACTAACCCTAGTCAACAATTTTGTGTTTCTCTGAACATTAGTGCAACAGGTGGATGCAGGTTTCTCCGTTTAATGATTGACATTGTGTACACAGGCCCATTCGCTCTATCTGCCCGAACACCTCGTTTCTCTCCGATTGTGAAGCTCTACTCACCAGTTGTACTGCATGTGCTTCTGGTGGTTGTCATTCAGGAAGGTCTTGTAGAAGGATGCCATGTCTTCAATGGGGACGCTATCTCTGGGACTTCCCCGAGTCCTGTACTCGGCCAGCTTGCACCGAGTGAACTCTTCCTTTTTCTGTAGGACAACAAAGGAAACACATAAAAATTCTGACGTTTCCACCAGTCCCCCTTTTCCAGGAAACATCAACCAGCACAAGCGATAGCCTAGAGCACCAAGCAAGCTACACTTAGGGGGTATAACTCCCACCAGTGCCAGTGTACATGGGCAAACCAGATAATACCACTAAAATAGCATGTGCCGACAAAGGCACATCAAATGGCGGCACAGAGCATATCCATGTGAGCTGCTTGCATGTTTCTTAAGACGTGGGTCATGAAAAAAATTTTTTTTATTGATTGGCTTTAAGGACCCCTGACAGCAGAAGCTTTATTTGCAAGTTTTTTAATGTAATTTGTAGCTTTGCATCTGGTAATGCCAAAATTGAATTGTAACTGCTCTAATGCAGTGTACAGTCAATTAATTCAGAACGATTTTGTGTCAGTTTGGAACACCCGCCTAAATACCATAAAATGTTAGCGCCCCACAGCAGGGCAGTGCTTGAGCCTACGTGCCCTCAAGCTTTCAGCAATTCTGAACGTGCTGTTTTCAAGCAGGGGGCTTGCACACGGTGATGAATGAAGCGATATGGTGCTTCGAGCACGTCTCTTGCGGAAAAAAGAAAAGGAGTCCTGGAGGAAGCAGCCAAAACCACCTTGAGAGCAGCCCGACAACGGAGCAAGAGGGGTGATGGACAATAGCCCTGTCAAGTATTGTGGGCATCCTGCAAATGTTCTCTGAGGCCGACAATACTTGCTTAATCTTTGCAACGTCACGAGGGGGCCACCCCTCCTGTCTGCGTCAAACAACTGAAAATACTGAATACACAGATGAGCATGTACCCTTACTTTAAAACCAAATGCAAATATTTTATAGGCAACTCTTGTCACTAATAATCAGCCAGAGGTGGCCCCACATGCAGGACTATAAAACAACACAAGCATCTCGCATTATTGAATTCGGTGTCAGGGGTCCCTTAGCTGAATAAAATTGTATAATTATTCAGTTGTGTCTGCAGATTCCAAATCTCCAAGCAGATTTTTATCTGCATTAGAACAAAAATATGCAAATTCTGAGACCAGATTTCACTACGGTGCTCTTTGGTAACTTTGCTTCATCAAACACAAAAAGTACAAAGCAAAACTGCCAGAAAGCTAGTCTAGGCGACGATGCTAATTTTGTTGTTTCATTGAAATTTGAACGAAAAATGAACGGATGCAAAATTTTTGCATCGTACAACTTTATGGTTATTGAGAATTATGATTTGATAAACAACATTATAAGAAGATAGATCAAATTATTGGCTAGACTAGTTTTCTGACAATCTTGCCGGATACCTTGCTTTTGTGTTTGACAAAAAGAACTTGGCAGAAATACTTCTCCTTTTTAGGCAAACAGCTTCAGGGATACAAATCATTTCGAGTCACTATTCAGAACCGCAGGTATATGCCGCAGCTATTTACATCTGCGACACAGGAATTCTATCTAGCATTTTCACTGCATTGGGCAACATGACACAGAAATGCTGCAACTAAGAGCTTCTCTGTCATGAAGTTGTTATATTCACCTCCTTGCTGTGCTGAACTGATCTGGAGAGTTGCAACTAAACCACACCAGCCCAATACAAGAAGACACTCTTGTTGAATTCCCATGGCAGATCCAGATCAAGTTTTTCTGCTCCAAGTACAGCAACCACATTCCAATAGCAGATTGGGAGTGTGAATTGTGCCTTCCAATGGCAGATCGAAAGGAACCACAGATTAGGGATTGCTCCATGGAGCAAGCATTTTTTTCTCCGCTGAAATCTGGACTTGACTGGGAGTTCACGCGACGTATCGTGTGCACCCACCTTTCATCTGGTCACAGCCGAATGTTCAGAGTCCCAGGCAGCATGTACAACCAGAAAAACGCTTTTCCCTCCCCTTGTGCCCTCTCGGTAGATTTTCACGTACCAACCGCTCCCGTACAGGTGCACGCATTCCAAGTGCAGATTTGGCAAAAACAATCTCGCTCAGATCTACACACTCTGTTCACGACTCGGCTGAGCACTCGGGATTTGCCATTGGACTTCAACAACTGTTGATTATTAGTTCGCAATGACATGTATATATATACATGCGTAAACAGACATGATAAGGTGTGTGCCTAGTGCCATCCAGGTTAATTAAATGCAACTGTGGAATGCTGCACAAATTAATTTTGCTTAGGCTTGATAACTATACAACAATTAAAAAAGCATTATTGGGGTCCTCTAACACCTTTTAAGCACCCACTCTTAATTAGCAGATTGCATAAACTGATGGCTGGGAATAATTTTAGCACAGATCAAAGCACCGATATAAATATATTTATCATTTTAATCATGTAATGCAATCAGTACATCACTGCTGATCACATTAATTTGTAGTGGCACTCACAACAACTATTGCAAGAAAAATGACGTAAAATAGCCCAGTCTTTTGATTGGATAAATGAAACAGAAGAAATTGAGGCAATGCATCAAGAAAGTGATTACTATCTGGTATTATCTGGTTTTCAATTGAGTGCTTTTCCAAGGAATGCCAAAAAGACATCACAAGGAATGCCAAAAAGACAACAACAAAATAAAGACTACGGTGAAATACGACTGTTGTGCTGGCTGCTATTTTGCGTTAAAGGGCCCCTAAACCCCTTCTGATATTTTCCCAAGAATTTCAAGCAAACAAGCGCATTGCGTGCAGAATGCCGTCACAATTAACGATGCCACACGCTACAGCTAGCGTGCGTGCTACAATTTTGAAAAAACGATAACTTCTCCTTTCTGGTCCCCACCATTTCCACCATTGACATGTGTGACATCACCAGTGAAACTCAAGGACGTCACCGATTTCGATGCTTGCGATTAGCCGGACGACAACAGACGACTTCCGGTCATTGCAAACAGCTGCTCACGCGCACCTTGCTGTTCTTAAGGTTGCACGGTGGGCTTGTTGGTTATTCACGTTGTTCGAGGTATAGCGCATCCAGGACGAGACAGAGAAGAAGACACAGAACACATACACGGCGCTATTGCTGTTCTTGGTCGTGTTGCCGCTTGCGAATCGAGATCTGCGACCCGTAATGCAACCGCCAAGTCGCTAGCGTAGGGGCATGGGCCAGCACAACAGCACTAGCGGTTAGTCAACGATCAGTGCACCCAGATGACACACACAACACAGTTGACAGCGAGCTGGGGTGTCGGAGTGGCGAATCGCAACAACCGGAAGTAGACGCTGTCACGAACAGTGCGTCAGTGGTGACGTATGCCACCAGAGATGAGGAGGGGCACTAAGCTGACTCAGCGAGGAGGGGCCAAGGGGATTTTGAAAGAGGGTATCGTAGGAAAGAGGGAAAACAGCGATCGTCGCGTTTCGATCAAACGCGTGTAACTTCGCTATTACGGCACCGTTTCGAAAAATTTTCACGGCTACGTGTTTGTTGTATACTCGAGCACAACTTCCTCACCTCAACTGTATTTCGACTGCTGGGTGTTTAGGGGCCCTTTAAGCTTTTTGACAGTGCGGGTCAAACGATCATACAAAAAGCTTCTTTCACTTCTTTCCCATGCTTGCAAACATTTGCGAGCTCCCTTGTTTCGCACATGAATTAGGGTATCCCCCTTCAAGTTTAGGAAATGTTTGTTTGAACACAAACACAAATGAACAGTTTCATAAATAAAAAAAGAAAAAATGGTGGAGTAGGCTGCGATTTCCGAGAACAAAAAATTGGGCACGTGACGTTTGTAGTTGCCACTGATCTCTCTAAAGTGTAGGTTGGTCGTCATTATGCAAAAGTTTCTTATCTTTGCCTGCGTATTCTTCTAAGCAGCTTCTCTTGTAGAACACTCGTGATTTTCAATACATTCAAAGGATGAAAGCCTTTCACCTCAATGCATTGTTTCTTGGAGTGAGGGAGGGTTCAGCAACACGGTGTTTGTTACTGTGGTAACAGCACGATTGCCATGCTGGATAGAACAGGCAACAATGACATGCACGCTTTCCCACATAAGACCTTCCAGCCTACTGTATTGTCAGCGCTTCGCACTGTCAGTGGCGAGTGAAATGTAGTTATGAGATCCCACGAAAATAGAGTTGAGGGTAGGCTTTTCTATTTTGAATTTTTTTAGACTGAGTGACTTGCGACTATGTGTCCCTGCTATTCTCACAGCGCTAATCTTTCCTACCTTCCGAACGCAACCCTGGAGTTAGAAATGGCGACACGACCGTTCAGAGTTGGAGAGCCTCACTAAAGCTTACACCACGTTCCCCACAGTGATAACATGCAAATGCCGTACAAACGGAGTGGTGCCAGAACACTTTTACTGGGTGGCAAGGACACCTATGACAAGTCAGATCGGGTGGGGGCCAGGCAAAAATTATTCCAGGATCAAGAGGCTGTCCCCTTTCCCGCTAGCACCTTGAGTGTGTAAAACACCTTCGTACAAGACATTCAAAATCACAGAGACAGTGTGCCAACACAGGTTATCGTTTTGTTTAAAAGTCCCGAAAACATGCAGCGCGACAGTACCCGCTGAAATTCGGCATTGTGCTTGACCCAGTAGTCCTGGTTCCATGCCTGCACGGCTGCGTACTGCTCCCTGAAGCGTAGCTCGGCGGGTGACTCGTTCGGCAGAGCAGGCAGAACGACACGTCGCAGGTTGGACACTGGGTGCGGAGGGGACACGACCGTCGCCACGGTCGACAGCTTCTCCACGTCTTCAGGCCGAACAGTGTCCTTGGCCTTGCTCACCTTGACAGCACCCGTTTTGCTCTGCGAGTACAATTCGATAGTTCAGTGAAGTTAATGGTGGGGTGTGTTAGTGACAGTTAATTTTAATGTGAGAAGCAGCACGTGGAGATACTACACAAAATGAATAAACGATTAGACAGGAAAACGGTTGCAGCTGTCCTGTCACATCGCTTCTGCCCTCTGTGCCTAGTTAACATGTGCTGCTTGACACGTTAACATGAACAATGCGAGAACCCTGCCTCTGTGCACGATATGGTAAATGCACTAACTCGTCAGCTTAGAAACAGTCACAGCAAAAAGGCGACTTTAGTGAGTAATAAAACGCACGACAAGACGACGAAGTATGTCACAGTGTTGGTGGTAGTGCGTTGTTTCTAATTTGCACGCGCAAATAAACGACGCTGCTTTAGATGGAGGTGCTGGTTTTCGATCCCAGTATAGTCGTCAGCAAACTTAACACGAACGCTCCTACGAGTAACCTGGACTACTTTGACTCCTAGCCGCGAAGTGCTGGGCACTGTTGCCGAGAAAATGCCTCGGTATGCTTGGATAGCATGTCGGCAGTGCGTGGGTAACGTCTGGGCAACAGAACCCAAAGCTAAGTGGCGCAAACTGCTTCAAGGCAGGCTGCAGAGCATTCGTGTTAAGCTTGTTGACGACAACTACGTCTCGCATTACACGAGGAAAAAAACGGATCAACAGAAATTCACCAGCTTCATGAAGAAATGTAAGCAGCAGATGCATAAAATACATTGATTCACACGAGCCGAAAGCGTGAACGAAACGAGCCAAAAGAACAGCACACGGGAGTGAAATGAATGTAATGCAACGTATGAATGAAATGAACGTACCATGCAAATGAAATACCCGCGTTTCTCCCTACGATCGCGCGTAGTACACGTGCGCAAATTCAACATGTTTGTTGTTCCGACTCACACGACGTACGATTGCCAGTTGTGATTAAGCTGAACCTCTGCGCTACAGTGAGTGTCACTGATGCGAAAGTGTACCAGCGCTCGCACATGTTCGATCCAACGACCTGAAATCCTCGCAGGATTTCGTGCGGCAGTGGAAACATCGGTAATACAGCGAGACAAGAACGATGGGCAACTTTTACGAGACGAACCCTCAGGGCTTCACAAAACGAGCTGCCGAAAAAGAATGTCGAGCACGCTTAAAGGCATCGTATATAAAGTGAGATGCTACAACGACTTACGTTCTTGGACAGGAGTTGAAGGGTCTTTTTTACGGCCTTCATGTTGCGCAACACCGAAGAGTTTTCGAGTCACATATCGCCGAGAACACGGCGGAGAACGAAGTTGCAGAGCGCAGCCATTTTGCCTTTTAATAAATGCGGTTACTTTTAACACGTAGTGTCGCATTTTAATATTACGTTCAATAATACATAACTGTGCAAAATTAATACATTAACTAATAAAAAAGTAAATATGTAATTTTTTGTTTTTTTTTGTCGCAATACAAAAAGAAAATAAACTGCGAAACTTCGGCTATCATAGTTGCTGGTCACAACCGCTGCAATGTCTGCGCCCATGTTTTCGTCGCGTATGGCAGCTGTGAACACGTGTTAAACTGCGGTTTCTCCGCGAATGTACGCGGACGTTACCTAATCCGGTCTTTCTAGAACATCGGGCGCAAAAAACAGCCACAATGCCGAAAGTGAAAACCCAGCGTACGCGCCAGCACGAGGTGGTGCAGCGTCAGAACATCGCTTTCCGCACCGAGCTCGGTCAACACATCCTCAAGAACCCGTTGGTCATCAACGGCATGATCGAGAAGTCGGCCATCCGTCCCACCGACGTCGTCCTCGAAGTGGGTCCCGGCACCGGAAACATGACCGTCAAGTTGCTCGAGAAGGCCAAGAAAGTGATCGCCTGCGAAGTAGACACTCGCCTGGTCGCCGAACTGCAGAAGCGCGTACAGGGAACGCACCTGCACAGTAAACTGCACATCATCGTGGGCGACGTGCTCAAATCGGAGCTTCCTTTCTTCGACATCTGCGTCGCCAATCTGCCCTATCAGATATCCTCGCCGTTCGTCTTCAAGTTGCTTCTGCACCGACCCTTCTTCAGGTAGCGTGAAGACAACTTCACCGTTCGCTTGCTGTCAATAGCTGCGCATGTTTACGACATCACACGTAGCAGAGGACGTGTCTAGCGTAGCGGAAGACGACAGCTAAACTTCCTGCAAGTGAGAACGAAAAAAAAAACGTCGCACTGCGCATTGCTGACTTGCCTGTCGCACTGCCCGTTTGCTCGAAATGCCAAACCGAGCATATAAGTCGTGAACTTCATGTATTACTGCAAGTAATGCGCAAAGAACGCACGTACAAAGGGAGACTGCGAAACATGCGTCACCTTTAATTAATGGTAATTGATACTAAGCACGAGTATAATTAGTATGCCCATGATGCGCGCGTAAGCTCTTCAGTCTTTATCGCTCGAGTGCACCTTTGCAGTTGATGGCATTTGTCTGCCAGCCTTAGCTCCTTTTAAGACCAATCCTTACCGACTAGGTTGACCTGTCATTCTGAGTATGTAGTACGCAGTGAATAGTTTCGCTTTATTTAGTTAATCCGAACAAGCTTTCCCACACATAACTCTTGGTCACAAGCACGTCTGCTTCCTGTTGTTCGCGTTTGACTTTCAGTACACCGTACCAACAATGATGAATTTTTGTCTGGCCCTTTAGGTGGTAAAAAAATTCTGTGACACTTTCGAATTGCTAGGCTTCAGAAATGTTTGCAAAGATTGTAATGAGGTAGTGTGCAGCTGTAGAGGACCATTTGTCAAGCGTTAAATCCAACACGAATAAGCTAGTAAGGGTCTCTGCAGATGGAAAACTTTTGCTGCTTGCTTATTATTATTTTTTCCACTTGGTTTTCACCGTAAACTTGGGCCAAACGTTGTGCCAAGCTCACCTGATAAACGCTGTACCCTTGCAGTGTCTGCACCTCTCACACACAATCATTTTTTCAGGTGTGCTACCCTGATGTTCCAGCGAGAGTTTGCCCAGCGGCTCGTCGCCAAGCCAGGCGACAAGCTGTACTGCCGGCTGTCGGTCAACACGCAACTTTTGGCCCGGGTCGACATTCTCATGAAGGTGGGCAAGAACAACTTCCGGCCGCCACCCAAGGTCGAGTCGAGCGTCGTGCGACTCGAGCCGCGAAATCCTCCGCCGGCCATCAACTTCATCGAGTGGGACGGTCTACTGCGCATCTGTTTCGTGCGGAAGAACAAGACCCTCAGCGCAGCGTTCAAGCAGACTTCTGTCATGGCCATGCTTGAAAAGAACTACAGGGTCCACTGCTCGGTGGCTAACGAAGAACTACCAGAAGAATTCGACATGAAAGAAAAAGTGGACAACATTTTGTCACAGGGCGGGTACTCTGACAAGCGGGCCCGCACTATGGACACCGACGACTTCATGGCGCTTCTCCACTTGTTCAACACCAATGGCATTCACTTCTCCTGAGGCAGGGTCAAGAAAAATTGCGCCATATAACGGACTTGGCCAGATTACAGTTACAGTTATGATAGCTTATTGCAATGTGCATGGGAAACAACAACAAACAGCACTGAATTCTAATTGTTTATTCTTATGTTTCAGTGTCGGCCTTGTTGCTGATGCGGGCTGCCATGAACTATTGTGACTAAGCACCTTGCTCACTAATAGTAACGCAAGTGGAAGTGACTGCATCCTAGGTGGGCTAGATCTAAGCCGCAAGCCGTGTAAATGCACTGCAAGTGTTGAGACTAATTTATCCTGTGAAGAACAACCTCACCTTTACAGGCTTGGGTTCTGGCTGTGATGGCAGCAGTCAGGTTCAAATTCAGTGCAGAATGTTGATGGCAGTAGTTGAAACAAACCATTGTTCATATTACAATTATTTAATTATAGCCCGTAAGAAAACTCCCCACTATGTATTCCGTTAAATAAAATGCAACTACGATGTGCTTCTATAAAAATAAGCCTTTGCTTCCGTAGATTGTGTTGTAGAAACTAATTCTCACAATGCACACTGGATATGTCCTTTTAGAATTCTTATACTGAAATGAAAGGTATGAAACAGACTTTTCTTAAAATACGAATGAAAGCCAATTTCGTCGAAGCACCAGACAAATTTCACAAGAAACGACGCAAGAAATCTCACAAGGCAACTTTACGCCCTTGGCTATTTGGCCAGTGGCTATGGTCTTTTGATTAGGTGCACGGTTTACGGTGCACTGATCTGTAATTGAGAATTCAATACTTGTAACGGATGGATTCTGGTGGTTTTTTTTACGTCTCCGGGAAGACCCATTAAACCGATGCAGCATAGCAGATGACAGCACGAGCCTTTATAGGGCATTCAGACAGAATTTGGTTTCCCCAAAGTCATCCACAGCACACACTAGTGGCACAGAAAGTGCCGACCACTAGGGTGCCTTGCATAAGAAGCTTCAATCCCCGAGCGCTGCACCAAGCAGTTGTGCTTGGTTGGTTAGAGATCTCATTTCACACAAATTCTGGAGCCAACGTCGTAGCTTGTGAGTGAAAATTTGAAATAAATGCAAATAAGTAATAGGGAATGTTCAGATTGAGTGGTAATCTAACCCCCGTGTGTGGCAAGCAGGTGTTCAACCACAATGCCACGGCTACGCTCAAAATTGCTTAAAAAAAAACCTATGCGAATTCTAGGGCAAGGAGTGTCATAAGACACGCAGCCCACGTAAATATGTCTTCACACCACATTTTTTTCTCTTAAGTAGGTCCCCGAGTTGCGCAAGCGCGCCTTATCTAAAATGTTTTCTTGTGGCACCCCATGTGTTGAAACATGACCATGAAACAAGAACTTACTTTAGAATCGACGTTTACATTGTCGTTTTGGAGATCAGTATCGATGCGTTTTTGGAAATCCTGGCACCAAATCTCCTTCAGAAATGACCCGCATATGAAATGGAAAAGGTTTTGTTTTCAGGTGGTAACCTTAGTTGACAATTTGTACAACCCTGTAATTTGTAAAAAGGGGCACCAGAAGCTTAAAAACAGGTGGCACGAATTTGAGGCATCAGATGCAATGCACGAAAGGTGCAAAAAGCCCAAAGTGTGCGACAAGTAGGCATTGTAAAAAAGTTTAAAAAGGCCAATTTACAGGCATGCACACATTCTTTTCTTTGTAAGAATGGCACAGTGGGTGCGTTGGTTGAGCATGTTAGAAGTGTAAGGTGCGACGACAACGAACAGGGCGGTTGTACACGCACACAAAGTGCCCAAATAAGCATTCCTGGAAGTGTGGCACTCTGTGCGTGTGCACTTTCGTAGTAAAAGACAGCGCAAGAACAATGAAGAGACAGAACAGGACTAGCGCTCTTTCATCTGTCAAACCTTTGTTCTTTTCGCGCAATTCTTTTTTCTATATATGTGTACCAACATGCTCAAGTTCAGACGCTTCTATGTACCTTCCCTCTGTCTGTTGACGTCGCCGCACCTTACACTTTAAATGTTCCATTTCTTGCAGCATGGTTTACGTGCCCACCAAGAGGCGACACCAAGCTAGCTATTTTAGAAGGTGATGAGAGCAGGGTCAGACAACATTATTGCGTTCTACTCTTGAAGGCAAAGTGCAAGCCTCCTTCAAATTCTTCGTGCAGCTCCTGGTGCTCCAATACGTCAATCTTCAGCTGCATGCTTCTTTGCTAATAAGTGCACCTATTTAAATGGAACCCTAAAAGCAGATACATACTTCTACACGCATTGTAAAATGTTACTCCAGAAATTTTTAAGAGGTTGAGAGATGATATATAAAGCGTCCGTATACTTCCATACGCATTCTGAATCGCCCACCCTATAGGTGAAGAGATGAATAAAGGAAAGGGAATTGATGAAGGGCTTGTTTCTTCGTTATGTACAACCTTAATGAAAGACAACAGACAATAAAATTTAATCAGAGGAAAGCATAGGGGTATTCTTAGTAGTCTTCATCTGTAATGTGACAATTATGATATTAACGTAAGGAATTTGAGGTGGATGAAAAGACAACTTGCCGCTGGCGAAGACTGAACAGACAAGGTTCGGATAATGCGCCCGTACAGCAGCGGTCATCCTTTTGCCCACTTTATTGGTACTTATGCGTGTAAACCTGAAAGTGTAAATGCAGCTCGTAGCCATGACAGTGAGTGTGAAGCATTCTTTTTTGACACCTGGCGTCACGTAGCATGCCATCCTTTCACGAGCTGGCACCTGACTCATAATCCCTCTGCACACAAACTGAAGGCATTACGCCTGCGCTGAGGAGATGTTTCGTGGCACGTTCCATCTCTTAACTTGGCAGTAAAGGGTGGTGACGGAACGTGCAACGACACACGGTGTTGATATTTTTTTCCTGGAACACAAAAGCGCAGCCGATGAGCAAGTGAACGACACCAAATGAACATGCCAGGCTCTTTTCATTGCAATCGAAGTTTTGCGATCAAGGAAAGTAAATGCAGCGCTTCATGTTAATAAGCCAACACACTTTTCTTACCACCGGTACTCACTGAGATGGTATTCAAAACATAGCAGCTTGGAGTTTCTAGCCAGTACTGCTATTAAATATGGCGGTTGCAGAATACAAAACTTTTGAGATTACAGTAATCTCAGTAGACAAAAACCTGTTAAATGGAATTGCTGTTTCAATGGAACAACTGTCTCTGGTTTAGTAGTAGTATTGTGCACCCTTGTTCATCTCCCAGTAAACGAAACTCCTGCTGGAACATAGTATTTTCCTAGTCCCTTCAGGTTCCGTTTAATGAGTCTACTGCAGTGGCTGTCACTTGGAGGAAACTGTCACTTCTATGCGAATCTGTGCACCACAGGGTGATGGTGTCTCTGAAAATCTAAAAGAAATGCCAAGCTACCATTTTATTTCGTGTATACTTTGCAACTGCAATGATCTCTTCATTGTGGGCGGTCGAGAAGCAGGGAGGTTTGTACTGAGGCGCGACAGCTGCAGTCCAGCATGTACAGTACTCTCGAATTGGAACGGGAAAACTTCGGCCTAAGTAACGCACATACAGTCCATGTCCTATCAGCATTATTTTGACATGAACACTAACATAGGAGTGAGCATTATCTTTATCGGCCATACTTGCAGAGAGATGATGCAGTTATCACGAGCAATTGCTCATAGCAGTTGTTATACTGGAGAGGGGGGGGGGGATAAAAAGAATGTCCGTGTTTCAATCCGACAGTGCTGGACCATAATGTCCTGCTGGAGTCTGAAATCGTGGCCTTGTCTGAGGTGTGGCAGCTTGGGCTAGTTGGTATGGCATGACGATAGTTATAGCGCGAGAACAAAACGACGACACAGAGACAAGAAGGACACGAAGAACACTCGTGTCCTTCTTGTCTCTGTGTCGTCGTTTTGTTCTTGCGATATAACTATTGTCTTGTCTGAGGGTCATGATATGTTAAAGCACGACTGATAGTCGAGCTAGTTGGTGATACATTGTGGGAAGTAACAGCGCACAAACTCACGAGACGAAGAAAAGAGACACAAGCAAGCGCTATGATATGTTATTGCTGAAACGTGCCATTTTATATTAGGCACATTTCAAGCAATAATCCATCAATGATGCCCAATGTTATTTGTCTTTAGTGTCCCCTCAAAAGAGTGAATTGGCACAGACTCGCAGTTTTTGTTAACTCTTTGAAATGCTTAGCACACATTTATGTTCATTTCATTGAAACATCATTGTAACAAGTTTACATCTTACACAAAATTTTCTTTGTTATAACCGAAAATTCGTTATAAAGGTGTATTCCTAACACTATATTGCAAGACTATTCTCAATTTACTTCGTTATAACTAATGTTTCGTTATATCAGGGTCGATAATATTGAGGTAGGGTGTAGTTGTGTTTGCTAGATGGGTCAGCTAGTGGCTAAAACGTTGAGGTTCACAGGAAATTAACATCCTGGATAATAAACGTTTCCTTTACCTTAACCTAACTTCGTAGTGTATTGTTGCATTTATTCACTTCACTGAAGAAAAATGTTCACTAAAAATGGCACTACAATGTTCAACGTGAGCATAATTTTTTTTTCACTTGAAATGAACATAAGCAAAAACAAGTTAACACTATATATCTACTCTTAAGGTTTCACTCTATCTGAAAATAGAGAATGAATGGTTTCAGGATAAATATTCTGCAAAAACTTGATTTGAATAGGAGTAATTACTAGATAGCACATAAAACAACATACAAAATTTTGTATTTCTTTACAATATACATTCAATACCTTTAAATAATATGCGAATTCAATGCATTTAGGTACAGTGTGCATTCAGGCTCATAGTGCACACCTGAGAGGGTTAAACTGCCAAGGTAATTTCAAAGGCAGATTGTCCCATAAATGCCCCTCCTCACTAGATTGTGCGTTTGCCAGCAGTGCAAAACAAATAGAATGACACAACAACCGGTTAACTTGATCACTGTCATACTCATTTATTACATAACTTGTGGATACACACCAACACGAATGTAGTCGGCAAGAACGGAAAACGTGATAACAAAAAAAAAAAGCCATAAGGCGCTTCACAGCTGTTGTGTTGCACCGCTTTCACAGAGTCGAGAGCGACGCATACAACGAGAAGAAATGCGTGTAAGGACAATGAAAACTAAAGACGCGGCAATTCATAATAGACAGTCCTTCACGTGCTTTTTCAGCTTAAGAGTTTTTTGCAGAAAGAAGCAGAGACAAAAAGCTTCCAAACATTGAAAACACACAACTAGTAGTTTCTTTCCTTCCTTTGTACACATTGTCAACCAGCCTTGTACAACCATTCTTCGTTCTTCGAAAACAGCGCTAACTTCCTTCCGGAAGTAACAGTCTACGAAAGCACAGCCTCAAAACAGTTCGTCGCACAAACAGTTAAAAGCTGAAACATACACACACTTTACACCCCAAGATGCAGCGAATAACGCGTCGCAAACGACGACTCAGGACGTCCGGCGATTCTAGCGACTCTCGTTTTGACACTTGAAAAACCACGGAAAAAGAACCCGAACGATGAACGACACGATACAAGCGGTAACATGAAACAAAAAGAAATGCCGAAGCTTCGCGAACGAGATGACCCTGCAATGAATCGTCCGCGAAAACGAAAGAACGCGAAGGGGGAAGGGTATAAACAAGCACCTTCCTTTCGGCAATTGTAACATCGGCCTATTCCTTCACTTTCATAGTAGTTCTCAACCCACTGTTTTGTAGCGTATTATGAAGTGGGAGAGAGGTGACCTCGCCGTATGGGGCTCGGTTCAGCCGTAATAAGCTCTCTAGGAAAAGAAAAAGCAGTATATGAAGACGATCGAGAGAGAGAGAGAGAGAAAAAAAAGGGTGGCATAAATACACTTCACTCCCCACATTCACGCATACAAGGGTAAAAAGGGAGGTATTTCGAGTGGATGCACCGACCTCTCTCGGGATGTTTCGGGAAATGCAAGTTCATTGACAGAGAGGAAAAGCCGGCGGAGGACGTCAACCGCTACCGACTAAATAGGCGGATGCCCAGCAACACTATCGAGTGGAATGCAACGTTGCGGCAGAGTACCGCGAAAGAAAACAGTTGGCACCGCAATAAGCTTTGCCACAAGCAGGTTCTGAGAGGGGAGGGCACGCTAGGAATATGCGGGCACATAGCCCAGGGAACAAGATACTCGAAAGGTTGCAATAGAATTCTTTCTTTCCTCAGGACCGTCTCGGGCAGGCCTGTAAGAGGATACCGCCGCGACGGCATCGTACGTACAAAAAAAGAGCGCTTGTAGTCAAACGTGCGCGCTTAAGACACCCAACAACATGAATGTGATGCAGAAATGAAACGAAATGGCAGGCTACTAAAATTCGGGGAGAAACATAAAAATGGGAGGGACAGCTAATAAAAAGGGAGCGCGACCGAAAAGCTATCTCTTACAAGACACTTTCTGGGGCGCATTTGTTGCAGCACATCCCTCGGCTTCTTTTGAACGAAGAGGGTTTCTCTACCAACGTTGCACTATCATCTTGCAATTTCGCTCGAAACGCGTACGTCGCGACAATACCGCTCGACTTGGATTAAGGACGCTAAGCTCTCCCCGAAGACCGAGACTACTGCTTGTCGTTGCCGACACGGGCATTCAAGCACGGTTCCCTCAGCTGCCAGTGGCCTCGAAATGCACCGGCACGATAAAAATCCTGCGCACGAGGAAAGCAAAGTTGCGCCACTAGAGGTGCACCTCGAAGGCCTTCACGGCATTAGGGGCCACGAACGGATTGGTTGCCACCGACCCTTTTTGGGCTGGTAGGGATGCCCACTCGGCATCGAAGGGGTCCTGGAGGGCAGAGCTCGTGGCGTCTCCTGACAGCGGGGGCGTGGCATTGCCAACGAGGGGTGGAGTCTGCGGCGGTTCCTTGGCCCAGTGGGAGGTGAAGAGCGAGGCAGAACGCGTCGGAGACACTAGTCCGTCGGCGGCGCTCAGCGACTGGCTGCGCAGCTGTGGAGCGCCAACTCGACGGGGCAGGACGTGGGGCGGGGCCGCTATGGGCGCGGGGCTCTGTCGGGCGGGAGGCGGAGCCGGAGAAGAGGACTGGGTGGGCAGGGAAGCCAGCCAGGCATCGGCGCGAGAGGAGTCAGCCCAGGGGTTGCCTGCACAAATGTGTTGCACGCAATCATAAGAAAACAAGACAGCACTGCCATAAATAAAGCTTCGGGCTGGGCCACTTGGCTCACCACTAAAGCGTTGACGGGTAGCGCATGTAATGACAACAGTGAAAGCATAAGAAAACAGGACTGGCACAAACTTCCGGCTAAGTAGCCTCTCAGTAAACGAAAATCTCTTAAAACGGCTGCTTAAATAGAACAAGTGCTTCTGGCGAGATCAGTTTCGTTCTTGCATTGTGCACCCCTGGTCATCTCCCAGTAAACGGAACTCCTGTTAAATGCAACACATTTTTCCAGTCCCTTCAGGTTCCGTTAAACGAGTCTAACGTATATGTCCAGTCATTACAAACGTACACAGATGCCGTTCACATGTTCCAAGCAACATTTCGCCAAAAAAAATCATTTGTATCGAACTTTTTTTATTATTGATAAACTTCGCAGCTACCGGGTTCGAATGTTAACCAGTGATTTTTTTGAGAAAACTTCGTGTGGCTCGCATGAACAGTGTACATTCAAATACAGTGAAAGCTCGTTAATTCACACCTCATTAATTCAGAATTTTGGATAGTTCGAAATGATCGCTGCAGTCCGGTCCGCAGTGCATAGGAGACCATGTGTAAAACGATTCGTTAATTCGAACAGAAATTGCTGCCTCTATGGATAATTCGAAGCGCGCACCGCTGAGCGTCATGATCGTCAAACACTAGTGGAAGCTTTTACGGCCGAACGATAGGTGGCATGACCGGTTTTTTCGAGCTTCAAGTGGCCTCCAAGCAAAGGGCGAGCAAAGTATGGCCTCCGAAATCCAGGGAGCAATTTTTTTTTTCCGTAGCCCTCCCGCTATCTCAGCGCCTGGCGCCACTTGTATACGCGGGACCCGCGGGACGCGGAGGAGTCGGCGGAGTAGTCCTAGCAGTCCTAGGCCGCACCCGGCAGCGTCACTTTGTTCCTCGAGCACGGTGTTCGTTCACGCCGTCAAGCCGTCTTATTCCGCATGCAAGATGCCGCGGGGAAACTACTGCGCGAAGACTGTCAAGGAGAAGGTGGAGATTTTGCGAGCGGTTGACCAAGGGAACTCGAGCAAGTACGAAATTGCGAGGAAGCACGGCATACCTCCGAGCACGTTGTCAACCTACATACGCAACAGGACGGCCATTGAAAATGCCTATGAAGCCGAGAATTTTGGCGCCAGTCGAAAAAGGCTAAGGACAGCGAAGTTCCCGGAACTGGAGTCAGCTTTGATTATCTGGGTTAAAGAAATGAGAGCCCAGAGTATCGCATTGAGCGGCCCTACCATCATGGACAAGGCAGTGATTTCGCCCTGCGCTTGGACATTGAAGACTTTGTCGCCTCTGAGGGATGGTTTCATCGTTTCAGGGAGCGGCACAATCTCGTATTCCGCACGTTATCCGGCAAGGCAAAGGAAGTGGACGCCGAAACATGCGCAACTTGGAGAAGCGACACCCTGCAGCAGTACTTGGAGAGCTACTCACCACAGGATGTGTTTAACGCTGACGAGACAGCGTTGTTTTTCCAAGTTGCAGCCAGACAAGATGATCACCTACAAGGGAGACAGCTGTGCCGGCGGCAAGCGCAGCAAAGAGCGTGTCACTGTTCTGGTCGCCGCAAATATGACCGGTACGAAAAAGGTCCCCCTTTTTGTGATTGGCAAAGCACTCAAGCCACGGTGCTTCAAAAACATTCGGTCAAGGCCGACGGAGTACGCCGCAAACAAGAAAGCCTGGATGACAGGTGACCTATTCAGGAAGTGGCTACTGAAATTCGACAGACAAATGGAACTGGGCGGCAAACGCGTTCTTCTTGTCGTCGACAACTGTTCGGCGCACAAAGTCGACATTGAGCTGAGAGCAACAAAGTTAGCGTTCCTTCCAGCAAATACGAATGCGGCCCTACAGCCAATGGACCAGGGTGTGATAAGGAACATCAAGTGCTTTTATAGGCGTCACGTGCTGGAGAGAATGATTTTGTGCGTGGGCGACAGGTAGGACTTCGGCATTACGCTGCTCACTGCCATGCACATGTTGGTGCGCGCATGGGAACAGGTGACCGCGACCACAATCGCAAACTGTTTCCGCCACAGCGGATTTGCAGCTGGAAGTGCGCTGGATAGTTGTGACGTCGACGTGGATGGGGCTGAGGAGCTTGTGCCAGTGGCATTGCGCGACACTCTTCGGGGCGTACGTTTTGCCGATTATGTTAAGTTGACACCGGTGCGTCGGTGTGTGGTGCCCTGACTGATGAGGATATTATCGCTCAAGTAGCCGGTGCGCAGCCTGTTGCTGAAGAGCCAGAAGGTGAGGAAGACGAAGATGACGAAGCGCCTGTGCGCCCGTCAGCTTCTGCGGTGATGAAGGCACTTAATGTGGCGCGTCTCTTCTTCAGCTTTGAAGAGAGTGAAGAGGATTCTCTGCACCGCGTCCGCGTGCTGGAACAAAGAGCTGCAGCTGTGGCATTCAGAGAAAAGAAGCAGATGGTCATCGGCGACTTTTTTGGCCAATAAATATTTTTCGTTCCCCCACCCCCGAAATCCACCCATTTTTGCTCACTTTCATTATTTCGAATTTTATTTAATTCGAAATTGCTCAGCGTTCCCGTGGAATTCGAATTAACGAGCTTTCACTGTACCTTTGTCAGCGCCTTCTGAAATGCAGCTGGAAGCTTGCACCTGTCAAGCACTCTCGCCACTTCACTGCCCTCGTTTTCTGCACTGCCTGTCAATGTTTTCAGCAATGCGCCGGTATTCTGCCAATCATGTGTGTAAATTAGGCAGGACTTGGTAATTGGCTGTTTCTCAGTGACAGGCCTCGAATGAAGACTGGCCACGTGACACTAGAACCTGTCTGTCAAAGACTATAAATCTAAGCATGATGGCAGGAAATATATCTATCACCAAATTTACATCACAATGTAAGCTTCTGGCGCCCTCCTTGCAATTATGAAATCATGCCTCATTTTGAGCACTGTGACGAGGGCTGCGACTGAAAAAAGCCATATTTAAAGATGTGGTTTGTTGCATTCATATGCAACAAACCAATGTATTTACACCGATGGTAGTCACCGATGTATTTACAGCCGGTTAAGCGAGCAGTGCCAGCCACACAGATTAGCTCGCACCAGTCTATCTGCTTTGTCTTCTTCAGCTCCATGCACTGGCACGTAACAATATTGTAAAATTTGAAACAAAAACATTTATCTAGTAAACCAATGTAAAAGTGCAGCTCGAACTTCAGAAGATGACGGCAGTGTTTCTTCCAGAACGAAACTAAAATATACATAACTTTGACCGGAATGAAAACGTAACCGATACGTCTATTACTTCGTTTCAGTGTGAAGCTGAAATATTTTTCGCAAGTTTTCACTTAAGGAAAAACTCGGCCATCCGGAACAACCAAGCTCACAAAGTGTGAACATCAATGCATCTTTAAGGGGACATTATTAGCACCCGTCTCAGGCAGGGATTCAAAAGTAAAGATGCGTTCAAATTCTGCGGGGGGAGAAAAAAACGGCCAGCACAGTTGTTTACATTCATGCAAGTGGAACTTGGTGTCCCAATAGAAGAGGGCATTGGGGACGCTAAAGTTGACTTTATCAGAAGAGCAGTTTCACGTACAAGATACTACACTCGATGGCATGCTCCTGCCGAGATCAAGCTTACTCCCTCGACGCAAAGCATTTGGGCTGTGCAGAGAATTCGTCACTCATCCATGGGAAGATTGAGTGTGACGTCTTTGTCGTAAGCCTATTTTTAAATTTTTGCATACAAATAAAAACTGTTATAGGACATATTTTCTTTCCTATTCCAGAACAGCACTAAAGTGTAAATTTTTTATTCTGGTGGAATGAACTTAAAACCAAAATGTACACATTTTGACACCTTGGTTTTTTTCACTGCAGCGGTCCAAACTGTATCGCAGATAAAATTCATGAATGCGTACGGCAGCTTAACTTAGGCTAGCATTTATATGTATGGAGTCACTGTAACAAAGTACTAATAGAAAAAGCACACACAGTGGCACCTCTTTTCTGACGCTCATGCCACGATGACTGCGCCATCAATGCGAAACGGATGACGATCTGTGGAGTTTTAACGTCTCAAAACCACGATTACGAGAGACGCCGCAGTGGAGGACTCTAGAAATTTTGACCACCAGGGGTTCTTTAACGTGCAGCAAAATCTGAGCACAGGGGCCCACAACACTTTAGCATCCATCGAAAATGCAGCAGCCGCAGCAGAGATTCGATCCCGCGACTTGCGGGTCAGCAGCCGAGTACCTTAGCCACTAGACCACCACGGCGGAGTTAAGTGAAACCGCATTTGAGGAAACTCACTCTGTTGCACGGGTGCCACGCCGGCTTGTGGCAGTGGCTGCTGCGGAGCATCCTTTTCCCGGAACGGGTCGTCCCTGGCTGAGTCGCTGAGCAGGGTGAGCCCCTGGCTCACCTGCTGGCACATGGCGCTGATGCTGTCGGGCCTCTCGCTCAGCGGGGAGGACTCGGGTATCGGAGGGGGCACTGTACGTGAGAAGAGGTCGTCGTTGAATGATAAAGTGAACCAATGAGTCAGTTTACATTGATGATTTGCACTTTGACAACTCCAATGTTTTTAGATGCGAAGCATCCTAGAGCGGGGTTGGTGTACGGTGTTTACACGCTCGGTGCGCATACGCGTCCCCTCCCCCTCCTTCGCCTTTGCCACGCTCTCCCTCTCTCTCACCGCATAATGCCTACGCAGGCAGTGTTTCCTAGCAAGTTTCTTGATCGAAAAAAACCGACCGATCGCTCTGCCCGACTGTTCACTGGCCACCCCATGTATATAGGAACTGGATCTTGACCACCAAGGCAGTGCCAGTGGGAGATTTCTCTTGTGCATTGTCGAACAAAAAAAATTTGTAGTGTGTGCATTAATTAAAAGTGGACTGTGACTCTCTGTGTCCAATCAAAATCTTCTGTCTCTCATTGCCTCATTAGCAGCGATTGGCATGTTCCAGTGGGAAACACCTCTCCATCACTGCATGCTTTGCACCTCCCCAGTTTTTTTTTTCTTCTCTGCAATGCCGCGATAAGCGCCAGTGCCAACGTCGCCACTAGTGTAAGCGTTAGTGCCCACCGCTTCACATCCACACATGGTTCACTTTAGTGGGAGACGGTGTACGTTTTTAATTTCAAAGCCATTGGTTCATTAACAAAAGATAAAATTAAAATCCATGAAGAGCGTCATAAATTTCAAAATGTATGTCGTATTTTGGCAACACTGGCTGAATGAAATCTCCTGAAGTTTGGTATGCCAAGTCTATGGCACCCTTCACGGACAATGTACTTAACTTTAACTGATTATGAAGTATATAAGAGCCAGTTGATGCTGTCAAAACCAATGATGTCACAACGTATTGTGGGAGAATTTCAAAGAGGTGTAGTAGCCATGCACATTTTTTTTTGCATATTTTCTGGTTTTCCGAATGCCATCAAACAGCAACTGTGGTGATTTTTCAGACTGTAAAAGAGTAATTTACTAATGCAAGAAAAGTTGTTTGTCTCTTCAGTGCCCCTTTAACGCCTCAATTCATATGTGAGCAGTCGTGGGCGAGTCACCAGTACAAGATTCCGGAGACTTTGCCCCATCAGGAAAATGGGGACATCATGCAGCGAAACAGAAGCTGCGAGAAGCTTATGCGACTGAATCTCGGCTGTGCTCCGCGGTCGGAGGTAAGAGTTGCTCAGAGAGCACGGCAGCCCAAAAGAACTAACCTAATGCGACACACGTTGTCAGAGTGCTCAAAACAGCCAGACAAATACACACAAGTACTTAAAGGATTTGCAGCTTTGTCAACATGCAATGTACAAGTGCCGAGATGTGCAGGTTATCCAGAAAAAAAATTAGGTTTTTGCTCAAGGTATACACTCACCAATAGAACGAAAAGAAAAATACAGTCTCACGAAAAACAGAGCGAAAAATGACACCATGTACAACTAAGGGGAACCATTAGTAGCGTGTGAAGCTGCGCGTGGGTCTACTTGAAGTCCCGTTCATCATTAGCACCTTGCTCGATATTAATGAGTCCTCTCAAGGGGAGCGCACCCATGAACTCACAGTGCTTTCTGTTGCTGTTACTCGTCCCAAACTCTTGTTGGAGCACACCACGCGTGTTCGTCACCACGCCACGCGGGAACACGCGCGTCTGCAGGATCTCGTTTCCCTTAACGCCATCACGACATTGTTGAGAGAGCAAATCGGGGGAAAGGCCACAGCTCCTTACACAGCCACTTATGCGGTCCAAAACGTGCTAGCGCGTTTTGGCAGTGCTTGGGCCGCCTGTTGCGCATGCGCAGATGGGTGGTCATGCGACACCCCTGATTTAACTCTTCCATAAGCTGCTTCACATCTAAAAGGCATGCAGAGCCATTGAAAAATGACAATGGCAAAATGTTGAATCGAGCCATTGCCTCAACGCTGCCAGCTACGAAAATCAATATACATCCTCAAAGGATAGAACCACGTTTCAATTTTCTTGTGCTCTTTCTTTTTTGCCAAGATCCTTGCCTACGTGAGGAAGAAAAAACATGGCTCTTGGCGGAGAAAAATGATTAAATTCAGCGATCTCTGTGTACTACGTGCATAAATGGCTGCTGTCCATCAACACTATGAAATTTTAGAAATTAGGAACCGTATTTATTTATTCATGCCCCTTTCTTGCATTTCAAGCATTACTATCCCTCCCCCACCCCTCGAAAAAAAAAAAGGAAAATAGAAAATGGAGCCCTTAACAACTACTACTGCTGATAAAATAATAATCACATGACACATCAGCAATGCTTTTTAAGGGAAGCTTTTATAACACACGTTTTGGTTATGGCACCAAACAGAAAGCCTGGTCCAGTGCCCGTTCTTGTGTTCTCTTCTTTTGTGTCCTGTGTTTTTAGAGCCGTTCTTAACTATGGAAGCCTGGTGCCTGCTACGAACATAAATGCGGCCCTTGACGGTGCATCCATCACACGCGTATTAGTACGAGCTGTTTTGCAATAACTGACGCTCTTTCTACTGTGGGCTCGTAGGCTGATCAGCCATTTCCGACACTGCAATCTGATCTTTCATCAAGGTTACTTGTCGTCTCTCGTTGGCAAATTTCATTGCTGCATGGATTGTCATGATTGTCATTGTTGCCTGTAGCAAGTGAAGTGTTACAGTGAGGATGTGAATGAAGATCTGATGCACGGCATGAAGCAAGGAAGCAGTTAGGAAGAAGCAGTTAGCAATGCAGCGTATAAAAAGAAAGAAAGAGAAGTATGCTGAGACCTTACCATAATAAATTGCATCTTAAACAAACATAGGTCCATTATACCCAAGATTTCATTATAAGGGTATATTTCTAATACCATATCTACAGCAAAACTATTTTTCATTTGCTTCAATAAAACCGATATTTTGTTATATCTAAGTTCGACATATCGTGGTTTGAGTGAAGTACATCAGGCATGCAGATGTGAAGCATCGCTTGCCCCCGCTGTTCCAATAAGGCTCCTGGATTCTTTCACCCTTTCACGACAAATCTATTTTGGCAGGCTGAACTACATTCAATGAAGCGCAGAAGGTTAATCACAATGACAACAACATCAGCAACAAAAAGAAGCACAAAATGTTGACAACAAAGAGAAGGCTCACCGTTGGTGAATCCGTTGTGACGTGCAGTGGGTGGCTGGAAGAGGTCGGTGGTGGCGGCGTCGAGGGACATGGCGCGCTGTCGCTCAAGCGTCGAGGGCAGCTCGTTGAGCCGCAGGGACAGCTGTCTCTTGAAGGGCGACGCCTGGCTCAGGCTGCCCAGGCCCCGGAAGGAACCCTGCCTCTGCAGCAGCGTCACTGTCGCGTGCGGCCGCTCGATCGCGTACGGGTTCACCACTGCTTTCACTGGTGGTGTTTCTGCATCATGGATGATCCATCTTGTTTCAACAGTACTATATACGTGACTTCTTCCATTGCATGTCATGTGTATGTGCAGCCCTTGCAGATTAAAATGCAACAATTTAAGACAAAGTAATGAACATACCTTTGCTTCCACCATTTTTGGTTTGTGTCGCATCAGCATAATATTGGCTCGAAGACAGCTGAAATTACCTCTAGTAGCCACATTTGTAGTGACATGGCACGTTTATCTTCAACCCATTGTGCATCATCATCGTCAACCTGACTTCCGTCAATGCAGGGCAGAGGCCTCTCCCACGTTTCGCCAATTAAAGGGACACTAAAGGTAAATAAATATTAAGTCGAGGTTGATGGTTGAAATAGCAATCCAGAAACCTCGTAATGCTAGTTTTGTGCGAAGGAAATGCTTATATTGAAATAAAATGACATTTTAATGGTGCACATCGTGTTAGCGCACTTCAAATCGCCTGCACCTAAAAACAGACTCTTAGCCCCGTATTCTAGAGCGCTTCTTCACTCAACGCTCCACCTTCACTTGAGAAAGCCGATGGGAGTGCCATCTCTAGGCAGGAAAAGTCACTGCATATCAGTGATAATTTGCTGCTATTCTTGAGTAGCGCAGCATCATTTTCAGTCGAGCAGCAGCGCAGTGCGCAGCTCGGTCAAGTGAAGGGTGAAAGTGGAGTCGAGGAGCGTTTGTGAAAACGGGGGTTAGACGTCACTGTTTCTGTGCCCATCGTTGCCCGCCTTTACTATGCGGCCGCTGACACTAGTAACAGAAGAGCGAAAGTAGTGGGAGCCACAGTAGCAACAACGGCCAATGAACAATTTTCTGCGATCTCCGAGGCCATAGTTCTGGTTTCTTGGTTCAACTGGGCCCCGCTAGATGGCACTGTACTTTTGAACTACTCGCGCTATTCTCCATAGTAACGCCAGGCAGTTCTTTTTTCTATCAATCAAACAGAAACTGACAAGCAGCATTTTATTACGTCTATTGATGCATGGAAAGTTAACATTATTGCACCTAGGTTGATTAATAGTGATTAATTGTATGCAGACACTCCCACCCTGTCTCGGGATCATTTTGCAAATGCTCCACTCATGGCGCACGTCGTGTGATACAGTTAGCTTAATTTCTTGGTAAGGAAGGCACTGCTGTTGATAATATTGCCATTTTAGATGTTGCTATACATTGAGCTTTCACTTTGACAATTTTCGTGTGCTTTTAGTGTCTATTTAACCCATTTTCGAGCCTGGTACGGCCACGTTATCGCCACTAACTTCTTAATTTCATCTGTCCGTTTTACTTTCTGCCTCCTCTTCACGTGCTTGCCTTCTCTTGGAATCGAGTGTGTCACTTTTAATGACCTACCCTTATCTTGCCTTTTCACTACATGCCCTGCTCACACCCATTTCTTTTTGATTTAGACTGAGATATCCCTAACATTTATCTACTTAAGGAAGTAGTGACCGCAGATACGAACCGCGAGAATGGAGTAACTAGAATAAGAATGTAGTGATGCACAGTCAGCAGGCGATTGCAGATCACAAATTGCAGTTTACCGGTACACTTAAAGAGGAATGTACTTAACCGCTGCATCTTGCCTATGAGGTAGAAACTTGGAGGCTTAGAAAAAGGGTTCCATTTAGATTGACTACAAAGAAGGAAACATTACAGGTGTCACCTTAAGGGATGAAAAGAGAGCAACATCGATCAAGGAACAGCTGCACATGCCAGTCGTTACACCTAATGTTTTTTAACACGTACAGCATGTGATACTTCTGCCATGTGTGTGGACCCCGAGGCACCCTCAAGCTGTAGTCTGAAACTGCTTTTTTGTCCTGTGAACTATTATTTCCAAGAAAATAAAGGATCGAGTCTGCTTTTTGTGCCAATGTAATACTTCAGAAGAGCCAGTCTACAAAGACGCGCAAGTGGTATCAGAAATCGCAAGCAATCCTAGTGCTGGCCACGAAATTAGTGTATCTAGGACGAAAGGTAACAGTGTGAAGCTCTGTAAATAAAGAGCCCTACAAGGAGAGCATGCCACAGAAGTGGCTCATCGCTTCCATGTTAAGCAGCTCTTCAAATTTTTGCACGTTATTTATCGCGGTGGTCATATACTATAGGCCAAAGCAAAGAGAGAAGCCTAGAGAAGTCGGGTTCTGTTTGTGGCCTCTTTGTGAAGGCACTCCCCACTGTTCTGCTCTTTCAGAGTTTGCTACATACGAGTTCAATCAATGAAAAATATTCTGGCCTAGCACTTCAGAGGTTTTACATTTTCGTAAGATAAAAACATACCGTATTTACTCGATTCTACCGCGCCCTCGATTGTAACGCGCACCCGGTTTCCACGACGAAAAAAAAATATATATATACGACATCGACAGCAACGCGCACCGATTTTTCTCGTTGGCCCGCACGATCACACCACTCGGGAAAACGACTCCTTTCGGGAGCGTCTTACGTTTAAATATGAGGTACGGGACCTATCTGACGTGCAACAGAGCATTGCCGTCACTCTAGTTTAACGTGGCCCGATGTCAGCACGTGAACTTGCTTCGCCCCCTTCTTCTCGACGGTTGTGGTGCCAGGCATGTCGAAGTAAAAAGGCGTCTGATCGACATTCCCGATTTGCCCAAGCAGGTAGTTTGTGCCACAAGTTTAGGATGAAGCTCTGAAAACTGTGCTTTTCTTTGTACTCCTCCGGAAACTTCTGGCATATGCCCATTCGCCTTCCGAGGGAAAAGCCTTTCCTCTTCATAAAGTTAGTTAGCCAGCACATGCTCGCTTTAAACTGGCTCCGTATTAGCCTTCTTTCTAAGGCTAACTGCATAGCCTGCACTTGGAGCAGTTCTGTCGTCAGAGGCCGCTGTGCCGCTCACTGCTCCAATCACATAATCCCCGAGCAGCTGTTCAATTTGCGGAAACCGGCCCTGCTGTGGTCCACTGAAGCCTTCGCATGAATCTTTGCTGTCGACAATATTCTGCTTTTGTTTCTGCCAGTCTCGCACGCACGTTTCGGGAACTACGAATGGCCGCGATGCGGCCCGATTTCCGTCCGCTTCGGCACACGCGATGACTTTTCTTTTAAAAGCGGCATCGTGGTGCACTCGTCGAGTTTTTGGAGTTGGCTCTTCCATGCCAACGATGCTAATGCTCTACAAAATGACAAACTCCTCAGTACACGTACGAAGTGCTGCACATGGGAAACACATAGGCAGAAATGGCCGACGTGCCATGCCGACGCAGGTAGGTGGCGGCCATTTTGGAAATGCCGATGGCAATAGAATGACCGTAATCATTTTTTTTCGTACTGGATTCTAACGCGCATGCGATTTATGAACTCGCTTAACCGGAAAAAAGGTGCGCGTTAGATTCGAGTAATTACGGTAGGCGCCCGGCTAACTCGAGACCTGTATTTTCCAATAACTGTCATGCAGTAAATGGCTTCTTTCGGTTTATGGATGACCCTCTCTAATCGGTCGTCCAGCGCGCGGTTACAGCTGCGCGAGGGCAATATCGAGCAGAGAGCTGTAACAGTATTTTGTTGTTTTTTTTTCGTTTTTATACTGAAAGTGACTGCGTATGACTGTTTGTGACCAACCACTTTTGCAACTCAGATGTGACAGAACATTTCCTACCAACATTGCAGCACGACCCCAGGAATGCACCCCCCCTACTCTAGCACTTCCAAAAGGTGGTTGGTGTACGGCGCTGATGAAGAGTGTGAAATTCCAGTACCTGAAGGTTTTCCCTCCTGGGGGTCGTGGGGCAGGACAGGGTCGGTGAGGGAGCTTTGCCGGAAGGAGCCCGTGCGAGTGAAGCTCGACGTCTTCGGGTCAATGCTCATGAGGACGCTCTCCTTGTCTCGCTTCTGCTTGCGCTCCAGGCACACCGCAAAGGCACAGCCCACAGCGTGGCTCAACCGCTCCCCCTGCGTTGTGCAGTGCTGCTTTTCATCACCAGGCACGGCTGCACTGACAATGCTTCGCCCTACATAGGCATCGCACACGCAGTATTTCTTGACACATCAGGCATCACATGCCAAGCTTGTGTCACCATTATGGTTCTTGCTCTTCGTGTTTCTTTTTTTCCCCATTTATACATTTTAGTGGCTTTCTTAAAGTGTAACCACTTATCAAATTTCCCAACAAGCAACCCGCCCTTCCGTACAGAGGTGGACGCGTACTGACCGAGTCCTTGAGGGCCAGGAATCCGTGGCACATCCATCGTCGTGTGGTGCCATCACGGCAGATATACGAGAAGCCGCGGTCGTGATTGCGGTCGGGCGCGCAGAACGACACCTTCTCGATGGTCTGGTCTACCAGCAGGCCCCGGGTGCCCGTCTCGTCCACCACCCGGAGGCCGTCGCCCGTCACGTGCAGCGTACCCCGCACCATGCGCCGCCGGCTGTTGCGCAAAACTTTCAGGGCCTCTTCACACACCTGCAAATAAATGGAAACGAGGGAGGGGTCTTCGTCATGCGGCACATTTGATGTAGTTGCCGAGATAGACTAGAGTGTCTGAAGGCATATTTAACATTAATAGGATGCACACAGAAGAACACAACCACGGCATGGGTGGGTGGCACTAGTACTAACTGCATTTGTCTGTGTACAAATAGAGAGAACATATACTAAAATATAGCGCATGCACCTAAAACCACAGACATATCAGCAATGCACCAAATGCTCAAGAAGTCCGATCTCTGAAGCTCTCTATATAGAGAAGTTGGGTGAAGTGCGCAATAGATTGATTGATATTAGGGGTTTAACGTCCCAAAACCACTATATGATTATGAGAGACACCGTAGTGGAGGGCTCCGGAAATTTCGACCACCTGGGGTTCTTTAACGTGCACCCAAATCTGAGCACACGGGCCTACAACATTTCCGCCTCCATCGGAAATGCAGCCGCCGCAGCCGGGATTTGAACCCGCGACCTGCGGCTCAGCAGCCGAGTACCTTAGCCACTAGACCACCGCGGCGGGGATGAAGTGCGCAATAGCAAATTATTATTACAACTGAACTCTTCGGCGATTACATTCCTTGAGAATGGGTTGCACTGTTAGATATGTTTGTTCTTTAAGTGCACGCGATACTTTTCAGTACACAATAAAAGCTCGTTAGCTTGTACTTGGCGGTTAATTTTAACATCCACAACATAAAGTTTGAACTGATGCCCTGGTCCAGACACAGCCCTGTGTACGTTTATGGGGTGAGGGAGAGGGGACTTGCTATTCTGAACACGTCAGTATCCACAATGATAAATTCGAGCTGGGAGCCCCCTGGCTTTCATCACTCCTCGCAGAAGTTGGCCTAGAGTGATTAAGATGTGTTTCAAAAACAAACCAAACCATATTTACTAGAGATACAAAACAACAAAACAGCAGCGAAAAGCCCTCTTGCTGGATGACAGCTCTCCCACTCCTGTTCGACCACTGGAACATGCCAGCTCTGAAGAGAGCACTTTCAGCGTGCTTTCGAGGGTTCCTGTTCACCCAATGGAACAGTGCAATAAATACAGACTGGAAACAGGACTCTGTCTAGAAAACCCCTTTTAATTCCATTGGATGAGATAGAAGCACTTTCTGTTGAATAGCAACACTTGTACAGTTGTTCTGTACAGCCATCACTTTCACTAAAGGGGTCACACAAGCGGATGGCACATAGCCATGCACCAGATGTGGTTTGGCACAGTATCAACATGTGTAAATAATGGTCAGAGTGGTGCTGATCCTTGTACTGTCGACACCCCCGTTGTGAATGTGTTTGTTTTTCTTGTGCTTTAATTTTCACATCTATCTTATATTGACACGTCTGAGCAAATAATGGCTGCTTTTAATGACGACTGTTTCTATCACACTTTTAAGGGCAAATTGAGGGCAAACTTAAAGCTCAAATGTGGTAAGAAAGGGTGGGGTGCCTCTTAAGAAACGACTGGTACCACTGGCACCCTTTTCGCTTAACATCTTGTGGCACTGCACCACATGTGGGTTTCTAGGGTGTGCAGCATGTGTCCCTGTGTTCCCTTTCACGATAATGAAAGATGTACTTTTTTTGTTTGCACAAAAGCTTGCGAATGGTCGCCTCCTTCAAATGGCTGTGAAGCAACTGTTCCGGCTCAGCCTATTTCTGCTATTATTTTTTTTTTTTTCAGTAATGCGTCTGCAGTCACAAGCCTCTGAACCAGGAACAAAATGTCGACTTGTACAGGAATGTGCAGGAACAGGACGTCGACTTATTTTACGGGGCAGCGGCAATGCGATCTCAAGAGTTCAACATCAGCTCTTTTGAGTTTCTCTTTGGTCACCAGACGAAAATGGTTGCCTGCCAAAATGGTTGCGAATGAGAATGTAACTTGACTAAGAGGGAGCCTTAACTTGAGAAGGAGCCTTAAATCATCATCATTTTTGAATGCAACTCTCAAATCTAGCTTAATTCAACAACAGGGCGACAATAAGCATGACATTGAGAAATTGAAAGATGTAGTACCTGCATGCCACGAGACTCAAAGACTTCGACACAGCCGAGGTATTTGACCGGGAAGGTGCAAGTCCCAGCCCGGACAGCCGCCTCGTCCGCCTGCCACTGGTGCGGCTTGCTGCATTCGGGCACGTGCTCTCGACGTGCACCGCGCCGAAGGCTGTCTCGCAGGCTTCGTCGTAAACGGTCCATGCCTGCATCAAAAAGAAAAAGAACAGCAGCTTTTGAGTCCTGTGTGGTAACCACGTTACTGCTGCTGTTTCGAATGCTAAAATTAGTACAGCCTGAATAACACTTGTTTGCAGCAGTCGAGTGCGAGGCAGTGGACGCTGGCACTGTCCGGAGCCACTGACTCATGCTAGCTACAAGTTTGGATTCACAGTTGAATTAAGACCCAAGCTCCTAGCATGTTGTACGATTGTGCCTGGTACGATCGCAGCATCAATTTCTGCCTCTTTTAGCAAAGAAAGGTGGCTGAAGCGGTGCTCTAGACAAGCACGTGTGATTCAGACTGTACTTTCTGACCTCAAGATGCACAATAATAGTTTGTAACATGTTTGTAACAACGATGTTTGCTAGTGGCATGAAAATGCTGAGGAGTTTCATAAAAAGTCATATAGCTTTTGCTCAGGAGCGGATCCAGCCACTCATTTTAAGGAAGAAGGAGGGGGGTCGGATGAACGAATGAAGTAACACCAGAGAGAAGGGTGGCGTCCTGACTTTTTTGTTTCTAGTAGCACAAGAACTCCATTATAGCATAAGTAATGTTAATGTCTGATCACAGTGGTAGTCATAGGAGGTGGATGACAAGTACTGAAGAAGAAAGGGGGGGGAAGCGCTAACACAGGCATTGGGGAAAGAGGCGTTGACCCCCCCCCCCCCCCCGAGCTGCCCTCTGGATACGCCACTGCTTTTGCTACGGTTGGAAATGCAACATGATTATATCAACAGACTTCAGTAGCGAATGGTCTGGAAGGTGGCACTTTTTATTTAGCTTAACCAGCTTACTAAACTGGGTTACACAGAATGTGACACCCCTAAACACCCACACTTTCCTGTTTATTTTTTTTTATGGTCAAAAATGCGAGTAATGTAATAAAACCTTCCAGTCATGTCTCTCACTCAGGTCAATATAGTCAAATAAAATTTAAAAAAAAAGCATTCTGCGTGCAATATTTTCGAGCGATAATGATCCAGGAGGGTAGGGAGCAACAGATCAACATACTCGTCAACTTCGAGACTATGAGTTCAAAACGCGGGCAGCAGTTCTCGTCACTGCACTGCTTGGAATGTCACCTATCAGCACTGTCCATTACGCTGGTTTATCGGCGGCGCCATCAACCGGGCTAACAGGCTGCGGAAGCAGCAGCGCTAGCCACCCTTGGAGCGCGCCTTGCTCCCTACGCGGCACGAAAAAACCTTTGAGGAAAAACAAATACGGCGCTTAAAGGAAGGGTACCGACTCAAGTAATCAGCCAACTAGCTGTCGGCAAGAACTTCTCATTCTTCGATGTGCGACACTTGACCGCAAACGACGCCTGTCCTTCGATGCCGCGAGTGTCGACCCAGTCCCGCTTCCAAAGACAGCGCCTGCCACTTTACCCGCGCCTTATCCTTGGTTAATGAAAGTCAAACGGACAAGACGGGAAGGGAGCGCCAGAAACGCCGTCGGCAGGCTTCGGTAGTGTAGCAGGTTGCTGTCAAGGGCATCAAGAGGCCGAGTCACGCCCTCAAATCGCCGAGTGAGGACACGTGCGGCCTCACCAAACTGCATTCGCGAGCAGGCAGGCGAACGTGCTGACAACAAAAGCGATACCTGTTGGCCTGGCGATCAACAAACAACTTGGAGTCAGGGTTGAGGCCCGGTGGAATTATCAGAACAGTATCGAAGCTTGCTACAGAAACGGCGGGACGGTAGTAGCGACGAGGCGCCACAGGTCGCCGGAGGACGATATCGAACGAGAAAAACGACGAAATTGAGATTAAATTAGATATGTGGGGTTTAACGTCCCAAAACCACCATATGATTATGAGAGACGCCGTAGTGGAGGACTCCGGAAATTTTGACCACCTGGGGTTCTTTAACGTGCGCCCAAATCTGAGCACACGGGCCTACAACGTTTCCGCCTCCATCGGAAACGCAGCCGCCGCAGCCGGGATTTGATCCCGCGACCTGCGGGTCAGCAGCCGAGTACCTTAGCCACTAGACCACCGCGGCGGGGCGACGAAATTGAGATCGCCGATGCCGATGCAAAAAAGGGATCGCGCGGGCCGATGGTGTTTTCCACGCGAGCTCGGCGTAAGGCCTCGCGACAAATTAAGTGAACGTGAGACGCGTTGACAGCGCGAGGAATCAATCTTCCCGGTGCAATCTTTCTGTTGGCCTCGTCGTCTGTCGAAACACAGACCGAAGAACGTCGCCGCGATTTTGAAACAAAATGCGCGGAGTAGGCGACGTTGAACACACCAGGAGCGTAGCGAGAAATTTTTTTTCGGGAGGTGGGGGTTTCAACCATACTTTGTATGTTTGTACGCGCGTTTGTATCGTTTGTATGTGTGCGTGTATTGTCGCGGAGGTTTGAATCTCCAGGACCACACGCTAATTTAAATGTACACTAAAGTCAAATAACAATTTACGTTAGAGTGAAAGCTCAACGTGCGACAACATCTACAACGACAACATTATCAACAACAGTACCCTACTTACCGAGAAATTAAAGTAACTGCGCAAGAACACAAGCGCCGCAGTAGGACATTTTCAAAACGATCCCGATGACATCAGACGGACCGCCTACAATTAATCACTAGTAATCGATCTATCTGCACTAAATAAACAACCTTCCGTGCATCAAGATACGCAATAAAATGCTGCTTCTTCATTTCTGTTTCATTCATGGAAAAAAGAACCGCCGTGACGTTACTATGGGGAATGGCGCGAGCAGTTCGAAAATTCAATTTTCGCGTAGTTACACGGGACAGGCGGTGCTATCTAGCGGGGCGCTGTTGAAACAAAAACGTCTGCAATCTCGAAGCCACTGGCGGGAAATTGACCAATGGCCGTTGATGCTGCTGTGGCTCCCGCTGCTTTCGGTCTGCTGCTACTAGCGCAGTAAAGCCGGGCAACGCTGTGCACGGCGCAACAGTGACGAGAGCCGGTCCGGTCGGTCCTCTTCTAGAAGCGGGTAATTTGAAGAGCGCTAACCCAATGTGGACCACTGAAACGTGACTTTATTTCAAAATAGGCCCTTCCTTGGCACATAAGTAACACTACGAAGGTTCTAGATCGCCATTTCAACAACCAACGTCGACTTAATAGACAAAAAAAAACGCAAACATGGCAGTCGCTAACAAGCATGACACATCGCATTCTTATTCCATAATATTATCACATCACTTGTACAATAACTGCATATGTCATGGCCACCCCCGTGAGCGTTAGTGAAATCTAAAGCCACCGCTGCTAACAGGCGCGACCTAATTTTACGCTCGGTTCATGCAATTAACAGTAGCATCCGTATTACCAATTTCGCGACTTATATGAGTCAAATAACTACGGCCAGTAACATTGGGCGCGCCAGTCGCTTCCTCCTATCGGCGGTATAGCGTCGCAAGTCAGAGAACGACAAAAAAAGAAAAACATCCTGAATCAGCCTCAGAAATTCATCGAAAGCCATTCGGTTCGATGACACCAAAAATACACAATCTCGGAAGCAGCTGTACAGAGAGAACGATTTAGTAAGTGAAAATCGAAATCAAGACGCAGTGTAAAGGGAAAGTGCGTCTTTTGAACTGCTTCTTCCTTGCTATAGGCGTTGTCGTTGTGTATGCCCACAAAAAATGTTGGCGTGACCACTTACAACACCGCATCATGCGATAAGCCGAGGTCGTCGTCAATGACGAACGTCAACTTGAAAACCTATAGGTATATATAGATAGTCAGTGCCAGGGGGCTTTATACCACCAACACGGTCGTGATGGTGGTATATATTTTAAAATATTTTAACAAAGCGTTTACAGATAGCGTTCACCTTTTACATTTGGTTAGTCCTACAACACATCCTAATTGTTCACATAAAGCATTCACACTCTGAAAGCGTTGCTGTAGAGCTTAGTTTATGAGCCTGGCTTCCGAGTGTGGGCCCAGCACCGGCAATGAAATTTATCTTATTGTATACATTTATTTCTTTTGTTCAGCAATTCGTCGTAAGGATGGTTGGTTTACAGCGTTTAATTGTCTCAGATCGGCTCGGGCTTTCGGAGACATCGTAAAGGAGGTAAACGGGTAAATTCGGCCGGCCGGAGTTCTTTAACGTGCGTGACAACGCATAGCACACGCGTGTCTCTAGCAATGCGATCAATCGAAAACGTGACCACCGAGGCCACACTTTGATACAGCATTTCCGTCGAGTCGGCTTAGAAATTCAAATGCATTAAAAATTAAAGAAAAAAAACGGCCTTCACCTATTTGTAGCGCAAGATACAAGATAAATGAATATGCAAAGAATAGGAGGCTCTTTGACCAGAATATACCAGACAAGTGCGATGCGGCGCACCAATTTTTTCTTTCTTTGTTTTTTAAACTCTTTCTCCTCTTACCACTAGGTATTTAATTCCGATTTTCCCCTCCCCCATGCACTACTGCTGAGGTGTCCTCCCCGTGAGAGACAGTTGCGGGGTGCACTTATATCTTCATGCACTTATATCTTTATTTCAACATCACCCCCCTGGACTAGTACGAACTTTTTCGTCCGCTCGGAAATCATCCGTCAGAGACTATAGACAAGCGGGCAGACAGCGGCGTTCGTAACTTTCCCCGCACTTTCCACTGGCTTCATTGTCTCTCGGCCACATTTGTTTCAATTATTGTTACGCACCAAGTCCAGCGACTGCACGAACCGTATACACGCGGCCACGACCGCAAGGTCACATTTTGTTGCCGAGAGGCACTCTCGCCGTCAGTGCAGGAAGTGCTCAAAGCGGATGTTTCGTTTCATTTGTTTTGCGTTTATTCATAGCCTCCTATATAAAGTTATAGAGGAGGCTATGGTTTATTTTAAAAGAGCGAGAGGGAGAGGGGGGAGGAAGAAGAGCTGTCTGAAGCGCATCCGCGCGCAACGCGCAGTCAGCCGTAGCACATCGCGTCGTCGTGAAACACTCTTCAAACCACTGCCCGGTAAAAACGAAAAAGTCGACTCGACAAAAAAAAAACTACCGGTGTGCCTAAATTATAAAGGCCGCAAACGCGAGTAGAGTCAGAACCACCTTAAATTATTATGGCCAGTTCTACGTGGCGGTGGTGGTGGTGCACAAGATTTCCAGTGCGATTTTTAAATTTTTTTGGCTCGAAAAATCACTTGGCGGCGGCTTCTGACGAACTCATTCCCTTCCCCGTACGTATACAGACACATATACCCGGCCTTATTGACATCTGTACGTGCACCCTTTGCAAGGCACAGGCCGCAACCTTGGACCACATCATCTGGGGATGCAGCAAGGAGCCTCCCCCACCAAACCTCCTATAGGACAGTCACCTTCATGTGAGGCCTGGGAGAGAATCCTCACGACTACAAGCCTGGACACCCAGCTGCGGGTCACCAAACGCGCTGACAAGGTGGCGACCAGACATGGCCTGACAGCCCTCGCCACTTAGGAAACCGTCAGCTGCCTTAATAAAGTTCTTAACTACTACTACTACTACTACTACTACTACTACTACTACTACTACTCTGGCATCAACGTGCTCATTTGGCGACGCACAGTAGCACGGAGTGTTTATGGTGCGCCAACTGAACTGCTGAAACGGCCCTCCTTGAGGAAGACAATCTTATAGCACGGCGGAAAAGATGCTGTCAAGCCTAAATCGAGGAGGGCCGGAGGCACGGGCATGCGGTGGCCTACCCCGTGGCTACGCCACAGCCAGAATTGTGATGTCATAGTGACGTCACGATTACGCCGCAAGATCAGTTTATCACTTGAAACATTGAATCACATTGCGGTGACGCCACCGACGCCTATACGGTCAATTTTCGCAATTGATGGGTAAGCTAAAAATGGATCGTTTTCTTTTCTAAAAAATAAAAAAATAAAACGAAAAGCCTTTTTGTATTTCTCGGCGCCACGATTTCTCCGATTTTGCGATGGGGTCTTTGCACACTTAGCGCAGAGGACGAAACGCTCGTCGGACGATCTCGGCTGGTTGCAACGCCAAGCGCGTCTGCTACAAAGCCCCTCTTAACATGCGTGAATGAGGCTATACACGGATGATATAGAGCGGAAAATGTATACGTTTACACGCGTCGAGCTCGCAAACGTCCCTGCAGCCCCCACTAAACCGCGTCCGCTTATTAAGCGAACGAACCCCGTCGTCGACGTTGGACTCGCTCTCTGGATTTCGTGCCGAATCGCTCGTGTGCCCCCGCGATCTCCGACGACAGCGCAGCTCTGCGGCCGACTGGGCTCCCCCTACGCCATCTCCCGACGCCGACAAGAGCTCTCGCCGAGTGGTGCCCCGTCCTCGGACTCCTGCGACCGTGTCCATCATTCCCATCTTCTGCTTACTTCCGTATGCGGCTGTCCCTGCGATCATATCCTTTTAATGCCTAATAGTACGTTATGTTGGGCTAGTTGGTACATATTAGGCTGAAATACGTGGCGCAAGGTTGACGAAGAGAGAGAAAAAAAAAAGACGAGACAGAAAGAGCGCCATTTCACTCTTTCTGGCACTCTTTCTGTCCCGTCTTTTTTTTTTTTTTCTCTTGGTCAACCTTGCGCCACGTATTTCAGCCTTTTAATGCCTCCTTACCCCCATGCTACGTGAGCTACTGTTGAAGTGGCCTGCCCATGAGAGACAGTTACGGGGCTCACTTTTCATTTAAGAATCACTCGCCCCGCCCCGTCACCGTTGCGGCAGTGGAGCTCAGCAAAGCGCGTCTAACGTAAAGAACGACGCTCCCTCCCGCAAAGCTTACGACGACGTGCACAACGGGCCAAACGGGCGCCAGACACTGCACAGTAAACGTGACAGATAATGATAAGGGGCGCCGACAGCTATAGAGACAGTTGCTTCACAACATATGTTCTAAAAATTTAACTGTGGTGAGTTAAGGTGTATCGGTGCTTATAAGGTGCTGACTGAGCTAAGCGCACATGGACAACAGGGCGTCTTTGTTTTTCAGATGGATTGATATGTCGGGTTTAACGTCCCAAATCCACCATATGATTATGAGAGACGCCGTAGTCAAAGGCTCCGGAAATTTCGACCACCATGGGGTTCTTTAACGTGCACCCAAATCTGAGCACACGGGCCTACAACATTTCCGCCTCCATGGAAATGCAGCCGCCGCAGCCTGGATTCGATCCCGCGACCTGCGAGTCAGCAGCCGGGTGGTACCTTATCACTAGACCACCACGGCGGGGCGTCTTTGTTCTGCAAAGTACACTTCGTTCCATTAAATGGACACGAAATTGGGACACAATGACTTGGCTTAGATTGACAAACTGCGCTCTGAGAACACCAATTCGTGGGCTTCACTATCATAGGTTCATATTTAGCCGAGCTACACTTTTAAATTTCGCGCGCCACGTAACATCAGAAGTTTCAAAAAAGTATTTTGGGTATTTTCGCGACGTGGTATCGATGAGATTTGCTGCAACTTCGTTTGCTAGGTCTATGGCATGAATCAATGACAACGTACTTCATTTTTGCGGATTTGAAGCTACGTAGGAGACCTAGTAGGCCGCGTTCAAAATCTATGACGTCACAAAATCTGTGACGTGCAGGAGTCTCGAGGTGGCGTCGCCACTTGTACACTTTCTTTTTGCGCGTTTTCTCGCTTCAGAGTGGTGAGAGTGAGGGTGGTGTTCTAAGGATTGGGAAATTGTGCTTTACCAATACGCGAAAAAAAAAAAAACGTTTTGCTCTTTATAGTCCCTTTAAACGACGTCCTTATAAGCCGACTAGCCCAGTCGTCGATTCTGTTGCGCTATCGTTTGTCGCGAAAAAATACGCATGTACCGTATACTGCGCGAGCCGCCCAATGTGAACACGATTGCCGAGAGATGAAAACAAAACGTTCAATAAAGTATCCGTTTTTTTACATAGAACTCTTATTGCACACAGCGTGCGTGTTCGAAATGTTCTTTGCCAGCAAAAGCTCCGTTCTTTCCTCGGTATTGTTCCAGTCGCACTCCCGAGCTTGATTTTCCACGAGGAAAAGAAAAAGGCTCGCGAGGGTCACCTCGCTTTTCTATTTGCGAGAAGGTGGCATCGCTGAACACCGCGGTGACGTTTACGCTTTCCGTGTACTCGCGCGGTGGCTCTGAACAGTCAAGGTCGACAACCACGAAGCAGCCAGGATTTGTTTTCTTTTTAGGGGCGAAGCTCCTAGAGCCGTGGGTCTATACGTGATTGTCTTTCTGTCGTGGTACGTGACCGCCTGGTTCTATGACTCAATCAGCAGGTGGCGCTAGTGTGGACAGACAGACAGACAGACAGACAGACAGACAGACATACAGATAGAGATAGATAGATAGATAGATAGATAGATAGATAGATAGATAGATAGACAGATAGACAGACAGACAGACAGACAGACAGACAGACAGACAGATAGACAGACAGATAGACAGACAGACAGACAGACAGACAGACAGACAGACAGACAGACAGACAGACAGACAGACAGACAGACAGACAGACAGACAGATAGATAGATAGATAGATAGATAGATAGATAGATAGATAGATAGATAGATAGATAGATAGATAGATAGATAGATAGACAGACAGACAGACAGACAGACAGACACAGACAGACAGACAGACAGACAGACAGATAGATAGATCGATAGATAGATAGATAGATAGATACAGACAGAGGATTCACGGCTTACCGATAAAACCCTCCGAAGCTTCGCTTCACCTATCATCATTCACTCCGTGAAATTGCTGTAACCTTTTCTTTTTTTAGACGATAGCCTCTTTTGGGGTACTTGTGTTTAGAAAAAGTAGTAAACGATTTAGAGCACTCGGTACTCTGCTATGGGAGAGCTGAAAGCCGTCGCTTTAACGCAGAAATTTCGGTCTGTGTGTCTGTCTCACGAAACGACTCATTCACTCAAAGTTCAAGCACTTGGTGAACGCTCAGCCATCCCGAACTGGTGGCCGCGTTAATACTTGTAAACACTGTCGATCAAAAAGCAAATATTACGCATATCTGAGGCCCAACACCAATACGCAAGTACCATAGTGGTGCGTCCCTTTAGTGGAAGATACATAGATACGCAATTCTAAAGAAGTACCGTTTCTTACGCTGCCCTGAAAATGCGACGCTACGCGCGAAAGAAGGCCGGCAGAAGACTTTCAAGGCCTGACCCCACGTATCCGTTACAGCGCGTCGACGCGTGTCTTTTTGACGCGGCGTCGAGCCACCTCGACGGCATTTGCTGCGAAGCAGGCAGCAGATACGCGGTCAATTTGTTTTGCTAAGGGAGAAGGCACGTGTGCTCTTTGACGCGCCAATGTTGAATTCAGCACTGTTGGCCTCCTCAAGCGCTTACGGCCCCGCCGCGGTGGTCTAGTGGCTAGCGTACTCGGCTGCTGACCCACAGGTCGCGGGATCGAATCCCGGCTGCAGTTCCGATGGAGGCGGAAATGTTGTAGGCCCGTGTGCTCAGATTTGAATGCACGTTAGGGAACCCCAGGTGGTCGAAATTTCCGGAGCCCTCCACTACTGCGTCTTTCATAATCATATGGTGGTTTCGAGACGTTAAACCCCACATATCTACCAATCAATATCAAGTGCTTACGTAGCAGCACAATATATTTCGACGAAGACTGCCACCAACAACTTTTTTCTTGGAAGGGCCACATCTGGCTAAATATATGTGCTAAAATGTTAATCGACAGGAGCATTTTTTTTTTGAGACGAAAATCTTTCGGCGACGTGCGAGGCTTTTTGCCAAACCTCAAATCATAGCAAGGGTCTTCTGAGGCTACTGAAACAAATGCAAAAAAAAATGAAAAAAAGTACCATCAAGGAAAGATTCAAGACAGAACATAAAAGGATGTCACAATATAAACGAACCTTATTTCCAAGAAAGCAGCGTCATATATAGCAGTAGCAACTATGCACGTGTCCATCGCCTCACAGGCTCGTCAAAATATACGCGATAAGGAGAATAACAAAAACTTATCGATCTAAAAAAAAAAAAACATTGGAAGAAACTATGTTCGCCAACATGCGGAAACACTGATGTGGCACTCACGAATTATCTTTTTCTTTTAATGTAGTATACGCTTGATGTACAACTAGAACATGCCAACATAGCCCAAGAATCAGTTCTACGAAGAACTTCCCTATCAAAAAACCCACGTGACCTTCAAGCGATGACGCCACATCATGAAGTCAAAGTTAGTAAAGTGAACCTTTGGACTAGCTGGTTGAACATTACCAAAAGTAAACAACGCGATATTCTACACGGTGTCCCCGCCACGGTTCGCCAAAATTTGTGGAGTCACCGCGACGTCATGGTGACGTCATCACACGGCATCGTCGCTCGGTCAAAGGTGGGTGCGCGGATCCCGGAGCCAGTGCAAGTCCACGTAGAATGCATGCTTCCGATCTCGAAAGCAGTTTAAAACCCCGTAGTGTGCAGCAACTTCTTCGGCGAGTGGGAGGATCAAGACTGTCTTCTAAGAAGCAAAAGCACACGAATTTCACCTTCCAGTCAGATCTGAGTGTCTTTTGAAGCAGCGATCTAACAGCAAGTTAACGCCTGTCGTGTCTTATGCCCCCTTCCTTGCCACAAAAGCGAGACTTTTATGCTTGACCTATGCGCAACGAGTCAAAAGAGGCGCGCATATTAATCGACAGTACAAGGTTCTTTCCAGAAGTCAACTAAACAATCAAAGCGACTCTTGCAGCGACCTCTGGCCCGCACCGATTCCCATCACAGAGCAACTGCTCGCCACATTACGCCATCCTTCATGTAAGCGTGGGAAAAGACCGACCTTCCCGTCACTGAAAACGCACGAAGCCACGTTACCGTCGCAAATCACAGAGCGATAGACGTGTGCGCATTAGCATTTGTTGTCGGGGACGGGGCACAGCTCACACGATTCGGCCTTCGTTTCGACCACGGTGCAAAAGTTAAGTTTTGAAACAAGAAGGTGAGCTGCCGGCCGCAGCCCAAGGTGCGTCTGTTGGACGCACCATATACGGTTAAAACCACGGGCCTCCGCAATCAGCTTCCACGGTTTTTTTTTTTTTTTTCCGACAAGGAGTCTCGTTTGACACGTCACATACGGTTGAACCACACGTATAGCATTCGGGATCGGATACCACACCGACTTCGACACATGGTGAGCACACTTGCTGCAGACACATCCTATACGGTTGGACCGTGGCTTCCGAGATCGACTTTGTGAGAGCGCCTTCGCTGCGCTGCCGGGGATATAACCGCCCTGCGTCGTCCTTCGGTTTTTCCTTGGTCCGCGTATGGAAGACAGTGCTGCTTGCGGTCATTGCGGCAGCGATGAAACTATAGAGCACGTTCTCTGTCACTGCCCTCGTTACAGCGTGCAATGACGGCAACTAGCTGCTGCGTTAGCTCGCCTTGACGACAGACCTTTGTCTGAACAATCAGTGCTGGAAAGGCGACATGATTTGTGTGCTCACAGAAAATCAGTAAAGGCCTTACTGAACTTTTTGCGTGGAAGCGGCCTATTGTATAGACTGTAGTACCCTAGCTCCCCCCCCCCCTTTTTTTTTGCGGGCGTCTATTTACCTCTTCACTTTCTTTCCCATCTTTATTCTCCATTCCCCTAGTGCAGGGTAGCAAACCGGATGCCCCATTTTCTGGTTAACCTCCCTGCCTTTCCCTCATTTTATTCTCTCTCCTTGGTCCGCGTCAGACCTGGCATAGCGCGTTCCAAGACGCAGACGACAGTCACGGGTCACGTTCGGACACACGTCACACGGTGGGCAAAGCGGTCAAGGGCATCACGATGCTATACTGTATACCTACAACTGTCCTTGTGAACTGCAAACCGCTGCATGCTCTACGTCGTCTCGGACTCTCTACGGAGCGCCGCTGAAGTGTCACGCTCGATGTCACACTTTCTTTCACGCGCCGCCGCAGACACACACGCTACGTTCAGAGCTTGTTGCATCCGTCCCGTACAAGGCGCCGGGACGGAGAAAAGGTCGTGCGAGTATAACTTTCGTATAGGCACTAGCGCCACGCAACAAACGAAAAAAAGCACGCGCATCCACCACGGACGTGGTGGCCCGTCGTCCCGTCCACGAAATGTGAAAAGGGTCGCCGCGGCGCCTTTCGGAAACCCGCCTTTCGCGCGCACGAGCGCGCGCATACACAACACACACACACGCACGCGTTCTACCGTGTACACAATGTACATTAGCCGGCGAGCGAGCTATCGATCCGGTCACGAAGATCGGCAAGGCCTCCTCGCGAAACGTGCAGCCACTTTTTTGGTTTTTTTTTGTTTTAAATAAAAAAAAAAAGCATGCGCGTGATTGCAGAGGCGGCGCTCCCTGCCTCTACGGCAACAACGCAACGGCGCAGCACGCTAGATCGGAAGCAGCGGAGAGGGAAACAACGAGATAGATAGATAGATAGATAGATAGATAGATAGATAGATAGATAGATAGATAGATAGATAGATAGATAGATAGATAGATAGATAGATACAGACAGACAGACAGACAGATAGACAGACAGACAGACAGACAGATAGATAGATAGATAGATAGATAGATAGATAGATAGATAGATAGATAGATAGATAGATAGATATGTGGGGTTTAACGTCCCAAAACCACCATATGACGTCCCAAAACCACCAAAACCACCAACATTTCCGCCTCCATCGAAAATGCAGCCGCCGCTGCCGGGATTCGAACCCGCGACCTGCGAGTCAGCAGCCGAGTACCATAGCCACAAGACCACTGCGGCGGGGCGAGAGGGGAACAACGAATGAGCCGTGTAGGATGAGAGCCGAGAGCTGAAAGATGGAGCACTTGACGGTGGTGGTGAAAAACTTTTATTTGTTCGAAGGCCAAAAAAAGTAAAATAATATCATACCCAGCGGCGTGTGCGAACAGGCACCGCGGTTGCATCTGCCGGAATGCCAAACGGTGCCAACGCGTCGTAACTGGGCTATAGGATTGTATTAATGCAGAATATTGTATCTATAGCTAACAGGGAAGACGAGGCCCTAAATTTACACTTCATTCATAAGTTTGTATTAGCCCACGAGCGCTTCACACGTATACCTATTAAACCACCATTACTTATAAAGTCAGCGATACATAGCTCCAACCAAAGGATTGCACACTGCAGCCCCTCAGCTCTTCCAATATATGCATCTCGTGACTTCACGTGTTCACCAAGATGGGTGTCTCTACACGCTTCCGCTGCTGCGGTCAGTCAAACGAATACACACTCCAAAAGCGAAGAGTGCCAGCTGATGAAATACCGAGACGCCAAGTCAATTACAAACCTAAACACCCAGCCGCTTCACCGAGTCCAGTTTCGGAGAAACAAACAAACAAACAAACAAATATAAATAAATAAATAAATAATTAAATAAATAAAAGAAGAGGTTGTTCCCCGAACACGTGCCGTGCCAGCACGGTAACCACAGGAAGCGTTTTTTTTTTTCTTAAAGCTGGAGTGACCAGACGCGGTGAAGCGGGACACGCCCCACTTTCGGGGGGGGGGGGGGGAGGTGTCCGGCACTGACCACTCGGTACCGTTTTCATGCACCGCAGGCCGTCGGCGAGAAGTTAAATGGAACGCAACTCATCGGCAGCTGCATTTGTCCACAGGATAGTAGTGGCATACGTCGAAAACCACTCTGGAACACGCCAGGTCACTTGGTAACTTTTTTATGCGATAGAAATGTTTTAATAATAATAATAATAATAATAATAATAATAATAATAATAATAATAATAATAATAATAATAATAATAATAATATGGAGTTCTACGTCACAAAACCACGACATAATTACGGGGGACGCCTCCGGATCTTCCCGCCCATCTGGCGTTATTTTACCGAGCACTCATGAAATCGCACAGTACACGGTACCTATGGCATTTGGCCTCCGTCTAAAAAATGCGACCGCCGGAATCGAACCCGCGACTTCCGAGTCAACAGCCAAGCACCATCATGAGAGCTCAACTCTGGCGGGATTGCAGAAGTTTCTAAGCAGTTGTTGATGAACGTATAATCGTTTGACATCGACTATTTGCAGTTTGTATTGTATACATTTTCTGTATATGACTTCTTCCACGTTGTGGACATTAGTGTTGCATTTTACCTGTGCTTGCGCGTTACGCACATTTCCTGACAGGAGGTTCCCCCTTCAGCCAAGTGCTGTGGAAAGTCGTGTACGGTTATTCATTCATTTCATTCACTGTTTATTCAGACAAAAACAATGATTGCCTAGGTTGAAGGGACTAAAGGCAGATTACCTCTGCCTGACTAAGGTCCCTCCACCCATACATTTGCTCAGGTGAAGTAGAGCAAAGTAATACAAATTGCATTCTGCTTTTGAATGAGGGGACACAAAATTCAAATTCAACAAGTATAACAGATGTCGACACATACGTATATGTACATATACGACACATATGTAAGCATGCACGTTTTACGTGAAAATTAAAGAAACTGACAGCTACCCAGAACATGAAATGAGACGACTGCACGGATGAAATGATTGTCCCTTCTAGCGACTGAAACCAACCCCGTTTATCTCATGAGAAGTGCATTTTTATTTCTTTATACAAAGCCGCAAAAAATGACCTGTGGCGCCTCTGGTGGCAAATACATAAACTATCATGAATGCCCTGTCACGTGGCCATGCATTAATGTACACGGTCGACAATTTATTGATTAGTACTGAAATATTGTTTGATTCGTTGTAGCAAAATATAATATTTTATAAAAGGATACGCATAAGCTTGCGTTAGTAGTACGCATCAAAAGTGGCGCTGCCTTTGCGTGACATATATGCGCAGTTCCGTTTTCGATTACTTGGCTTGGCGACGCGGTGCAATTGCAGGGAAGCTCTATAGAGAGCCACACCGTCTCGTTGTAACGGCTTGATATTTTTAAATATAGTTGCAAAGCGCAGAATAAAGATAGTTAAGCATAGTTAAAGCAAACCTTGCGAAATAAGAACAACGACAGCATGCATAAGCCACCAGAAAGGCTATCGGAATCGCTATCAATACTCAGAGCTGCCGGATAAAAAGGCACTACCGTGTTCAGAGCCTTTCAGATCGAAAAATATTGCTTATAAAATGACTGCGAGCTCTTGGGATTAACTACTGCAGCTACGATCACTACGAAGGTGTGCACTTTTTGTCGCGCAGGAAAAAACTGGATCGAAAAAGTCAGTTGTCGGTCCCTTTAATACACTCATATCTCCTTATAACGAAGTTGCATTATGCACGAAAATAAGTTTGTTGTATCAAAAAATTTGTTATAAAGGTATATTTCCAAAACTACAGATTTTGAAAGACTATTCTTTATTGACTTCGTCATAACCGATATTTCGTTATAGCAGGACTCGTTATATCGAGGTTAGAAGGTAAACTAAGGGCCAAACCTCATAAGCGCGAAAATGCACGCGACAGCGACGAGCGACGCGACGTAGATCGTCTTCGCGCGATCAGTCGCTAGCGCAGGCAAACCTCATTCACGCGACGGCTTCGGCGAGCGAATTCCACTGTTGCTGGCATGAGGCCGTCAACTCACACCAAGAAAACCGCATAGCGAGCGGTATGCAATTTAAAAATAAGATATATTGTTGTGTTATGAAACGGAAAGTGTTTATTATTGCCTTGCAGCACTTTTTTATATGCGCATGCGTAATAAACATTGCGTTATTTCTTGTTGCGCATACGTGACTCGGGCAGGGTCACGTGCACCTATATGTAGTGTTCGTCTTTTCCGGTATTTCGCTATTGGCTGCTTGAGCCCAGCACTTCCGGGCGATGAGCGACGGTTTCCAAATCTGGAGAACCGAGCGATCGCGCGAAAACGAGCACGCGACACGTCGCGCGAACGCCCTGTTTCGTCGCTCATAGCGTCGCTCGTCGCGTGCATTTTCACGCTTATGAGGTTTGCTCTTAAAGCTGAAATCGCGATGCACGGATCAATATCAAATCGCGAGCGCTCGCGTTACAAGCAGGTCAGTCTGGAAAACGCAACGAAAGCATGCGCGACAGCAGTTCGATCGGGTCCTGGCAAGTTACATACGGAGTCTTTCATTATGCACACACTGCGTGCGTTCCAAGGACATTGCGTGCACTGCGTTGCGACAGCGAATGCGTTGGCGACAGGAAGCGGGTATACGTAGGTATACCACGCGGGCATGCGTTGAATTCGTCTGGCTCGGTTCGTATGCCTAAGCGGGTAAAAGAAGAAAAAAAACTAACATTAATAATCATAACTCTTTTAACTAGTGTATACGACCGGCTGGCTCGGTTCGTTTGCCTAACTGGGCAAAAGAAGAAAAAAAACTAACATTCATAATCATAAAGACAGACCTCTTTTAACTAGTATACGACCGGCTGGCTCGGTTCGTTTGCCTAACTGGGTAAAAGAAAGAGAAAAAAAAAACTAACATTAATAATCACAAAGACAGACCTCTTTTAACTATGAGTATACGACACGAGAACCACCGTTGGAATGGGGCAGTCCTATGCAGAGACCGGTCTCTCGGAGCGTTGCTGCATACTCGGGGAATGCGATCGTACAAGGTGGGCCTCTGAAAGGATTGCCAGCTGTGGATGAAATGACTTGGGGGGGGGGGGGGGGAACACGCCACGAACCGGGCCGAAGCAGTGCGTAAATATAAGCGTCCAACTTGGGCCTACGGCAGACGGTGTTCAGGCTTCGTACATTCGTGCAATACATGTGCCACGAAACAGAGAATACAGCGAAAAGAAATTGACGAGGCACACACGCCTCATTCGTTCATTTTAGAACATTGTTCGGAGCAATACTCTGTGCTGAAAGAAGAAGAAGAAGAACAACAACAACAACAACAACAACAACAACAACAACAACAATAATAATAATAATAATAATAATAATAATAATAATAATAATAATAATAATAATAATGATAAATGGGTGCGGGTGGCAAGCTTTCCGCGCATTAAACGTCTTTTTTTTCGGGGTGGGGCAGATTATCCCTTCGCAGATATGACGCCACGCTTACACGTGCTTTAGACACATTCCACTCATTTAACCTAACCCCAAATTCAAGAAGCAAAAAAGGTGAAAAGAGTGCTAAGCCTGACCACATTTCGTGATGATCCCGAGGAGATAGAGGGACGAAAGGCTCATTGCTCGCCATGTACGACGACTTGCGTGAAAGAGTAAAGCCATCTGGGGGAGAGAGAGAGAGAGAGATGCTGGGGGAGAAAATACTCGGGGAGAAATGCCAAAATAGTCACTTGTATAGCGCCAATTCTCCCTTGTTGTGCGACTGGCGGTTGCAGAGAAATCCGATTGACATGCGGGGTTTAACGTCCCAAAACCACGTAAAGATTATGAAAGACGCATAAAAATCGAATAACGTCACACGTCACGTGACTGATTCGTCCGCGATCACGTCCGTCGTGTGAACACAGTTCAAAAAAAAAAAAAACTTTAAGCGGGCAAATTTTCTCCCGACATACATTTAGCAGAATTTTTCCAGATTGCATTCGTCGACGAGAGTTGTAAGCGAATCTCGGTACTAATTGTTGGACACGTTCACGTATATCAATTTGGTGCTGCTAGTAAGAAATCCCTAAAGGTCAAAAACGCACGCAAAATATAAATAATAAAGCACAAAGCAAGCGACGAGCGAAGCGAACTGAACGAGAGACCATCGCGAAGAAGCGCTGACCCAAGCGGAAACGCGGAGTTCCCCTGTGTATAGCATTCTTTCTTGCTTGCCTTTGCTCGCTCTGTGAGATAATAGTTCCGAAACCGGACCACACGCGAGGATGCTATAAATACGCGGACGTCTTTTCAATTTTTCTTTTCTTCTCGTTTCACTCCCTTCTACGCCATTCAAAGCAGCGAGGAGAAAGTCTCAATTTCCGCGGCCTATACCGTTTCTATACTATAGTCACGTATTCACTTTCGCAACGACCCGATCCGCGCACCAGGAATAGAACGGCGACAGGGTAGGAGAGGAAACGGGAGAAACGGCACAATTAACAATAAGCTAAAGATAGAGAGAAAGAGATTAGACGAAATTAAACAAAAGGTAATGAAAGCAAGAAATAATGAAAGAAGTCACATGGTCGCTTATCATGGAATTGAAAAGGGGCACCCACCACGAAAAAGAAATACAGTGAAAGACGTATCAGCTTCCCTGGCGGGAGCCTTGTTCACAATGAAAGCGAGGGCGAGTGAATCGATGTGTTATGTGCGATTTAAAACGTATATAACGCAAGTAGCAGGTGCGAAAGCGAGGAAGGGTTCCGACATTTCGGTTCAATGCATTATCCGTCGTTTCAGTCAGAATCTCTCTCCCAAGACACCACTGAGAATTCATTTTGTTCAGCGACTAAAACTTTAAAAATCAATGGTTTAACAAAACTGTGTGAAATTAAAGATTCTGGGTAGATGTTTACATATACGATTTCGAGGTAGTTGGCGGAAGCGTATATATAGCTAAGAGGGGGGCATGTGTGTCAGCGACACACGGGTGAAGCTTTGGAAAGTAGAAACTAAATATCTCGATAATGTTGTAGGCCCGTGTGCTCAGATTCGGGTGCACGTTAAAGAACCCCCCCCCCCCCCCCCAGGTGGTCGAAATTTCCGGAGACCTCCACTACGGCGTCTCTCATAATCATATGGCGGTTTTGGGGCGTTAAACCCCACATATCAATTAATCAAATATCTCGATAAGCTTTAATAAGTGCTAACCGTGTTTGACTAAGCAGTTGAACTGTGTGCGCATGTGTGATATTCTGGTTACATTTGCGGTCGATGCCCCAAATAAGGTTATATGAAGGTAGCGCCCGTCCCACCCTCTCATCTTGTAGATGTGTTTCTTGCGCGCAAAACTATTTAAAATCAACGTAAACTATTTTACACATGTGTAGGCTGACTGCCGTGTGCGTAGCCAGAGTGTTAAAACTATAGAAACGTAAAGCGTCCCTTTCTGGCGATGTTTCAAAAGTAGTGTCAGTAATGATTCAAATACTATATTGCTATACGTAGCTGACACATGAGCGGTCAGAAGACGACAACGAAGAAGTGTTCTGTGGGTTGTGCGTGCTGTCCTCTGTCTTGGTCGACGCTATACGCATCAGTTTCAATATAGATTCTAAATAGACACGCCTCGTGTCGTTTTTACGTAACAATATTATTAATCCAGAAGGCTATCGAAAGGTCGTGGCCCTTGGCTACAGCTACCCGGCTCTATACCACATCTATCTGTACAGCTATACTTCCGGTTACCGTCTCGAGGAAGGAAAAAGGAAGAGGCAGTCGGGGGCGAGGGGGGAAGGGAGATGGCTCATATGTGGGTTACCAGACACGAATCGTCACGAGCGGCACGGTACTGTCAGACGCAAGAACGAACAACACAAAAAAGACAAAAAAAAACACAAAGTCGCGTGTGTGCTTAGGGCAGGCAGGCAAGAGAGGCAGGTGTGCGCCGGCGCAGACACCCGGAAAAGGGCCCGCGGAACATTCGCAACGGACCTAACTCACGAAGAAGAAGAGAGAGGATACTCCCAAGATGAAAAAAAAATAAAAAATAGATTCGCGCAAAGGAAAAACCGACCAAGAAACTAGAAAAGTGAAGGTGCCAGCAACCGCCTTCAGTGAAAGCATATCGGCGGGAACACACAAACACACACGACTCCTTCGTAGAGATAAAGAGAAAATGGTCCCACGATTTTTAAAAGAACATAAAAAGAACAAGGTCAAAGAAAGAGGAAAAGCAAAAAAAAAAAGAGACAATACTAGAGATGAGGAAGGTGCCTAGTAAGGGCTCGAGACAAAACTTCACCAGAGAGGACGCGGAACAAAAGACGCCACTTTGCGTTACATCTATGCAGCCCCTTTATCTCGCACTTTCTCCGTGCAGCACGCCAGTAACCGAGCTTCTTTCTTTCTGGCTGGGGGGGGGGGGAGGTGGAAGAGGGAGGGGAAGGGGAGACACCCCTGCACTGCCCGGTATACGGTTAAATGCGGTTTCCTGTTTCGGGACGTCTCACTTCTTAACACCAGAAAAGAGCGTCATAGTTGAATACAAAAAAAGTTCAAGTCTTCTACCTGTAGCGTGACCCTATAGCGTGGAAACTATAACCTACTCTGATCTCTTTCGAACAATGTGACGGGCGATAACATAGGCAAGAAAGGGACAACACCACGGCGTATCAATTCACCAGAAGAATTCCTTAAAATGATATTTATTTGTGTGTATCTCAAATTTTTTCGTTCACGGACAACGCACGGCTCACAACCAACGAAGCTGACACCGAAAATTTCTCCGAAACGAGTCTTTTAGCGCTATCGCCCTGAAAACGCACATACGTTCGCTTATACAATATCAGCTGTCACGTGGTCATTTCGATCACTCTCAGGTCCGATGACGATCGGGATCAAGACGACCGCGATCCGGGTTCCGGATCGCGATTTTGACTGACGTCTTCGCCAAACTCGATGCGGACCTATATTTGGACGGCCCAGCAGCGAACATTGCTTAGTCGCGATAGTGAGTGCACCTTTGACCCCGGTGTAACGGTACACCTCTGACCCCCCCCCCCCCTTCCCCCTACAATTCTCCCGATAAGACCTCGCCCCTGTAGATTTTAATTTTTTGTTTCAGTCGTATCAATTGGAATCGTGACACCGACGTTCGAAAACCGTTTATTGTATATCACGACAGGAACACAACCGACTCGACACAGCTTGGTCGCCGCGTCCTGAACAAGATAACAGCACCAACTATATAGGATGCACTAGCATGTTCTACGTCCTGAACATCAACAGGGCAGATAATTATCGCTGACCCGTTTCTCGCCTTTAAAACGGCATTTATATCACAGAAACGATAAAAAACAAGAAATTACACGAAAAACTTACTCCACGTCATAATGTCTCCGAAGCGGCGGCCACGCTCCATCTATAAGACCGAAAAGACCAGCGACTTGGACGAATGAGAAACGGAACGCGTATAGACTGACACAAACACGGCGCTGGGAGGATTTTCTTTTCCTGAACTACGCGGTCGCATACAAGTCGGAACAGTGAGTCACGTCCGCCAATCACTTGCTCATTCATTCCCGTCTTAATGGAGAGCGTCGCCCGGCTTCTCCACGGATGGCTGCCGACGACGGTCCGACTCAAAATCGCGCCCAGCTGTACTAGAACGTCACCGCGGCTCTTCTCTGCGCACAGATGCTCACATACGCTTTACACACACACCGAAGGAAGCCGGATGTGCGGCGGTTTACACGTGCGATTTGTGGACGGACGGTTACAAGTGCATCCGGAATAGCGAAAGACGTGCGGACAGATGGCGCGAGCAACAACGCCAGCGTCGACACCTTGCGGCGATTCAACGAACAACAACAACAACAAAAAAAAGCACCGCACGCAACGATCGACGGTATCCTCCAATAGGAAGCGGCAATGTATGGATTTTTTTTGCTTTATTTTGATGTAGCCGGGTTTCACTCGCAAAGACTTTGCGCATAGCGACGCGAAGACTCGGCGCAGAGACCACATAGTTCGCGAAGCGTCGCGATTGTTCGAGATCATTCTGATAACGCGCGGGAAGCGGAATGGTCAATATCATGTCAGAGCTTAAGCGAGCGCCAACGATAAGCCTGGAAGCTTGATTGATTGATATGTGGGGTTTAACGTCCCAAAGTTACCATATGATTATGAGAGACGCCGTAGTGGAGGGCTCCGGAAATTTAGACCACCTGGGGTTCTTTAACGTGCACCCGAATCTGGGTACACGGGCCTACAACATTTCCGCCTCCATCGGAAATGCAGCCGCCACAGCCGGGATTTGATCCCGCGACTTACGGGTCAGCAGCCGAGTACCTTAGCCACTAGACCACCGCGGCGGGGCAAGGCTGGAAGGTTCGATTACTTGAGTATAAAAAAAAAAAAAAACACGAGGAGGCGGTTCACAGACGGCCAGATTACTCGACAGTCAACGCTGTTCACCTCGTCGAATTCGTCATCTTTGAAACTATACGATTGGCCCAAAGCAGCGCCTCCAAAGTGATATACTATCGCTCGCCTGATTGGCTTAAGATTCCGCTATGTGGCAGAACCCAGAATAGCACTAGTAGCAGACGTATACACTACAGACAGGAGTAATATATATATATATATATATATATATATATATATATATATATATATATGACGTTATGATGAATGGCAGACGTGGCCTGGCTCATACCCCATGTTTATTCCATTCTCTGACTTCTTCCTTCTCTACCTCTACTAACCATCACTTGATACGTCACATGATTCCCCCCCCCCCCCCCGAAAGATGACACCGTTTATAACCTACAAAAAATTGAAGAAGCCAATAAACAGACAATGTCCAAATTCTCAGTATCACGTCCCGACGGAGTTCCACAGTCTCTTTAAATCATCAAGCCCGAGGGAGCAGTCCGGCGAACTCTATGACAACTCTGGTAAGCGAGGCTGACTGTTGCGTTCCGGACTGAGCGGGATACACGTGGATACTGACAGTACTGCTATAAACAGTACTGCTGTAGAACTGACAGTACTGCTATAGAACTCTTGTTCGGGCTGACCAAGGTTGAAACGCCTTGTTGCATCGGCAGGTCGGATGTCGTCGGGGTTGTATTTTTCGCCGTGAATGGTGCAATCCCGATGCTTCTTGCTTGCGTGCTTCTCGACAGACTGTGATGGAGTGCCTGAGTGCTTGCGGTTTGCAAGCAGTGCTTCCGCGTCTTTCTCGGCGCTTTCTGTGGTGTTGCAGTCGGCGGAATAGCAGGTGCTGGGAGCGCTTCTGGCGACTTTTCTTTGTCCGAAAGTGTCTGACGTCTTGTTGGTTTGGAGATCCTATTTTTCGATGTTCTTCAACTGGTGAACGCGCTTCCATAGAATTTGGCGTTCACCGATGCCCTCGTTGCAGTCTCTCTCGTTGTTTTCTGAGTTTGTGAACTTAGTTTTGCTTGCTTTGCTGGTGCTGCTCAGGAGATGGCTGTAGTGGCGCCCCTCCTGGAATCGGGCATTCATTTCCTTCGAGGTTAGACGCATCCTGCCGACTGGTGATGCATGGTGAGCTGGTGTCTTGCTTAGCGGGCATAGTTGGTAATGTGCCATCATTATGCTCTTCAAAGACTTCGGTAAGGTGTTCCAGTATGGACGCTTCGGATAAACAGCTGCGTGCGAGGTTTGGTGTATGTATTACTTCTGCATTTTTTCGGTTCTTGGAGCTGTAAGCACTGTATGGCGATACCACAGGTGACGTGGCATTACTAGGTTTTAACTGCAGATTTTGGCAAGTCTGTGGTGCCGCAGAATCGACATGAAGCTCTTCAGGGGCTTCTTTGCAGCTCACTGCGAGTGGTTCTTGCGCCTGGTAGTTTGCGACGTTCGATGCGTCTGAGCCTTCTGCTTTGCTTCGACTGTCCAGTGTCTGTGCACCGCACGGTGATGAATGAACATGTCCGGAAAGAGCATGGCTTGACAGGGTATTTTCGTGAAGCGTTTGGTCGTCTACCGAGGTTGCGGCGTCCTTATGAGGCGAATGGTGAGAGATAGGAGCGCTTGAAAAACCACGTGACGAAAACCCAGGTGGTGGACCCCGTATGCGAGACGAAGAGTGTAGGGCATCAGGTGGTTCAGCAACGTCTCGTGTAATATGGTGAAGCGATTACTTCGGAAATGCCGACATTCGTGTACAAGGGAGACGCGCTTGACGGTTGGGTTTTCCCCAATGTATGCATGGCCTTCTGTAAGTAAACGCATGTGCCACTTCGTCTTGAGGCACTTGTCGATTCACGCTGGACTTTCGAATGCTTGAGGACTGCTTGGGAAATTGACGATAGTGTGCAGTTGTCTCTAGATGGTTGGTAATGAGTAAGTCTTGGTCATAGTCATTAAAACGGGTAATCATCTCCTCTTTGATTTTTTGCCATGACTCGCCGTTCTCGAATATGTGAATTACGTAAAATTTAAATGCCTCACCGGTGACGTAGTCGCTGAAGTTCGTAACCATCTCCCGTTCCGACCAAGATGCAGCGGTAGCGTGGAGTTCGAACAGGTTGAACCAGTCCTGTACGGGTCCGTTGTCCGCTGATCCGGTGTACTTGGGGATGTCGAGGTCAGCCGATGGTTCTGTCATGGTGCTGGTCGTTGTCCTCCTAGGCGATGATTCGGTAGTCAATGTACGGTCAGGGCGTCTTCTGGGGAACTGCGTCGATGATGAGTGACTGATGAAGGGGCAGGCAGGTCTCCATCCTGTCGACTTGTGTGACGTTATGATGAATGGCAGACGTGGCCTGGCTCACACCCCATGTTTATACCATTCTCTGACTTCTTCCTTCTCTACCTCTACTAACCATCACTTGACACGTCACATATATATATATATTTTCGACAAGAAGACTTTCTTCACTGCTATGCTTTCGAGGAAATACTTCTTCGCAGTATATATGCACAAAGCCGCATATTCGCGAAGGCTCTTTTTTTTTTTCCTTTTTACACACGCGTACACTTAAAACTCCCTGAATGTACGCGGCCGGAAGACAGTTACGGTGGGTATTTACAGTCATATCCTCCGGCGGCATTACGTATAGTGGCGGAGGACGGCGGAAAAAAAGTGATGATCGCCTCCTGAGCGACGCCCAAAAGGTAGCCAGCCCACAAGCCGTCTCGTGTAGACTTCCCCGACGGCAAATGGCGCTTGACAGCAGGTATACTTATTTTTAGCTCTTATACACTCAAACGCCCCCCGTCACTTCGGTCGAAGTTCGCACGACGCACCACCCTATATTAGGCAAATGCTTCCTGGCTTCTTCGGACGGTGCATCCACGCGAGTCAGCACGAGTTGACTGCACGGGCCTTTCCGAGTCACGGAAAAAGCGATGGCGCTCGCTGGAAAACACTCACAGATATCATCATCATCATAATATCATCATCATCATCATCATTTATTTTACCCTTAAGGGCCTCTCTTGGGGCATTACATAAGGGGGGGGGGGAACAATCCAAGTACGAATTTCAATGAAAATGCAGTTCATGGTTACAGTTTTTGAATTACTAAAACATACAGGTAGCAACAAAAAACAAAAAGAAAACAGAGCATGTCAAACGAAATATTCAACAGTCAATTCGCGGTCAAAAATATACAGGCGGCAGAGAACAAACAACAACAAAAAAAGACAAACAGCGATTAAGAGTCAAGGGTAGCTAGTAATAAATCTCTAAATTTAACAGCAACTTGTTCGCTGACAATAGCATCCGTCAAACCGTTCCACTCATCGATAGCCGTAGGAAAAAATGATTTATTAAAAGCGTTAGTAGAACCAAACAGACGTTGGATACTCAGGGAATTAAATAGGCGACGAGATGTTCGGACAGGCGAAAGTAAAAGTGAACCATGTAGGTGAGGAAAGCTGTAGTAAAGTTTGTGAAAAAGACAGAGACGTGAAATTTTGCGTCGAGCTGACAAAACAGGGAGACCGAGGGATGATTTGATTTGACTGATGCTTGCTCGTTTGTCATAATTTGCGGAGATGAATCTGGCGGCACGATTTTGTACGGATTCAGGAATGTTAATTAGGTATATCTGATGAGGGCTCCAAATTGCAGATGCGTATTCCATTTTAGTACGAACAAAAGTTTCAAAAGCCAATTTGCGAAGGCTTGCAGGTGATAATGACAATGATCTCCTAAGATAGCCAAGAGTTTTTGAGGCGTCGGCAGCTAGTTTGGTAATATGCTCGGTCCAGGTTAGTCTGCTTGTAATTACAACGCCCAGGTATCGGTAAGAATCCACTTGGGATAACACTGTTGAGTTTAATGAATACGGATGGATGACGTTAGTGTGTTTTCGTGAGACAGACATGAACTTACATTTGGAAGTATTCGGCCTCATCATCCACTGAGCGCACCAGTTATCAATGATGTGTAAATCTTGCTGTAGTATTAGCTGATCTTCGGGAGTTGATATGCGACGGTAGATGACGCAATCGTCAGCAAAAAGCCGAACCGTTGATGAAATGCCGGAAGGAAGGTCATTTACGTAGATTAAAAAGAGGAGCGGGCCGAGAACCGAGCCCTGAGGGACGCCAGAGATTACTGGAGTAGTAACAGAATGGGCACCACCGATAACAGTGAATTGCGACCGGTGGGTTAGGAAGCACTTAATCCATGATAAGGTCAGGGGATCGAGGGAAAGTGAAGAAAGTTTGTTGATTAGTCGTTGGTGAGGGACGAGATCGAAGGCCTTTGAAAAGTCGACAAAAATAACATCAGTCTGAAATGACGAATCAAGGTTGAGATGAAGATCAGTCGTAAATTCAAAAAGTTGAGTTTCGCATGTTTGCCTGATCACTTCTAATGTGTTGATCTGCGTTCTTTTTATAACAATAATAAAATAAAAGTTTTTCTTCCCCAAACGCGAACGACTATATAGAGTGACATCATCATCATCATCATCATCATCATCATCATCATATGTTTGTCTGATCACTTCTAATGTGTTGATCTGCGTTCTTTTTTATAACAATAATAAAATAAAAGTTTTTTCTTCCCCAACCGCGAACGACTATATAGTGCGACATCATCATCATCATCATCATTAGTTTGTCTCATCACTTCTAATGTGTTGATCTGCGTTCTTTTTTATAACAATAATAAAATAAAAGTTTTTCTTCCCCAAACGCGATCGACTATATAGAGTGACATTATCATCATCATATGTTTGTCTGATCACTTCTAATATGTTGATTTGCGTTCTTTTTATAACAATATTAAAATAAAAGTTTTTCTTCCCCAAATGCGAACGACTATATAGAGTGACATCATCATCATCATCATCATCATCATCATATGTTTGCCTGATCACTCCTAACGTGTTAATATGCGTTCTTTTTTCATAACAATTATAAAAAAAATCTAAGATTTTCTTCCCCAAACTCGTAAGACTAGAGTGACTAAAGAACAGCCGGCGTTAGTGTATAAAACACGAGCAATGAAGGTATACATAATACAGTCGAAATCGCAAGACGTTATCATGGACGGAAACACTATACGCAAAGCTGCAGAATGCGGATCGATATACACCTGAAAGAAAGGCAGATGAACGCGCACGATTCAGACTGCCCTCCGATCAGAGGGACAACACGAATGACGACAGTTTGCAGATATATCAATAACAATTATCGGGGTTTCGCCAAAACCACTCATACGAGAGACGCGGTTGTGGAGGCCTGTGAAAATTTCGACCATCAATCGGGCGTTTTTTTTTTTTACATGCAGCGACATCGTGCAGCGCACGGGCCTGTATACCATTTCGCCTCAATCGAAACGCGACCGCCACGGCCGGAATCGAACCCGCAACCTTCGAGTTACCGCGGCAGACGTTCGCGAAGCTATATACACAGGGTGTCCCACATAACTGGAGCCAATAATTTTGAAAGTGAAAGGCACTTACGAGACGAATCAAACCAAACGCATCCTCTGTCGCTAAAAAAGGCTACGCGACGTATTTATGTGATTGCTTGTGCTGCTAAGGGCTTATTTGTTTGTCCTTTTCTCCGTCTTTAGCACTTCGCTTATTTTTTTCCTTTTTTTTCAAATGTTTCTATAATGACCTTGTTTATTAGATGCGGAGCATCTTATACTCGCGCCTTGTAGTGCGCCGTCCGCGCCGTCCGCGCCGTCCACACCGCTTCTCGAACATTCGACAGCTGACGCGCGCGCATGCGCCGTCGCCCACTCTTCCACCATCTGTGCATCCCTTCCTCCTCTACACACCGCGCGCGCTTCACTCCTCCACCATCTGTGCACCCTTCCTCCTCTACACACCGCGTTCGACATCTACAATTCTCCTGATTCTCCAGTGGACGCGCATGTGGCGTCGCGCTTCGAGAACATTCAACAGCTGACAGTGCATGCGCCGTCGTGCTGTATATATACTCAAGGTCGGCGCTCGCTCGCTCAGTTGCCGCTCGTCGGTTGGTTTGTACGGCGCGTCGACGTCCAAGGTCGCGGTGAAATGAATTCCAACGAATCCACAAACACAATGATCGACGTCCCTTCGACCAGCGCCGCCCTTTCGCATACGTGTGTACGTGTTCACTCATTTAACACCCCCTCCTACCACCACGTTAACCAATTTAGCCATCGACCCAAGTAAGTCGCATTTTAACACCCCATTTCACAACCACGTTAACCAATTTAGCCATCGACCCAAGTAAGTCGCACTTTAACACCCCGTTAACCCATTATATGCTCCGCATCCTCCTCAGTGTTCCTTCGAGGGAAGCTGCGGGCAATTTTTTTATTCCGACCATGGATGTTTACTGTTTTTGTGTTTTTTTAAGTTAGTTCATTCATGATGTATACCATGTTTTTGTGTGACCGCTGCGAAGCTGCCCAGTGTATGAGGTGGCCAGGTTCCCCTCAAGCTGCTCAATGCAGCTTTTTTGCCTGGTCATCCTCGCAACTTTGTTGTTATGAATAAACAATTCAATTCAATACTAGCAGCACTAGCCTGCAGTTATACTCAGGCTATTTTTTATTTCTCCCCATACTAATTAATTATTATATCTTAATTACCTATTTTTAAGTTATGGTCTGAAAACCCAAAATATGAACACTGAGATGCCGATCACTTTCGGAAACCACCGACAAAATTGTTTCGAGTGCGATACGTCTAGCGCTGGTATTTTTTTTTTCCACGTTCTAAAGAAAGCCCGCGAAACGTGAAAAGAAGCCGTGTGGACGGACTGCAAGCTCACTTCTACAGTGCTGCTATAGGCTTTCTTTACAACGCGAAAAAAAAAAAATAGCAGCGCTAAACGTGTCGTACAGGAAACAATTTTGTCGGTGGTTTCTGAAAGCGCTCTACATCTCAGCCTGTTCATATTTTGGGTTTCCTGCCCATAACTTTGAAAAAAATAGGTAATTAAGAATTATGAATTAATTGGTATGGGGAGAAATAAACAAAAAAATAGCCCGAGTACCTACAAACTAGTGCGAGTGGTATGCGTTTGGTTCAATTCACCTCCTAACTGCCTTTCACTTTCATATTCTTGGCTTAAGTTATGTAGGACACCCTTGTACACAGTCGGCTATTGCAGGGCATCCCATTTTGACTGCATATCGCCACACGCCGCGCAAGAAGATGCCGACTTGTGGTTGGCATTATTATTTCTTTTTTTTCTCTCTCTCTTCGAGGCTAACAGGCCATCAACGCGCTCAGAATGCGCGGAGCGAGTGTATATGGCGAGTATAATCTGGTCCCTGCAAGCGTCCGCTCCGCCCGACACGGCGGTTCGCTTGGCAGCGGCGGCTGGCGCTCAGTGATCGGCCATGCTTTTCAAGCGATCGAGGAGGAGGAAGACAAGAGAGACCGGATGTGCGACGAATCTGGACGACCTTCTCCACTCGAGCGACACAGCGAGTAACACGTCTTCCTCAAAGAGGACGCCACCGCTTGCATCGAACATCCATTCATAAACAAACAGAAGGTCCGTTCGATTCGCCTGCACCACGTGAACCAGTTCACGAGGTGTTGCACCTTGCCATTCGTTTCAGCGGTGGCAGCATTGACGACCGCTGAACCCTGCCATTCGGCACATCGTCATTTGTTTCGGGTGTCGTGCTGTGCCTACACCGCTGAACTCACGCTGCACAATTTCTGAACTTCGCGTGCACAGCCGTGAACCGGTTCCGACCGGTGCAGGTGAATCGAACGAACCTAGACGACAACGTTCCTCCTCCGCTCACGAGCCACGTCGTCCGCTCTTCGAGGGACATCGAGCAGAAGGACGATTTCTTCTCGCATTATAGGTGTGAACCGCAAATTCGCAACACCGAAAAGCATCGCACTCACGTCGAGAAGACGGTTGGTAAGAGAGAAAACACGTAAACAAGAAAACAAACAATTCGCGAGGCCGAGTTTACACATCCATGTAAAACGTGTATGGAAAGACGGCCATCAGGAAGTGTGAATCAGGCTCAATAAACGCCGATATTTCGTTTTGACACTGGTATAGATTTCCGCATGCCGCGCGAAGCGACACAAAGTTTGCCATGACGTTAGCCTATACAGAGTCAATTTCGGTGACTTCACCCACTTGTCCGGCTTGTTGCGATGACGTCAGGTACCCGATCATTCGACGCGGCCGCTGGTGCGTCACCGACGGAGCGGCGCGACCGTGCAAACGCCGCCATATCTTACGCGAGAACGTGGCAAGCAGCTCATACCACAAGGTGACGTCGGGGCGCAGTGGGAATCGAAACTATATAGCTTTTAAAAACGATACGATTCCGTTATCTGAATGCACCTGACTTACCAGTACATTATCAAGGCTCTCGATGGTTTAACCTTTCATTAAACGCAAAAAGAAAAAAAAATAAACAAAAAACACATTTTGTGCCGGTAATCCTTTCCGCACCAGCTGCCAGTGACGTCACAGATCTTGACAGCGTCTGCGACCGCTTATGTAAAAGTTTGTCGTAAAACAGAGATTCGCATCGTGTGTCGAGATACCCGGACTTTTAACACGGCAAGTTTCGAAAAATTTCCCTCACCGAATGTGACCAAAACACGCAAAAAAAAAGATTGAAAACGGTGACGTCAACACAACGATCACGTGCTGATGTTCAGTCACGAAATTAAAAAAAAAGAGAGAAATCGGCCCTCATCTCCCCTTCTAATAAACACTGAAGCAATGATGCCAAAAACACGCAAAAAATAGACTGAAAATCGTGAAGTCACCATGATCACGTGCTGAAGTTTAGTCGCGAAATTTAAAAAAAATGAATATTATATGGTAGCGCAGACAAAGGACACGGACAAGAGAATGCACATTCAAGACAACACCTTCTCTCGTCCGTGTTCTTTGTCTGCGCTACCATATACTATCATGCTGCCATACCAACAAGCCCAAAATCACTCCCCCCCCCCCTCATTTACGTCATCAAAAATGAAATGTACCCTCATCTGCTCTGCCAACTGTCATACGATGCGTGCACCCAACAACAGACACCACGCCACGCACCAGCAGTGATTAAGTATACACATGACCTCAGCCCTGTCATTACAATTGACGCCCGTTCGACCGTATACAAAGGACATCGCCTCGTATACACACGCTGCAGTGGACCCTGCAGGCACGGCGGCCCATTGTCTTACGACGACGACCGGAAGAAATCGAGCTTCCACCGAGGACACGTACGGCCAAGCAGATATGGCCTGACCTTTCCCGTCCGGCAAAAAACAAGGCAGCCTATAGTAATCAATGTCTCACATGGAAGCGAGGTAGGGAAAACAACACGCAAACAAGGCAGGCGAGCAAGCAGAGCAACTCTTCTATCAAGGTCGGCTGCAGGGAGACAAAAGCAAACAAATCGTATGCAAACGGAAGGAATACACACAGGCTCATATCAACCGCTTGGGAAGAGGCGGTCACGTGGTGCGGCCGGAATATACCCAGAAGGTAAATAGTATTGGGGAGATGTCTTACACCCTTCTTTATTGGTATTCTGTCGCTTTCTTTATAGTGCAGCATCGTTGCAGTTAATACACTGTAGATTTATTCCAGGATGTTTATATTATGTTTCGTCGACGCCCAGGTTCCGCAGTGTCTGCATGACTGCTGATATATTTACTTAATCAAATGCCTTCTCGTAACCTATGAAGGCTATAGTGGTTGGGTGTATTCTGGGCATTTCTCTGTCACCTGATTCATAGTACGAATGTGCTCGATTGTTGAGTAGCCTATTCGAAATCCTGCTTGTTCTTTTGGTTGATTGAAATAAAATGTCTTTCTCCTGGTTCTTTCGGCAATTACCTTTGTAAATAGATTGTATACGGGAGAGAGCTAGCAGATCGGCCTGTAATTCTTCCAAATCATTGTCGCACATTCGGCAAGCATTCTCAAATCACGACTGGTAGATTGCCAGTATCCCCAAGAGGAAGGCATATAACGGCTGTATCTCACCGGTACTTAACTACGGAACAGAAAAGTGGAGGCTTACAAAGAGGGTTCATGCAGCCCACATTTAGGACGACGCAGGGAGCGACCAAAAAGAAAACGATAGGGGTAACGATAGGTAATAAGAGACAAGAAGAGAGCAGAGTGGGTCAGGGAACAAACCGGGGTTAAGTATCATCATCATCATCAGCCTGACTACGTCCACTGCAGGACAAAGGCCTCTCCCATGTTCCGCCAGTTAACCCGGTCCTGTGCTTGCTGCTGCCAATTTATACCCGCAAACTTCTTAATTTCATCTGCCCACCTAACCTTCTGTCTCCCCCTAACCCGCTTCCCTTCTCTGGGAATCCAGTCAGTTACCCTTAGTGACCAGCGGTTATCCTGTCTACGCGCTACATGCCCTGCCCATGTCCATTTCTTCTTCTTGATTTCAGCTATGATATCCTTAACCCCCGTTTGTTCCCTAATCCACTCTGCTCTCTTCTTGTCTCTTAAGGTTACACCTACCATTTTTCTTTCCATTGCTCGCTGCGTCGTCCTCAATTTAAGCTGAACCCTCTTTGTAAGTCTCCAGGTTTCTGCCCCGTAGCTAAGTACCGGCAAGATACAGCTGTTATATACCTTCCTCTTGAGGGATAGTGGCAATCTACCTGTCATGATTTGAGAGTGCTTGCCGAATGTGCTCCACCCCATTCTTATTCTTCTAGTTACTTCAATCTCGTGGTTCGGCTCTGCGGTTATTACCTGCCCTAAGTAGACATAGTCTTTTACAACTTCAAGCGCACTATTACCTATCTCGAAGCGCTGCTCCTTGCCGAGGTTGTTGTACATTACTTTCGTTTTCTGCAGATTAATTTTAAGACCCACCTTTCTGCTCTCCTTGTCTAACTCCGTAATCATGAGTTGCAATTCGTCCCCCGAGTTACTCAGCAATGCAATGTCATCGGCGAAGCGCAGGTTACTAAGGTATTCTCCATTGACTCTTATCCCTAACTGTTCCCATTCTAGGCTTCTGAAAACCTCCTGTAAGCATGCGGTAAATAGCATTGGCGAAAATTGTGTCCCCCTGCCTTACACCCTTCTTGATTGGTATTCTGTTGCTTTCTTTATGAAGCACTATGGTAGCAGTTGATCCCCTGTAGATTTCTTCCAGAATGTTTATATACACTTTATCTACGCCCTGATTCCGCAGTGTTTGCATGACGGCTGATATTTCTACTGAATCAAACGCCTTCTCGTAATCTATGAAGGCTATGTATAGTGGTTGGTTATACTCTGAGCATTTCTCTATTACCTGATTGATAGTATGAATGTGGTCAATTGTTGAGTAGCCTGTTCGAAATCCTGCTTGTTCCTTTGGTTGATTGAATTCTAATGTTTTCTTTACTCTGTTAGCAATTACCTTTGTAAATAGCTTGTATACTACAGAGAGCAAGCTGATCGGCCTGTAATTCTTCAAGTCCTTGTCATCTCCTTTCTTATGTATTAAGATGATGTTAGCGTTCTTCCAAGACTCTGGTACTCTTCCCGTCAGGAGACACCTCGTAAACAGGGTGGCTAGTTTTTCTAACACAATCTGTCCTCCATCTTTCAGCAGATCTGATGTTACCTGATCCTCACCAGCAGCTTTGCCCCTTTGCATGCTCTCCAAAGATTTTCTGACTTCTTTCTATCATTACTGGTTGGGTGTTCTCTGGGTTACTGCTAGTTCTTATAGTATTAAGGTCGTGGTTTGTCTCGGCTACTGTACAGATCTCTGTAAAACTCCTCCGCTATTCTAACTATCCTATCTATATTGGTAGTTATTTTGCCTTCTTTGTCCTTTAGTGCATACATCCGACTTTTGCCTATCCCAAGTTTCCTCTTCAATGCTTTGACACTTCCTCCGTTTTTCAGAGCGTGTTCAATTCTCTCCATGTTATACCTTCTTACATCGCATACCTTACGTCTATTAATCAACTTCGAAAGCTCTGCCAGTTCTATTTTGTCTGTTGTACTTGACACTTTCATGATTTGACGCTTCCTAATTAGGTTCTTCGTTTCCTGGGAAAGCTTGCCAGTGTCCTGTCTAACTACCCTGCCTCCAACTTTCCACTGCACACTCCGTAATGATACTCGTCAGATTATCATTCATTGTATCTACGCTAAGGTTGGTTTCCTCACTAAGAGCCGAGTACCTGTTATGCAGCGACACCCTGAATTCCTGTACTTTCCCTCTCAGTGCTAGCTGATTGATTGGCTTCTTGCGTATCAGTTTCCGTCGTTCCTTCTTCAAGTCTAGGCGAATTTGAGACCGTACCATTCTATGGTCACTGCATCGTACCTTGCCAATCACTTCCACATCCTGCACGATTCCAGGGTGTGCACTCATTATAAAGTCTATTTCGTTCTTATTTTCGCCATTAGGGCTCCTCCATGTCACTTGCGGTTTTCTCGTTTTCGGTAGAAGGTATTCAAAATCCGTAAATTATTGCGTTGCTGCGAATTCTACTAGTCGCTCTCCTCTGGCGTTTCTAGTACCGATGCCAT